>OY740783.1:71698040-72182989 GCA_963514005.1 Raja brachyura | reverse complement strand
GTGAAGAAACAAATCTTAATATCAGAATTGAGAAAAGTTATAATTTTTAACAACCACAAGTGCAGATGTGACTTTGATAGAATAGAGGGTAGGAGAGATTTGAAAGATATGTACAGTAAACACGTTATTGCAGACCTCTAATGGATTTCGGTTATAGTAGATGGTCCTTCACCGCAATGCCGGGCTGTCACGCCACCCCTAGCACGCATCACTTCCCCAGGTGCTTCCAGGCTGGACTGCTGACACCACCCCTGGCCCACTTCAAGGCTGGCCCTATTGCCTTTCACCACCAAGCCAGGGTGCCGACGCAGCTCACACCTCCTCCCTAGCTGCTTCCACGCTGGATCTACTGCCGCCACAATTGACCCACACATCTTCCTCAGGCCGCGCTGGAAACTGCTACCACTGATCCTTACCTGCACTCTGGCAGGTCGCGACCAATAACTCCACTGATCCTTGCTTCTCCCTTGCCCACCAGAGTTTGAAGAAGGGCTCAACCTGAAACATTACCTATCCATGCTCTCCAGAGATGTTGCTCCATGATCTCCAGAGATGTTACTCCAGCACTTTGTGTTCTTTTGTTTATTAACCAGCATCTGTGTTTCTAATACTTTCTACAATGATACACTTAGTCTGTAAAGATAGCAGAGTCTGGGGATATGGGGAGAAGGCAGGAACGGAGTACTGACTGTGGATGATCAGCCATGATCATTGTCAATGGCGGTGCTGGCTCGAAGGGCCGAATGGCCTACTCCTGCCTCTATTGTCTTACTTGGTGTCCATTAGTGCCGGCTGTCCACTATAACCATTTACCCCCCCCCCCGTTGATACATTATAACAAGGGTTTAGTGTAGTGGCGAAGTTGATTGATGGTAGGAGGGAGCGAGTAACAAAGGCAGATAACACTTGAAACCACTGGATAAGAATTGATGGAAAAGACCTGCCATTTCAGCCTTGTACTGAAAATTGCAACAGTTGGTCAATTCCAAAAGATTAATGAGCCCATTTGGAAGGTGGGGTGCTATTCCTTGCACACACAAAGACCAGAAATATATTCTTCACTACTTTTATTGCAGTTTCAAAATATTGAGTATCCATGTTATATTAGCTGGTGGGAATATGGAGCTAATTTTCTAATGATTTTCCTGATTTTTGTGGGCTCAATAAACTTGTAACTATGCTTGTGCTGCCCTAATGACCTGATTATTCCCAAATATGTAGACACCTATGAAATCCTTTTTAAAATTGTGATGACAGTATCTAATTTCATTGTCAATGTATTCAAATCTAAGAGGTTCTAAACTTGCATCTTTGTACAGTTACATCAGTTCCATACTGCTCACCAGCTTCTACAAGCAGGTGGGGAGAATGGATAAACGCTATGCTTGCCATCGGGGGGGGCTACCACCTTTTATGAATGGTCCTTCTTTCCTGCACTTTCAAGCCCTCTCTTCTAAATGCACCAACACCTGCTTTAGCATGGTTCCAGAGGAAATATTTTGTCTTCTGTTTGTGGAGATTTAATATGGCCCAGGGCATCCTGTTTTTATTTTTCACTTTTGAAGGAAATCAAGCCAATTATATCAACTTTCACATAATTAATTCTCATAACATGGTTAATAGAAATGCAATTGAACACAAATTAACACCAGGTAAAAAGCGTTTGTTTCTGCCAAATTGAACAGTGGGTACAAGTGTAATGACATTGGACAGTGAGTTGCCGACTTGGGAATAAATAGGCTATGATGCCACTACATGGGGAACTACTCTAACTAGGGGGGAAGACAGTTCCCACTCTGGAACTGACTGGTAACGTCTTGAGTGACCTGGATCCACTTTGAAATCCCCTAGCGAGCTGGATTGTTTAACAAATGCTTTGTCCTCCCTCTCCCTCTTCCTCTTCCTCCACCACCATGGCACAAGCACCAAACTAATTATTGCATAGGGAATAATGCTACGTACTGCTCTTTGAATTTTTGTGCATTCCTTAGGCACATAATCACCTCTGTTAAATGAAGGAAGGGGACACCTATAATAGTCAAATCATGTCTAGTAGTTCTTGATCCAGATCAATGCCAGCCTAAGAAAAACAATCCCTTTTTTTGCTGATCTCCTTTTCCACAGTGTCCTGACAATGTTTTCTCTTGGTCTTTTTATTTGGTCTGTACCAACTGACTTGTCAAGCAGTGAATTCTAAATGTTAATGCTTTTCTCTCTCCTCTGGCCATTTTCTAAATTCACTTGATGCATGGGTCAAATAAAAAGGCTGTTATCATTGTGATTTTTTTTTCCCCATTTTTTTTTTGTTGAGGACCTCTTTCAAATCAATGTGCAACTTTGCTCACTCATGAGCCCAGCCCCAACTCCTTCAGTCTATCCACGTAATATCATCCTTAATACTTTAAGTGCATGCTCAAGTTCCATGCCTAATTATTTAATGTTTTATTAACTATTTGCTGATCTGTCCTCCCAGCATCAGAGATTTGTTTTTAAAATGATCCAGTTTCTATTCAATTTAATTCTATTGTTCAAATGTAGCAATTTCAGGCTTTAGTTTGTAGACTTTTCTAAATAATGCTCCTAAAAAGGAGCATTACATTTCCGAGGGTATCAAATCATTTAAATGTTCCAAATGTTGAACCCTGTTGCTCGTATAATTAGTCATAGTATATTGTGAAATGAAACAAAAAATTGGATTTTGCAGTTTTGCATTGTATTTTCCCCACCCTGATCCATTAATGTATACCAACATTTCATGTGTGCTTTTGAACTCTGGGGTACACATTGAAATGCATTAGTGTCTACCAATTCTGTTTTTCCCCCTTGGAATACACTGAATTTGTTTTATTTTAATAAACATTGCTAGATCATTGTCATGTACATGTTAATATTTTGGTTAGAAATACTGAATTGCATTAATTGTACTAGATTTTTGCATTTTATTGGATGCAGAAATCTAGGACAATGAATGTATCTTAAGCATACATTTTTTCATCCATGTAATGGACTGGCTCTCTATATGCTTGATGGTTTTCAATCCATAATGCCTGGAAGTAGTTATTTTCTGTTGAGGCACATTGCATTATTGAAGTTCATTCAGATCTGTTTTCCTTCTGCATTGGTGTGCAAGGTGATCTGGAAGCTAAGTAGAAGAATGTGATCTCTCAAAGTCTGTCTCTTCCAGATTATATTTATGAGCTGCCTGGTGAATTATACATACACCTTAGTACGCGGCAGCTGTCTCCATTGCATATTGGATTCTGAATTTCCTTTAAAGTTTTGACTTTGGCGCCAAACTCCATAGTACCAAACTTGACATTCTGAATACATTTGAAATGAGACTGAAGCTGAAGCCAAAACGTCACCTATTCCTCCTTTCCGGAGATGCTGCCTGTCCCACTAACTTACTTCAGATTTGGAGTCTATTTGATTATCTACCTGATCTGTACCCATCATAATTTTGTATACTTCGATCAGGTTTGCTCCTTGGCCTCTGACACTGGAGATATAACTTCTCCCTGTAACCAATACATTCTAATCCAGTGACATCCTGGTTATCATCTCTTGGGCCATTTCCAAAGTTCAACATTCTCTCTGTAATGCAGTGACCACAACTGCAGCCAATACTCCATATGTGGCCTAATCAAAGTGTCAAACAGCTGCAATATTACTCCCTAAATTCTATTTTCAACTCCCTGATTAATGAAGAAATGTGTTCTGTATGATGTTATTACCACCCTATTTACTTATGTTGTCAATTTCAACTAATTGGGAGGCTTTAATCTAGTTTGACAAGTGGATTGGTACCAGAACAGTAGGTCACCAAGTGAAGGGATGAGGGACAACGGGCCTTTTAAGGCTGTCTCCATCTTGAAGAGTGATACTTGACAGTTACAAGGTCAAGAGTGTTTTATTGTCATATGTCCCAGATAGAACAATGAAATTCTTACTTGCTGGAGTACAACAGAATATGTAAACATAGTACCCTGTAAATAATGTAATAAACGAGAGAGAAAAAAAAGTTCAATGAATATATGCACAAGCACGCACATATGTCCGTTCACACGTGCACTCATAGACATGCACACATATACACACGCACACATATGTAAACGTGCATATACACACACAAGCATATGTACACTCAAAAAACAAACAATAGTAGTGCAATAATAACCATAATAGTCTATTGTAGTGCAGAGCGTATTTGAGGTTGTAGTGCTTAATAGCCTTATAGCTGTAGGGAAGAAGCTGTTCTTGAACCTAGACGTTGCAGTTTACAGGCACCTTTTTCCCAATAGCAGGAGTGAAATGAGTGTGTGGCCAGGGTGGTGTGGGTCTCTGATGATGCTGGCTGCCTTATTGAGGCAGAGACTCTGATGAATCCCTTTGATGGTGGGGAGGTCAGAACCGGTGATGGACTGGGCAGTGCTCACAACTTTTTGCAGTCTTTTTTGCTCCTGGGCGTTCAAGTTGCCGAACCAGGCCATGATGCAACCAGTCAATGTGCTCTGTACTGTACACCTGTAGTCGGTGGCCAGACCTGTAGTTGGTCGGTGTGAGCAATCTGGGCCGAAGGACTTGTTTCCCTGCTGCATGACGCTCTGTACTCATGATGATTTTATAAACCCATCAGCCTCCTACACTCCAGGGAAAAAATCGAACCAGCCTTTCCATATAACTTAAACCTCCAGATTCGATAACATCCTCTTAAATCTTTTCTGCACCTTTTCCATGTTAGTGATGCCTTTCTGTAGCAAGGTGACCAGAAATATACACAGTGCTGCACAGTCCAGTACATCTGAATAAATTTGAAATACATTTTATTAGCCAAGTATGTATACATACAAGGAATTTGCCTTGGTGCTTGACATCAGCCTCCTGTATACAATGCGCTGACCAATTAAAGCAGTGTGCCAGTTGCTGCCTTCACCTCCATGTCTACCTGTGTTGACACTTTCATGAAACTATGTACCTACATTCCTAGGTCTCTTTGTTAAGGCTACATTTTATGGCTTGGTACAGAGACACTGCTTGAAAATGGGCCGTTTGGCCCACACCGACCACTGATCACTAGTTCACACTAGTTCTGTTATCCCACTTTTTCTTTCACTCCCAACACACTGGGTACACTTTTACATCGGCCGATTAACCTACAAACCTGCCTATCTTTGAGGCGTGGAAGAAAGCTGGAGCACCTGGAGGAAACCCACGCAGTCATGGCACATGTGCAAACTCCACACACATGGCACTTAAGATGGTGATTAAATCCAGGTCTCTGGCATTATGAGGCAGCAGCGCTCCTGCTGTGCCACTCTATGACATGTTTTCAAAAAGCATTACCCAGGCATTTAAGTGTGTTAATAACATTACAAGAGACTATATTCTTAAATTCACATTGATACAAGAACAAAAACTACTGTACTCTGCTTCCCAGTTTGCTGCTCCACGATCTTGTAATTACACAGATCAGTTTGGACATAACTTTACAAAGGTGGTGCGCTGGGTCAAACATGGTGCAGATTAATGCAGAGAAGCAGCATAGTGATTTAATTTTTTAAAAGATATTGCGAGGCCACATTAGTTTCAACAGTGAGTACCTGAGAGGAGAAGCAGTGAGTTAAAAAAAAACCAGCCATTATTGTCCACGTGTCACTGCCCCTAGTGGTGTATACAAGAAAGACAGGCAGTATCGGAGTGGTCATTTACGAGAGTCTGTGGTGAAATTATGTGTTCGAGGGTGAGGGTTGAAGTTTTGGTGAGCAGGCTGAGAAAAGGGTGTTGACAAAATAAAGTAAGCTCTTTTATTGTACCTCTTCTTTGGTCTTAGACGACAGGAACAGCAATTAAGGTACTGGAATGGTCTTTCTGAAGGATATGAGAAGTCAGGGGAATGTCCAGTGTCCTTGAGGACTACACCTGTGGGATGTGCATCCAGTTGCAGCTCCTGACTTTGTAAGGGGACTGTTGGGAGTTACAGTGAGGTTGCCACACCCAAAGGTGCGGATGGAAAGTAGATTGGTGACCACCAGGAAAGGGAGTAGCAAAGAGTGCAGGAATCCCCTGTGGGCATTCCATCCAGGGAGAGGTGTACAGAGTTGGCTTCGTGCTAGGAAGCAGAAGGGTGTAGTGGAAGGTTGGTTTTCAGACTGGAGGCCTTGGACTATTCATGTGCCTTGGGGATTGGTATTAGACCCATTGCCATTTGTCATCTCTACCCACTATTTGAATGAAAATGTACAAGGTATGGTTAGTAAACTTGCAGATGAGATCTAAAGTAAGTGGTATTATAGATGGTGAAGATGAACATCAGGAATTACAGAAGGATCTTGATCGGCTGTGCAAGTGGGCTAAGAAATGACAAATGGAGTTTCATTTGGATAAGTATGAGGTGTTGCATTTTGGGAAGTCAAACCAGGGCTGGATCTGCACAGTGGACGACAGGGCCTTGTGGAGTGTTGTAAAGCAGAGAGATCTGGAGATACTTTTCCACAAAAGTGGTGTTGCAGGTAGATAGGGTGTTCAAGAGGGCATTTGACATGCTAAGCTTCGTCAGTTAAGGAATTGAGTACTGCAGATTGGACATTATGATACAATTCTACAAGAAGTTGTTAAGTCAAGTAACTTTTTCTATAGCACATTTAAAAAACAACTCTCGTTGACCAAAGTGCTTTACATTGGTGGAGGTACTAATGTTATACAACAGTGGTTCATAGATTAAGTACGTAAATACATACATGTAGCCTTCCCTCAGAGGACGTCAAGAAAGGCTTGAGAGTAAAGATGAGTTTTAAGTCTCCACTTAAAAGAGTCGATGGAGGGGGCAGTTCTGATGGGAAGAGAGATGCTGTTCCACAGTCTAGGAGCTGCAACCGCAAAGGCGCGGTCGCCCCTGAGCTTATGCCTCGTGGAGGTGGTGTGGTGAGTAAGCAGACTTTTGATGTAGGTGGGGGCAAGCCCGTTAACGGGCTTTGTAAACATAAAGAAGGATCTTGAAATTTATTTGGAACCGCACAGGGAGCCAGTGGAGAGAGGCCAGAATTGGGGTGATGTGGTCCCTTTTTCGGGTGCCCGTCAGGAGTCTCGCTGCGGCATTTTGGACCAGTTGCAGGCGGGACAGGGAAGGTTGGCTGATGCCGGTGTAAATCGAGTTGCAGTAATCGAGGTGGGAGGAGATAAATGTGTGGATGATCTTTTCGAGGTCATCAAACTGGAGTAATTGTTTTATTTTAATTATCATCCGAAGCTGGAAGAAGCTAGCTTTTACCACCGCATTGACTTGTTTGTCAAATTTCAATGCCGAGTCAAATATCACACCAAGGTTTTTGACGTGAGGTTTTAGTAATGGAGTAAGGCTTATAAGGCTGCCTGCTATCATTTTGATTGAGTCCTAGGGGCCGAGGATGACCTCAGACTTATTCTCGTTTAGTTGGAGGAAGTTCTGGGCCATCCAACTTTGTATCCTCGAGGCAGTGGATAAGGTTAAGTAGACTTGATCGGATGTTGGGCTTCAGGGGAAGATAGAGTTGTGGTGAGGCCGCCCATGGTATATTATTGAGTCTTTGTCATCCTGGTCATCTATAGGAAAGATACCATTAAGCTGGGAAGAATGCAGAGAAAATTTGGGGATGTTGCCAGGACCTGAGCTGCAGGGAAAGGTTGGGCAGGCTTGGACTTTATTCCTTGGAGAGCAGGAGCCTAAGGAATTATCTTATAGAGGTTTATAAAATCAATAGGGGAATCAAGAAATAGAGGGCATTAGTTTGAGGTGAGCAGGGATAGATTTAATAGGAACCCAAGGTGCAACTTTTTCTTTCAGAGGGTGGCGAGTATATGGACCGAGCTGTCAGAGGAAGTTGAGGTGGATACAATAAGAACGTTTAAAAGACATTTGGCCAAGTTTATGGATAGGAAAGGTTTAGAAGGATAGAGGCAGGCAAATGCGGTTAGCTTAGATGAGGCATGGTGCAATGGACGAGTTGGACTGACGGGCCCATTTCTCTGCTCTATGATTCTATTTTAGTGCCAAATATCACGAGTGAAAACTCCATTCTACCAAATTATATTAAATACCAAAAGATTTTTTTTTAGTCTTCAAGCAGAGATGATTCTTTCATTTTCTCAATCAATGATATTGGAATAATATACCATTTGACTTAAGCATTTAATCAAAATTATTGGTCAGGCAGTTGTTCTTGCCATGCCATATTGCTCGAAAGTTGAATATGTACATTAAAAGGAGTCCTGTCAGTCTTTACACGCAGTTTGGAAATGCATGGAAGTAGTTGCTACTTTAATTTATAGTCTTGTGTCCTCAGTGTTTTCCTCTACAGTGGGTAATTGATTTTTCAGGTTAAATTATGCCATTCAGGAAGTTTGCCCAAACGTCTTGCAATGTGAATAGTGTTTCAGACAATGCCAGTTTTGATGGTCATCTTTTATTGAAGGTGCGCATTGTGCATGCTTTTAAGGCGTTGCTGGGAAAATAGAATATTGTGTTCGGCAGCACATCTATTAGAACAGCCACCATGTTATATTTCTGCCACCTTTCTAACATTAATTTGTAGGGGTCGTCTCCTCAAGCAAATTGTAGTTTATGACCATTAATTTTGTGACTTAACAAGTTCTTCCAGTATTTCTTTTGGTTTGCAACCCTTGGCTGACCCTGCTCCCACACTTGCTTGACATTTCTCATTGTGCACTCCATAATGGCATACAATATAAAGTATGTAAGGCTATTTTGTGCTCAAGCTGAATTTAAAGGGATGGGCGCACAACCAAATCTGTCACTGGCATGCCAAGTAATAAGGGATCAATGTGCCATTATTGTCACTGAGGCATTTCTAGGTGCTAACTACACTGCTAACACATCCTCCTCAGTAATTTGGGAAATACAAGGTGCAACTCCAGTTACGAAGTAAATCATTTTTTCGATACTTGCTTGCAGCCTTGTTTTTGTTCTGACTGGGAATTGAGCAATATGAATAACTAGTTGTGACACTGCTATCTGGTGTTCATCTAAGATGTGTTTTGCAAGTACAGTGCCATCTCGCTCAATCCTACTTCCGAGATTAGCAGTTTTAAGTCCTGGGGCTGAGGATATCTAAGAGACTGTCAAGATGACTTGCATTGCACAATGCGAGAGATTTCAATAACACCCCTAGTTTGTCCCTTGCTTTGTTTAAGCGACATCTAGGCCACAGTTGGAGGTGTATTCCTAGAAATGGCCCATATCGCAATTTTCCATAACACAAAACCATGTCAAAAGATTTGAAGAAAAAAATGCTTTATTTATTATTTTCATGTTGCCTTCACAAGATAAGCATTTGCAATACAGAATAAAATGTTAAGTGATTGGTAAATTTCTGTTGCTAATATAGTAGGCTTGGGCCTATAGATTTTGATTGTGGTTGTTGAGGTTGGTAGTTGACCAAATTATGAGCAGAAAATTAGGTGTTGTAACCAAAACAAAAAAAGCTTTGTGATGTTAAAATGAGTTTGTCTTTATTAAATGTAGTTAGTCTGTCATCATGCTTGAGATTAGTTTTCATTTACTCTAGCTGACTGATTAATGGCTCTGGTGATGATGCAAAACAAAAGTTCGAGATTTTCCTGTAGCTACAAAATTCTGCAACACGGTGAGAAAAATGTTTGATGTAACTCATCGCTAAATTTTGATGTTGCAAGAGAAATAACTGCTACTACAATAAGCCCAATATTTTATTACATTAATAAATGAAGAAGTGAGTTTTAAACAGCAGCTGCTGTATTTAGTGATTTAAATGGGTTCATAAAACTCATTGTTTTTGGAAATATCAAACTAAAGGTTTGATGAATAGATGAAATTATCCAAGAAAGGTGTGAAATGGTTTCTGGAATGATTTTGTCTATATATTTCGGGGTTTCCACAAATTAACTGTTTTATTTTAGGGTTTTTTTTGTACTGCGGCTAATTTGTTAATACAGTACAGTTTAATCTCGAGGTTCAAACTTTTGGTGAAGAAAAGTTTGAGAATTGCTTAGTGTAATCTGGTAGTTGACAGTTTGTTATTAAAGTCCTTTTTTGCCAATGTTATAACTAGGATCATTGTTTTTTGAAGAAGCACTGGGCAGCACAGAGGTGCAGCCAGCAGAGCTGCTGCTTCACAGTACCAGAGACACAAGTTTGATTTTGACCTCTGTTACTGTCTGTGTGGAGTTTGCACATTCTCCCTATCACTGTGTGGGTTATTTCTGGGTACTCTGGTTTCCTCCCACATTTCAAAGATGTTTGTAGGTTAATTGGGCTCCATAAATTGCCCCTAGTATGTAGGGAGTGGATGTGAAAGTGGGATAATATAGAACTAGTGGGAATGGGGGATTGATGGTTGGCATGTATTTGATGGGCCGAAGGATCTGTTTCCATGCTATATCATTCAATTCAAGACTACTTCCCTAGAAAGCTTGCGTATTATTCCTGAGGTGTTTACACTGAAAATAAATATAGAATTTTAACTTGCACAACAGGCCCTTGAAGATGTGTAAGAAGGAACTGCAGTTGCTGGTTTAAACCGAAGATAGACACAAAGCTGGAGTAATTCAGCAGGACAGGTGGCATCTCTGGAGAGAAGGAATGGGTGAGGTTTCGGGTTGAGATCCTTCTTCAGACTGGTTAGGGATAAGGGAAACGTGAGATATAGACGGTGATGTGGAGAGATGAAGAACAATGAATGAAAGATATGCAAAAAAAGTAATGATGATAAAGCTGTTTGTTGGGTGAAATTGAGAAGCTAGTGCGTCTTGGGTGAGGAAGGGATAGAGAGAGAGAGGGGGAATGAAATTATTAATGGTGTGTGAGATTAAGGCCTGGTGCTCGTCTGTGGGATCATGGTTCAAGGATAAGTAGGAGGAGGTGTCTGAGAGTTGTCGCCTGGCCTCAGCCCTGGTAGAGGTCAGCGCACCAGACTATCTCATCACCTCGGGTTTGATTATAATGTCAAGGTTGTGAGGATGGTGAGAGTGAGCTGCAGAGTGAGTGGGGGACTGTACGTTCAGAGGGTGTGATGTTTGAGTGGGTAAGGGGGTTGGAAAAGTTAAGATGGTTGATGTCACGCCGGCCCTTGAAGATGACTGGTTTACAATGGATAGGAATCTCATTTGACTTTTCGATATTGTGCTTGTTCAGCTTTCCAGAGGGTTGCTGCACTGTAATCATTTTGCAGTTTGCCTGCAGCTTCTTAAAAGCTGCAGAAATGCAATTTCACAGTGCCTTGTGAATTTATGTTTCTCGACAATGCGCTTGTTTAACTGTTTGGTTTACATTGTTGCTACTACCTGTGGTATTTTGTGGTTTCAGCTTGTGGTTGCAGGAAGGAGCAGTTTTACAGTCGGTAAATGCTCATTTGTCACTGGTCACTTGTAAGCAACAATGTTCGGACCGCTTTAAATCTTACCAAAGCTGTTGGACCAGTTTAATTAGGCTATTTGTTAGTCATGTGCTCTTTACATTGCCCTTCAGTTAACACACTGATCTGTAATAGTCACAAAATGCTGGAGTAACTCAGCGGGACAGGCAGCATCTTTGGAGAGAAGGAATGGGTGACGTTTCAGGTCTCGACCCTTCTTTAGACTGATGAATGGTTGACGTTTCGGGTTAAGACCCTTTCTTCAGGCTGATTAAATTAATTAATCTGAAGAAGAGTGGAGATCCAAAATGTCACCCATTCCTTCTCTCTGGTATTTTGTGTCTCTCTTTGATTTTAAACCAGCATCTGCAGTTCTTTCCTACACACTGATCTTTAAGCCTGCTACCCAGTTCTCAGTAACTGCCAATCAAGAACAAGTGAGATATTCAAATGTGTTTAAAAATACAAATAAACATTTAAATATGTTAATTTTAAAATACTGGTTTGTTCAATAAATTTACACGTTACCTGAAACTTACCATCCTATGAAATGAATGGAGTTGTTTATCTGTAGTAAAACATACTTGGTATTGATTTGATGGTTCCTAGCACAACAGGTAGGAAAATTGCAGAAAGTTAGAGGACATGAGGAATTGCAGATGCTGGTTTTTGAAAAAAGATACAAAGTGCTGGAGTAACTTGGCAGGTAGCCTAGCATATCTGGAGAATATGGATGGATGTTGTTTTGGGTCGGGACCCTTCTCCAGACTAGGTCGCCTACAAACTGCAAAAATAAAAGTTGTGAAGTGCGCTCATGTACGATCTGCAAGTTTACCCAAATGTATTGGCCAATGAAGAATATGATTACCTTTCACACCAATCATCTGCTCTCAGGGAGTGCTGGAGTTTGCTCTGTTTACTTCAAGGTAACCTTTTATTTCAGGGCTTGGGCACCTTGAGTTCATGTTCACCTGCTTTGTTTCATATTTTGATGGTTTTCAGTACAATGGAACTTCTTGTTGCTTTGGACTGAATGGGGTAATTTGTATCCAACCCTTATCTCAGTTAAGATTGTGGTGTACAATTAAGAATCAACCCCGAGCCAAAATCTCAGAATATAAATACCGCATGTGTTCCTCTGACTGACCTTGCATATGAGTCATGCTGGCAACAAAGCACTCCAAATGATTGATTTAGATAATTGAACTTGTAGAACTCAACATTAAAGTTCTTTGCCATTGTTGGCTTGAGTGTCTATTGACTAGTAAATATCCTTTTTTTTAAAAGCCCACTTCGGGCAACTACCAGGGTTCTAATGTATCTAGATTTTAAAGAGCACCATGACATTGACACTTTGTGTGGGCATTACTGCTTGGACACAGATTTTGGATAGCAAAGCACTTCTTAAATCAGGCCCCCCAAGACTTTCTGGAGTCAGTTCTTTAACTGGTCATTTGTTTGCATTAACAGGGCTCGAAATTAACGGTTGCCTGGGTGCCATTGACCACCCAAAGTGCCGCCGGGCAACCTAAACGCCAAGTCATTTTGCCCGGCATGGCACAGAAGATACTGGTTTATACCGATAGACACAAAACACTGAAGTAACTCAGCAGGTCAGGCAGCATCTTTGGAGAAAAGGAATGTGATGTTTCGTGTCGGCGACGGCTGTATTGCGGGGAAAAGATATTAGGTGCGTGGTGCCGAAGAGTCGGAGCGAATGACGAGCCCCGAACAGCGGCAGCAGCGGACGCGACAGCGGCTCCATCTCCTCCTCCCACACCCTGCCCGCCCTGATAGCGGCCACTGCTTGCAAATCCGCCAATGGCACTTTCAAAACAACCCCTCGCATGCCAAGGAGGGGGGGAGGGGGTGGCCGCCTTCCGCCGTCTGAAGCAGCTGCACCAAAGATTCTATATCTATATATAGGATCTTTGAGCTGCACCGCTCGGCCCCGCCCCTTCCTGTTGGCTGGTGGAGGAGGGGAGGCGGTGGCGAGGAGATCCCAATCGTCTCCCACTTTGGTGGCTGCACTGGCGATGGACATGGATGGCCAAGGCAGCGGGGTGATGTTTTCCGAGGAGAGCTGACCTTCCTTCCTCCTCAGCCCCTTCCCCTCTCTCTCCCTCTCTCTTGTACACCCCCTCCACCCCCCCTTATCCTGAGACCCCTCCTCTCCATCCCGCACTGATCCCCATTCCCGCCTCTATTCAGTCCTAGCTGACATCCCCTGCGCACCCCTCACCATCTACCCCCCCCTCCCCTGTTCATCACCCTACCCACCTCGCATTAATTCTCCTGCCACCCTCCCATCCATCCTACACTGGTCCCCCAATTCATCCTGCACTGACCGCCCTTCCCATCCATCCTGCACTGCGCCCCTCCATTCATCCTGCACTGCTCCCCCATTCATCCTGCACTTCTCCCCCCATTCATACTGCACTGATCCCCCCCATTCATCCCGTACTGACCCACCCTCCGTTTACCCTACACCGATCCCCCCCCATCCATCCTGTAGTGATCTCCCCATTCATCTTTTACTGATCTCCATTCATCCTGTACTGATCCCCTCATTCATCCTGTAGTGATTCTCCATTCATCCTGCACAGACCCACCGATCCACACTGTCCTGACCCCCCCCTCCCCCTCCCAATTCATCCTGTACTGATCCCCCCCATTCAAGAAGAATGGGGGGAACAGTCTGAAGAAGGGTCTCGACCCAAAACGTTGCCTATTTCCTTCGATCCATAGATGCTGCCTCACCCTCTGAATTTCTCCAGCATTTTTGTCTACCCCCATTCATCCTGTACTGATCCCCCCCCATTCATCCTGTACTGATCCCCCCCCCCATCCATCCCGTACTGATACCCCCATTCAACACCACTGACATCCCCTGTGCTCTCCCCTCACAATTTTACATACTCCAACCAACACTCACTAATTCACCTGCCTCAATCCACCCATTCCGCACCGAATGCCTTCTCAACCCCCAGCCCCCGTCATCTATCCACCCTGCACTGATTCACACACCCCCTGACCCTATTGTGATGGAAATGTCTTCAGAGCGAACATTGACTATGTTTGATAACGGAATGCAATCAAATGTGTTTTAATTCCCAATGTTATTATTTGTTCTAGTCCATAAAGAGGGAATAATTAAATTGTGAACACGTGAAACGTTAAAACCGGTGTTCGATTGTCACTGCTACCGTTGACACGTTACTACAGAATTCATTTTAACGGCAAATCAATGCTCTTAATATCGAGTATCGGTACTGTAGTTATTTATTGAGCAACATTCACAACTATACGTTGTATTTATCCAGGTTTTACTTCTACAGTCGGTCATATACATCACAAATTTGGTCAGGCGATATTTCAGTTGAAATTTTAACGTTAATTCTAAAGTGGGAATGATGGAAACAGCATTATCAATTATTTTATTTAAATCTGGTGCGAACAAACTGGATATCTTCATTGCTGTTCACAACACGTACATCTAATCTGAATGTCCGGTAATGTGGCGTTTTGACACCTTTAAACATATTACCAAAAGAACATTTGCTGCAGTTAGGTCCTTTGGCCATCTCTTGTCAGTTAGTGTACCTGTCAGATGGGTATAGTCGGTTTTAACAGCTATTATCATAAAATGCCTTTAGAATTGTCCTTGCAACTTGTATATTTTGTAATGGATAAATTATGTGGGAAGCCAGAGTGTTCTGTGCCAATAGCAATATCGACCCATGCTATGGCCATGTCATGGTAATTTTCGGTCCTTCACAGAAAACATGCTTGCATCAATCTGTAGTGTGCATGGTTAAGTATATATGTTACCATGGTCCAGGATTTGTTGACACAGGTTGATCATATGCTGAATAATCCAACCACATTTTTGTTTGGAAGTGGAAAGAACTAATAGAAATTGCATTCATTGCAAAGTGTAAAAAGGGTTGAGATACTGTATTCTAATTTTGCTGCGTGTCATTGTGGTATACACCATGTCTTGCTTGGTGAATATGTTTAGTTTGTGAGTTATTTGAAGCAGAAATAATATGTGAATGTAGACAAAAGTGCTGGAGAAACTCAGCGGATGTGACAGCATCTATGGAGCGAAGGAAATAGGCAACGTTTCGGGCTGAAACCCTTCTTCAGACTGATGGGTTTCAGCCTGAAACGTTGCCTATTTCCTTCGCTTCATAGATGCTGCCGCACCTGCTGAGCTTCTCCAGCACTTTTGTCTATCTTTGATTTTCCAGCATCTGCAGTTCCTTCTTGAACATAATATGTGAATGCTTCATTGAGCATAATTCCGACTGGTAACTACGCACTTCGTCCGAGCACATTATCGCACGCGTCATGCAAATCGTCTTAAATGACCACCTAAACGGTCATTTGGCAACCTAAAAAGCTATCAAGGTTGCCTGGCTGGCAACAGGGGGGAAAAAGTTAAGTGAGAGCCCTGATTAATGATTTATGATGCTCACCATAACTGCAATAGCTTGGTGCTTTTAGATTCAAATCACTTGAATTTTCATGGTAACTTGTCATTTTAAGAGACATTATGTCAAAGGAAAGTTTATGTGCATGTAATTTCAACAATGGATGATGAAAATTCTGCATTTCTATTTGCAGGTGGTGCATATTATTTAATATCCAGAAGCCTGGGACCGGAATTTGGTGGTGCTATTGGACTAATATTTGCATTTGCCAATGCAGTAGCTGTAGCCATGTATGTGGTTGGTTTTGCAGAGACATTGAGAGATCTGCTTGTGGTAAGCTTTTTACTTGGTTGAATATTACCAAAGTCTCTTCTAAATATTTGGGTGAATTAATTTTGAGTTGCATTTAATTTGGCTATTAGACTCTTTCACAATAGGAGGTTGATGTATTAACCTGTTCTAAATTGTTTTATTTTGTAAAGTTGACTTTATTTTTCTCATTCTTGAGGATAACAACGCACTCATGATAGATGAAATGAATGACATCCGGATTATAGGAACCATCACCATTGTATTACTATTTGGCATATCTGTGGCAGGGATGGAGTGGGAAGCCAAGGTAGGGCACCAATGTCTGAATTTCACTCAAGTATTTTAATTACGTGCTGTCAATGATAACATATTTGTTCTTAGCAATATAATGTATACACATTTAAAAATTGTAATTTGGTGGGGAAAAGCCATGTGTGAGTAGTTTCTTGAGTGTGGGACTTAACCTTTGACTGTGAAGGAGCAGGAATGTATGGAAAGTGTAGGATCGGAAATGAAGTGGTCACCAGATGGATAATAATGGTTAAAGGATGTCCTTGACCTCCTCGAAGAAACACACTTAGCAATCTTTGATCATAACGACCTAAAGTGGCGAATCTCAACACCATGGATTAGAGGCCTTGTGTAAACTGTTGAAGAAATGAACCACCTCGCATGCTATTTGTCTGTCAGCCACTGCCTCTTCCATTTGCCACATCAGAACACGCAAAATGAAACTGGAAGCAAATCTTAAGGAAAAAGTTATTTAAACGCTGCTGGCCTTTTCAATAGAACAGGTAAAATAAAGCAGGGGAAAGAACGCTGGGCTTTTTACTTTTTTACTGCCATATTAGAAATTTTTCTAAACCGTAAATTATTTTCACATTTTACCATGTAATTTGTTATCGCATATCTTAATTTTGTCTCATAATATTTGTTATATTGATGCATCAGATTTCTTAATTGTATGTTTGGGGACATTGCAGATCAAGATAATTATGCTCCAATGGTGTTGCTGAGCCCTAGGGTCAAGATTTGTTAATGTGTCTGTTACAATGATGTTATCTGTGATTAATGATTGTTCAGTCTGCCAGTTACACTGTATCTTTCCGATCTGTACACATAGTATAAATACATCATCTGTCTTTTCCCAGACCTAACTCTTTTTAAAATTCTAAAACTCCTTCTCCACTACCAACACACCTCCTGCCTCCTTTTTGACTCTTTTTAAAATCACTTGGCCCCTGGCATTGCCTGTCTAGGGCAAGATAGGGCATTCCTTTGATCTTGTCCTTCCAATCGATTGTTCGAATTATCACTGTCCTTCTCTTGCTTCTATATCTATTCCTTGCCTTTATTTCTAGGGGAGAAACTGATTCCTATAACTAACTCCACTGCACCTCTTGCCTTTTTACATTTTGAGTCCCCTTTTCTATTGACCCAATTTTTTGCTTATTGAGTTTGGCCTGCCACCAGTGTCAAGTGTATTTTGAAGTGTAATCGATGTACCACATTGCTGTATATTCAAGTTGCATTCTTCACTTCTTTTCTTGCCTCTTTTCTACTTTTTCTCCTGCGCCTTTCCCAAAATCATGTCCTCTCGTTACGGCATGTGGTGTGGAATGTGTTTACATTTATTTGTTTCCACCACCTCCATTTTGATATAATTACTGTTTATCTTAACTCCCACCTTTCAAAGTTTTATGCTACCTTATTTGCACTACCCTATTTTTACGCTACCCTTCTTTTGGTTCTTCATAGATCTTCCTCTTCCAACACTGTTTCTGCTATAAGTGCACATTTAGCTGAACACGTTTTCAGTCTAAGGGTATAACTCTAGGTTTCTGGACACTAGTCAATTCTATATCCCATTCTAAAAAAAAAATCTGTATTCTGCTTCCAGATTCAGAAGCATGATTGAGGGCCACAACCTCATCTTTTTAGAACCCTTCTGGTTCTGACATTAAGCTCTGGGTTGATTCTTTTTTGATTGTTCTTTTTCTTGTTCCATTTTCATCTGTTTGTTTCTCACCGTAATGTTTTTATTTCCTCATTAGGGTTTATACTCCTTTCTGCTATTACTTACTGGTTTCTACTTTTCCTTTTTGCTCTGTCTCTTCCCCTCCTTCTGCCACTATGTCTTAAACTTGTCAATTGATTTCCAGCTCTGGAGTTTTATCGACTTGGAATATTTTAATAACCCTTCTCCATAAATGCTGTTTGGAATTTTCCCAGCATATTCTCATCAATGTTTTACATAATCCAGATAAGATTATTCAAATATTCCCCTTCGTTTTATTGCAGGCTCAGATTGTACTGTTGGGAATTCTGCTAATAGCAATTACTAACTTTGTCGTGGGAACTTTCATCCCAGCTCATGACAAAAGAGCAAAAGGATTTTTTAATTACCACGGTATGTAAATACAAAGAGATTGAACATTTTGTTACTGGTGGTTCTAGAGTTGCTAACTATTATTGAAATATTTATTGAGCTAATATGTGTACACTTTAATCTTTACAAATTCACTTGTGTTTAATTTGCTTGATGCATTGTACTGCCACAGAGGTCTGGTTTGTCCACATGCATATCCATGTCAGATTGCTTTACTGTTTGATCATAGCTAAAGACAATAAAGTAGGCATGCCCTTATTATCTGTAAATATTTGCTTATAACAGACAATCTCATTAACAATTAAGAACAAGAATTCTTTGATTCTTTTCATTTTAATCCAGAGCTGCCAAGATGGTAATGCCAATCCAGTCACTTGATTTGGCATTGACATGGATTATTTTGGCATTGACATGGATTTACATGGATAGGACAAGTTTGAGAGGGATATGGACCAAAAGCAGACAGGTGGGACTAGTGTAGCTGTGACATATTTGCCGATGTGGGCAAATGTTTGCCGAAGAGCCTGTTTCCACACTGTATCAGTCTATGACTTGCACTGTGACTGAAGATTGAACATTGCTTAAGTTTTTTACATGGACAAACCTACCATGTCATGAAAAGGTTTTTAGCCTTTATTTTCCCATGTATACTTATATTAGTATTTCCTGTTTTTGTAAACTTTTTGTATAATTTTACATTCCTTTTTGAGAATCTAGGACATTTATAGTTTCTGTTTCTTGGTTGCTCACTTCTGATTGCATTCCTGTTTGTGGATTCTCCTGAATGTCACTGTAACTTTTGAATTCAGTTTTGTTTGACTTTATTTCTGGGTCTTGTCACTTCTAGACTTCGTTCAGAATGATTACTTCACTTGACTTCTTTTCCCCTCAAATCGTATACACAGCATTGCATTACTGTTACTTTACTTTTGTGTCTTGTATTTCATTTTTTTCAGTGAAGTAGCAATCTTGCATTTCTCATTGTGCCTTAACACAAGATTGGCTTCCTGACATTAAATTACCAATAATTACTAGAAAAAATGAGTTGCCTACATACCTGCAAAACTATTTCCAAATGTATAATAGTTTGGAAAAAGGCAAGCATATGCCACAAGCTGCAGAAGCAGCTGGACGTCAACTATGTTGAGCATGAGACACACCTGTTACTCCAACTGCAAGTTTAGTAACTTTATTGTCAAGCTGGTGCATGATGCAAAAAGGTTTTTATTTGAGACGGGATATTTTCATGATAAACCGTGACCCAAGTAAGAAACTTATTTAAAATGTATTTTTCTCCATTATTCTCCTTTTACAATTTTGACACCACGCAATCAGCTGATGATACTATGCACTTTTTTCTTTTAATTCTTTATATTCAAGGCATCCTTTCATTTGTTCGTATTTGAGGATTGTTATTAACACATTCTCTTGTCTAATTCTTTATAACGTAACCATTTATGTCATTTACATTCTCATCACTTTTCTCCCTACTGTTTGTGCCAGTCATTATTAATTACTTTTGAATCTTGATAATTCACAAATGGTTGTGTAATATTTTCACTCCCATCTCTTTGGTCCCCAATTTAATTTTCAATGAAACATAGAATTTTCTTGGAAGAACGCAGGCACAGTACCCACTTCTGTCAGCACTTCTATCTGGTGCCCTTATTTAACTTTGTGAAAGATTGAAAAGGTTTGCATTTTGAGTGTCCTTCAGAACCTGAGGGTGGGCCAAGCTCGTTATATCCTACATAATCATAGTTGCAGTGTTGGGTACAAAAGAATGCCTAATTACTGGGTAATTTGTTGTGGTTTTGATAAGGACACTAGATTGTGCCCTTGGATGTTTTGATTGCATTTTAGAGGGTAGATGAGGCCCTGGTTTAATGTCATTTGAAGACAGTATCTCACTGTGTATATAACACTACATTGGAGCGTTGCATGCTTAAATTTCCTTAACTATGTGTTCCTTTGCATGTTTAGTTGCCTAAAATAAACATTTTAGATCACCCTTTATACCTTAGCTAGTGGAACTTGTCATTGTGTATTTGCGATTGTAGCTGCTCTACCAATTAATAATTATGCATTGAAATAATGTAGAAGACCTGAACAAAGTGTGATCTTGTGAGATTGCAATTACATGTCACATCTTTGCAGGTGTGCAAAAGCAGTTTAGTCTTCCTGACGATAGTCTGGAATAGTTGATACTTTGTGCATGTAAATCACTTTGCGTTTTAATGCAGACAATAAATTGAGTAGTAGTCAATGAAAATACACTTTCTCAATTCCAGAAGAAGAACTTTGGGGGAAAAAAACAGTGCTTTCAGTTCAGTATCTTGAATCTATCTCTCACAATTTCTTGGTTTCTGTCGCATTGTTTTGTTTATCTGCTCCTGGAGATGAGCCCTTTTAAACGGGTTCCTTTTCAGTCAGTCAAATTTTTTCTCCCCTGAGCGTAGCTATGAAACATCAACTGTTTGGGGAGTGAATGAAACCTTATGGACTCTTGCAGCAATTGACCCTTGTATGTTAAGTTTAATGCAAAACCAGCTGTGACGTGCTACAAACTAAATGTGTTCAGTATCTACAAACCTATCATGTTTTTTTTAAAATTAAAAAAGATACTAGGGAACCAATCTTAGAATCTTACTTTTTTTTAAGGAAAATTGGTCAGTTCTTGGCATCTGGCAGGATTACTGTTGAGGTATGTTCTTTAACCTAAGTCCTATGAATGAGGGCATTTCTTCCTGTCCAGTAGTTGTCACGTGAATGTTCACAAATATCCAAAAGTAAAGCAAAATTTTATAAGACCTTGGTGCATGGTTCCTAGAATATTTCACTGAAAGCCCAAATTGTAGACATGATCTACTGTATAAAAGCAGTCTTATTGAAAAGTAATTGTCACATTAAGTTTACTGTATTTGCATTTCAGGTGAAATATTTTCAGAAAACTTTGGGCCAGATTTTCGAGAAGGAGAAGATTTCTTTTCGGTCTTTGCTATTTTCTTCCCTGCTGCCACAGGTATACTTGCTGGAGCAAACATCTCTGGTGATCTTGCAGTGAGTATTTACTTATTTAAGGAAATGAATTAATTTATGAAATGTGTGGTCTGTACAAAATCATCAATGCAGTTGCAGCTGCAGTTAAGCAGCCATTCTGGCTTTGCCCTAATTTCAGAATTTAGGGGAATATCGTTAGTATTGTACTGATACTAACATTTTAGTGACCTTAAAATAAGATTAATTATGCAGGTTTTTTCTTTTACAAATGTATTATTTTTCATTAAATTGTAGTAGAACTAATTTAGTAGTTCTATTACAAAATCAAATCTGTAACTGTCTTTTAAATGTGTGCTGATCTCCCGAATCCTTGCCTGTCCCCTGGCATTGGTTTTCTATTTCAACCACAATATGGAATCCAAATGGGATTTCATTTACAATTTCTAACACAACTGGCAGCAATGAACTGTACAGTCTCAGTCTGGCAACAGATTTATGTGATCATCTCCCTTCTTCCCATTTCTGCCTTTGATTTTTCACATGGCTTGACTGCTTTCAGCAGCAGAGGATTTTCTTCAAAGTATTGCAAAAAAAGCTAACATAATTATCTTTTAATGCCTTTTTTGTTCTATTTTTACATTTAGTTTAGGTGTTGGCACCAAATTCTCCCAACACAAGAATTTCTATTTCCATCTGTTGCTTCCTCGGTTAACCCACAAAATCTCTTTTTTTGTTGCTCCAGTCTTGACCAGTTCAACTATTTTCCAGCTTCTCTCGCCACACTCTAAGATTCAGTTCATCCAATTCCGTACTGCCTGTATCCTAATGTTCGTACTTGTTAAAAGTCTGGAATAAAAGAGAGGAATGCTGGAAAAGTCCATCAGGTCAGACAACATTTGTGGAAAGGAGATAATTTGGTTCTGAAGGTTTCAGTTTCCCCAGTGGGAAGATGAGCTGCTGCTGTTCAAACTGCCTTTGGGCTGTTAGAAAAAAATAGATTGGGCAAGGGTAGATCAGAGGTGGGATGGAGAATTAAAGTAACAAGAAACTGGAAACTTGGGAAAATACTGAACAGAGATGTTCTGCAAAGCAGTCATTCAATCTAGTTGGGCTTCCACATCATGAGCACTGAATGCAGTGCACCAAACTGGAAGAAGTTCGAGCCAATTGCTGATTCACCTGAAGGGCTGTTTAAGTCCTTGGGCCATGGGCAGGGAAGAGGTAGAAAGGCATATGTTGCATCTCTTGAGATTGGATGGCAAGATCTATGAGTGGGTATTGGAGGAAATGGATGCTGAGTCACAGAGCGCTGTCCCTTGAGAATGTACAAAGTGGATCAATATAGAAAGATATGCCTGGTGGGGACACATGGTTGAAGGTGGAAAGGTGTGAAAGATGAACTGAATGTAAAAGTATTGGATGGAAGAGTACAAAAAGTAACCATTCTTGCTCTGTGCAAGGTAGAATGTGAGATCAGATGGGTGGGCAATGTGGAGATGTAGCTGAGCCTTGTGGACTATTGTAGAGAAGAACCACAGGAGAAAGACATTCGGCTGAAGCGATTCACCAGGTTCTCTAAAGTCTGAAGTTAATTCCTGGGATGAGAGGTTATCTTATAAGGAACAGCTAAAAGGGTTGGATCAATGTACTGCAGAGTTTAGAAAATCTTATTGTAGCATGTCCAAAAGCTGAATATTGAAATGTTTCCACAAAGGGAATTTCTAAGGTGGGGAAGTGGTTACTGGTAAAGGGAAAATCATTTAAACTGATGTATAGGAATTTCTTCTTAGTGATGACTCTGCCTTGGAGCGTAGTGGAGGTAGATGATATTTGAAAAGATTGGGGAATTGAGGGTTAAGTTGCACGAAGGAGAAGTTGCTATCTAGGCTACTTCACAATGATGCTTTGCAGCTACACCCATCAATATATATAAATTTACCACAATAATTGGATTTTCAGGATATATTGTTTTGTACTTGGAATTGTTTTTGTACACGAGGACTTGGGAAGTTAGCAAGATGCACTGCACAGATATTCTATGCATTGCTTGAGTTTTGCTGCATTTACGGTAGGCCTTTACTGTATGCTTGATTCTTATCATTTAATACTTTTTTGGTCATCAGTTGCGTAATTTTACCTCAGTTTATCGGTGTTTCTCAGTCTCTGTTGCTCTGTTCACTTAACTCCTGTATAATAATTTTAATTTCAGTGAGCATAGTTTCTGCTTCCTCCCATAGTTTTTTCAATTATTTTAAAACCTATTGTTTTAAAAGTAGAATATTAGAACATTAATAACCTACATGAAGGCCATTCACCCCATCCAGATGTGCTTCAATTGAGTTGGGGAAGAGAAGCTGCCCAAACTAATCCCATTATTGACTTCCTGTGTGTCGCTTTTAAAGCGTACATTTTCATTGGAGTGAGTGTTTCTGTCTGTATTGTCCTTTTAGTGAGTTCCCTTCAGTGGGAAGTGTGTCCCCCCCCCTCCTTTGTTGTCCCATTAATACTACCAACAATGATTTTAACTCTTGCCCCTGCTAAAGAATTAGATCCTTCCTATCTATTGCCTGGACTGCTCATGACTGTGTGCACCTTAATTTCTCTGATTTAGTTGCAAATAAATTAGCCCTATCTTTATCTGAACTTCCATTGTCACTACATTTAAACTCGCTGATCTTGCAAGTACTTGGGTTTGTTTTTTTTAAAAAGTGCCCCTTTTAATTTTGTGTTAAGAAAATCTCTAAGGCACTTGTTTTAACTCGATTGCATACTGATTTGGCTCTTTTAAACATGTAAATACTGCTTATGCTGTTGTTTAATAGTGTCCAAGTTCTTGTTAATCTTGATCTAGTACTAGTACAGCCATCCTCTCTGAGGAATATTGTTGCTTTCTTTTATTATGCTATTTTCAAGTACAATGTCAAGATGAATATAGTCTTTGAAGATAGTGCACATTTACCAGTTACAAATTCTGAAACCTCTTGGGAGTTTTAACAATGTCGATGCAGGGTCAGTTGATTTTAAAATAGCCTACTTGGTTCCTGTCCTGCTGTCCTTTTGTTGAGTAAACAATGCTGTAATGTTAAATATTGGCGGGGGGGTGAGAAAGGGAACTAAGATGCAAGGTTATTAAAATGTTATTAATGTTTTCATCTTTAAATAGGATCCACAATTAGCCATACCTAAAGGCACGCTCTTGGCTATTGTAATCACCACAATAGTCTATGCAGGAGCTGCTGTCGCTACAGGTAACGTTTCTTTTTTTGGTGCAATGTTTTTACCTAAATAAAGATGGTATTACAATTAGGATTATTTTATTTCAGTTTGCAATGTTTCGTACTAGACTTCAGTCAATAATTTAGAAAGCATTTACCACAATCCAGTGACCATACTGTAGACTTGAATAATGAAAAAAAATGGAGTGTTACTATAAAATTCTTTATTTTATAACAATTTCCAATTGCTATTTGGCCAATATTTCCACAACTTGATTTTATCAACATGAAATTAATTGGTTTCATATTATTCACCCAATAGGTGGCTTGATATTTTTAGATTGGTGTAACTTCATTTGTTTTATTTGATCATTCTTGCTACCAATGTACACTTGAGCTTATTAGCAATTTTGTAGTGAACAATATTTTACTGTAAATGTTTGCCGTTTTATATTGTGCAAACTAGGAAGTCATTTAATCAATATAGTACATTAAACAAATTGGCTGAAGTGACAGATGGACAAATATCCATCACTGTGACCTCTTCCCAGGACCTCTTGTATTCTTTACTCTCATTAGGGAATAAATACGTTCGTCACTGGAAAAAACTCATGTATTCTGTTGGGATTGATTTTAATTAGCTCCTGATGGTTTTTCCACATTTTGTAATTTATTAGAATATTGAAACAGAGAAGCCTTGAATAAGAAAATACTTTAATAATCATTAAAGCTATTTCTAGATGAGCCACAATTTAGCTAGAATTTGCTAGTGATATTTATATACAAGAAATAAGATCTTGCAGAGTAACCATTTTAAATGAATGGTACTTGCAATTCTTCTGGTGCATTCCTGCCCTGTATCCTGATAAAATGGTCAGACATATCTGAAGCAACTTGGAATGTGTTCCTTTATATTCGCTATTTATGAATCCAAGCAGTTTGAAATGTTGCTGTTGCAGTAAGTTTGTTTTGGAATTGCTGCAAATTAATTTACGATGCAGACTCCTTTAGCTTGGAAGGCTTGAAAGCTTGAATTTAATATTGTGTTCCATAATTTTTTTTTTTAACTATAGCAGAATATCTATAAAGAAGTAAGGTAGAGAAAGGTGTCACTCAATTAGGTAATTGATCATACAATAAATGCCAGTGTGTACATCATAACAGGAACTGAAATCACCAGAAATGCTCAACAGCTTGGCAACATCCTAATGGAGAAAGAATTAATCCTCCTTTAGTTCAACGAGCATGAAGAAGGGTCTCGACCTGAAACGTCACCCATTCCATCTCTCCAGAGATGCTATCTGTCCCACTTTTTGTCTCTATCTTCGGTATAAACCATCATCTGCAGTTCCTACTTACAGCCTTCATTAGAACTGGAAAAGTGGGGAAAAACAATTGTTTCAAGTTGCAGAAAGCGGTAGCGTTGCAGGGAATGGAGGGAATGTATTTTTAAAGTGTGTGGACCAACAACATAAAGGTTTCAATCACTTGCATTTTCAAGCAACCCACCCCCACCCCCCGCCTTGACAAATTGTATTTATTTTTGCATTTTGTTTTAAGTTTCCCCACACACACAAATTTTGCTAGCATAGATGTTTATTCCGTATCTCAAATTTCTTTAGTAGTGATTTATGAATTCTGTTCATAAAGGCAAGTTTCTGTGACAACAACGAGATACACTGTATCTGGCACCATCTGCATAGAAGATAAAAGCTGGGCACCTGAAGTTATTGCATTTCTATCAAGTCTAGAGGGTTGCAGCATTTCCAGATGGGAAATGAGGTGCTGTTTTCCAATCATGAATTGGGCAATGTTCCAACAATGTGTGAGGCACAGAAGGGGAATTGGTGATAGGGCACCTGATCTGCATTGGTTTCTCCAGGCGATCACATCATGAGCATTGAATACCACACGCTAAGTTGTACGAGATGCAAGTAAATTCCTAATTCACCTGGAAAGATTTGTTTAGGGTTATGGAGGCGTTGGGGGTATTATTGAAAGGGTCAGTGTTTCACCACCTGCAGTTATATAGAATGTCTTGAAGGAGAGTAGTTGGTGAAGATTAATAAGGTTCTCAGAAGGAATGTCTGTTTCCAACCACTTCTTCTCTTTTGGTATTATACTATATAACAGGAGATGTAATTTTAGAATTGCCAATCAGGGACTGAAAGAGCAATTACAGGTGAGCTATCAGTTCCCCTCCACTGTTGGAAAAATCAAATGTAGGTGTTCTGAAAAGCAGTTTCCTGCCATTCAATTTGCAAGGGTGATCCTGAGCTTCCTGTAGCTTTAATTCAATATCTTATTCCCATTCTGACCTCCTATCTTTTTACAATGAAGCCTAAAATAAGTTCAAGGGACAGCACCCGATCTTGCGCCTGGACATGTTGCAACTTTTGAATTTAATTCAATAATTTTGGCTAACCATCTTCCTGAATGTTGCTGAATGTTTCTATCGATCAACATTTTTTTTGTTTCCTTTTTCTATTGTATGCTTGTATTCGCCATTATTGATAAAGAGTCCATAACTTGATATGATGATTTTGTTTCTCCATTGACTGCCAGATCTGCTGATTGCTTTTGGCACCAGCATTTTCTCCAATAATACTGCATACTTTTTATTCCTTGTTAGGTGCTTGTATTGTGCGTGATGCTACTGGGAACCTGACAGATTTGATCGCCCCCGGAACAGTGAATAATTGCACCACTGCAGCCTGTAAATTGGGATTCAATTTCTCCTCCTGTGCCACAACTAAATGCTCGTATGGCTTAATGAATGACTTCCAGGTGAGATTTTTTTTTTTTGGTCACTTCAATATTTGCAATCCTAAAATATTTGCGTACAACTAACATGTTAGTGAATTTGTGATATTTTTACTAAGTACTTCAGATTCATAACTAGTGACTGATGTTTGTGGAATACATCCAATTCCAGAGATGCATCAAAAATCTTCTGCTGTGAATTTATTGTGAGACTAATCAAAGGATTAATTTTCACATAGATGTTGTTGACCTTAAAGTATACATTGAGAATTTACCTCCTCCAGAAGAGAAAAAGACTGGAAGGATGTTATTTGTGCCTGTTGGCTAAGTACCGGATGTTCTAATAATCTCACTTTTTGAAAAGAGGATCAGCAAAATTGTTCTCTATTTTTAAATATGTAAAGATTATAAATTTGTCAATAGTAATAACTTGCAACATTGGACAGTAAATGAAAGCAGCAGATGTTATTTTTATAGTACCTTAGAAAAAGAGTAAAGCATATCCCATTTATAATTGTTCTCATTTTCCTAATAGTATTACACCTGATAGATCCTTATAATTGGACGATCTTTAATTAGAGAATTACAACATTGAAATCTAGTGAGCACAGCATAAAATTATGCAATAATTAATTTTTAATGACTGTCTGGTCCTACTTGTGTACAAAGCTCGGCAGCACAGTGGCACAGCAGTAGAGTTGTCATAAGTGTTTATCTGGTTACCTCTTTTTAATTGATCTGAATCACAATTAGTTATTTAATTGATCTAATTTGTTCGTGTTTGCACCTTACCTTCAGGTACATGAGGAAAATAGCAAATAGGTGCAGGAGTAGGCCATTTGGCCCTTTCACCCAGCACTGCCATTCACTATGATCATGGCTGATCATCAGCATCCCGTTCCTGCTTTTTCCCCCATATCCCTTGACTCAGTTCGCCCTAAGAGCTCTATCTTTAGGGCCTGTCCCACGGCACTATTTTTGGCGACTGCTGGCATAATTGACTGGCGTATCAGATCACTGAAAAATACACGGCATGATGCAGCGTGATTATGTATGACACGGCGGTGACGAGGCGTGATGACGTATGACTCGCGGTGTTGTAACATTTTTTGTCACCGCTGGATTTTGAAATGTTCAAAATCTTTTGGCGACACTGATATGACGTCAGCAGTCGCCGAAGAAAATCGCCAATTGCGACAAGCCCTTAACTCTCTCTTGAAAACATCCGGTGAATTGGCCTCCCCTGCCTTATGTGGCAGAATTCCGCAGATTCATGACTCTCCGGGTGAAAACGTTTTTCCTCATCTCAGTCCTAAATGGCCTTCTCCTTATTCTCAAACTGACTGCTGGACTCCCCCAACATCAGGAACATTTTTTGTGCATCTAGCCTGTCCAATCCCTTAAGAATTGTACATGTTTCTATTAGATACTCTCTCATCCTTCTAACTGTGGGTGAATATAAGCCTAATCGATCCATTCTAATTCTGGTAAGCATGTGTTGAAGCAAGTGCGTGCCAGGAATCATTGACCAAGTGTCTTTCATTCCCTTCTTTTTTTGCTCAAAGCTTTCTGGTCATGAATAAATTGTGCTTGGCCGCTGCATTTGCTAATGACTTTAATGCCATGTGTTTAAAGAAAATATAAATCGCCAAACTCCAACTTATTTTCATATAATACAATGCTAGTTATTTTTGGCCCCTATTGTAATGTAGTTTAATTTATCTGCTTAGTATTTAGTAAAGAAAATAAAGAGCCACATGAGAAATCGCCCTTATTAACTTAAGAGCAAAACAGGAAAGATACTGGCTGAGGGAGAATGTATTATTCCTGACCATAACACCTTTTTGGCAAAGGGAAGAAGATTCTGTTTGGAAAGATTCTGTACTGCACTTGGGATATTTCAATTTGAAGATGCCCAAGGGAATTGGCTTGAGACATCCATCTAAACATAACTAAAACTTTGATTTTGTGCTCTTCCGGCTAGTGCGTTTTTTCTATTTGTGCAAAAATGGTACGTGACAGCGCTATGATTTTTGTCAACAAAGTCACCATTCTCCTGTGCTGCGAGTGCATCAAGTTTAATTCCGATTGGTGGCATATTGTAAAAGTTGGTGAGGTTTAAAAATCGTAAAAAACACGCGTGCGGAGATTTATCTCCTCTCCTGCCGGTAGGCAGTGGGAAATGGGGGGGTTAGGGGGAGGTGAGCAGAGGGGAGATCTTATGGAGGGAGTGACTGAGACTAGGGGAGAGGAGATGGAAAGAGGCGAGGGAGGGGAGGAGAGGGGAAAGAAGAGGGAGGGTGAACAAAAGAGGGAGAGAGTGCTAGGGATGAGGGAAAATGAAATGTGCCTGTGCAGTTGGGGCTATGGGTGAGTGGTGAAATATTGCATTGGAGGACCAAGCCTCTTGTGTTACGGGGACCTAACGGGTCCCACTTAATCTGGTATATGTTAAATTAGGGAATACAGTCCAGTTCATTAACCAAGGCTACACAAGATTAACAAACTACTTTGATTTATTGTCAGTGATAAAGACTTTTTTAAAGTTATGAAGACTTTTGCAGTTTTGATTGCTGAATCAATCATGAAATGTTTTATATTTTTTCAATGTTGGGTAAGAAAGTAGGCAGATTTTATTTGCATGTTTTGGGTTCATTGCCTGCTTGATGAGGAAGAAAAATGAATTAATCATGGTTTTGTTTACTCAGGAAAGAGCAGGGACAAATGTGGATTAAACTGCTTTCATTGATTACTGTACTAAAATCTTGAAGGAAATTGAAATTGTTGAGAACAGATTAAACTGTTTCCTTAATCCTCTTGATTATTAATCCTTCCATCAAGGGTGCTATCCAGCTTTCAATTGTTGCTGAAGCATTTCAGTTGTTTTTCTGTATGCATTGATTCCATTTAATGTGCGGACAATCGCTTTTGGTGGCACTGAATGACGAGCCGCATCAAAGCATATTAAGGATGTGGCATGGAGAACTTTTTTTAAATCAAGCCTGTGGATTTTTTTAAATGAAAGGCCACGCCATGGTTGCCCAGCCAGATGCAACTAAATTTAAAGTGGTACTTTCTTCCCAATAACCCTCTCTGGCTAAACCCCTCCCTTCACCACCTCCAGTTTAAATTCCAGTTGGAATATTTTGGAGGACCAAGTAACCAAGAACCAAGAAAGGGTTCCCTGCAGTCCAAATGTTCATACCAGGATAAGGTTAAGAGATGGACTTGAACAGTTGAAGGAGCAATCGGTTTCAGGGAGGCTTCAAGGTTATTTTGACCGTCGCCCTATTCACTGAAATGAGGATCAATGCCTCAACAAGCTCTGAATTAAGCCCTTGAACACAAAGTGGCAGCTCAGTCACTCGGGTCTGGTGGGCTGGCAGCTCAGAAACTGACAGAAATTCTGCCCAAAACAGGTGAGAGACTCTGTGTGAGAGAGAGAGAAGGGGGAAAGGGTGGAGAATCATTTTTTGACATTTTTCATCTTTTTCTGCAAATCACAGCAATGATGGAGGAAAGTCTATCCTGGCCTGGATCTCACAGGGAGCAAATGAAGGGAGGGAGAAAAATACTGGGGTGAGGTTTAATACTTGCAGGGGGAATACTTACTGATGGGCCGAAGGGACTCCTGGGCTAGTACAGGCCTGTGCCGAAGAGGCTCTTTAAAAAAAAATCTCAGTGAAGGCCCTTTTTCTGCACCTTTCCTGGCCTGGCACGGGCCTTTTGGGCCAAACCACTAATATCGGCATTTTTGGCAAAAGGGACTGGTTTCTCGGCTAATGTGGGCCGTAATTAGTGGTTTCAGGCAGGCCAAACAACTCATTTCATTTCATTTCCAATTGCATTGCAGTTTCAAGCACAGGGCAGGCCAAGCCAAACAGCTGATTGCATTTTCACTTCATTTCCATTGCCCCTGCACTTTCAAGCACAGCGCAGGCTCAAGCCAAACAGGTGATTGCATTTTCACTTCATTTCCATTGCCACTGCACTTTCAAGCACAGGGCAGGCTCAAGCCAAACAGCTGATTGCATTTTCACTTCATTTCCATTGCCATTGCACTTTCAAGCACAGGGCAGATCAAACAACTCATTTCATTTTCATTAAGGGCTAACAAATTATTTATTCAAGTACATTGCATACTCAGTGTTCTGTAGTTTTCCAGCTCAGAGTCGTGACCTCTCCCTCGCCATCTTGCAGACAGACTGAGCCACTCCCACGCTTCCAGGTTTTATAGCCCCTCCCCCTCCCACCAGAAGGGGCGTGGCCTTCATGGTGGTGATTGACAGGAGAGAGAATCTCAAGATTTTTTAAACACTAATAAGTCTCTTACTTTTCATCAATGGGAAAAATCCTCGGTACCTGCGTAGCGGAGAAGGACTCTGAGTAAGATGGCCAAAAAATCACAGCCATATGTGATAGCGTTTTTTTCTGAAGTTTAAAGCACAGTGCAAATAGGAAGTGATCAAGATGAGCCTTTTAATTATATAGATAATAGCATATTGATTCTTTCCCAAGGCTAGTATGAGAAAATATTCACAGATTTACACATTGGTGCCCATCTAATGTTGCAGGTAAGTAACCATTCGATGTTGGTCTATTATTTCCACAATAAGGAAAATGCTGAAAAGCTCCAACTCCCCCAAGACAATGCTTCATGCTATCACCACCTGTTAATCACTCTCTTTATCAATTTGCCTATCATTTAACAGGCTTTGGCTTTGGCACACCCCACCTCTTTTCAAGCCTATTATAGTCTAAAGAAGGGTCCCAACCCAAAACATTGTCCATCTATTCCCTCCACAGATGCTGCCTAACCTGCTGATTTCCTCCATTTTGTTTTGCTCGAGATTCAGACGTCTGTAGTGCCTTGTGTCTCCAACAATGATTACTACCTAGCTTTTTGTGCCAGTTTCCTTCTCATTGGCATTAATTTCCATTTCCTTTGTCCCGCATACGATTGACTGCTGCCTGATGTCATAGGCAGTTACTCTTGCTCTGCTTTTGGAATTGAACTTGCTGTTCCAGAAGTATAGATTATTGTGATTGAAGGTTCAATTGTATCGAAAGACTCACCCTAAAGTGAGATAGGACATCATAACGAACATTGCAGTAATATGAAAGATTTGCAGTAAATGTTAAAGATCTGGCTGCAAAAAATAGTCTGTTCAAAGTGAATTAATGTGATTGATGTAGAGGCACAAAACAATGAATAAGAGTTACGAAATGCATTAAAACTTTCAGTGTACATAATGCAATAAGATAAACTTTCTAATTTCTTCCAGTAATAAAAATAATCTCATTGCATAATGAATGCTTTTGTTACGCTCTCAAATTAAAGCTGTGTTGAATAAAGTGAAGCAAAGTTACAGCAGCTTTTTCATTCGTATGTCCTGCAAAGGTTAACATGATGAAAGGGGCTTTCATGTCATATCGACGTTTCAAATCTTTGACAGGCATTCAAAGAGTATTAGAAAGGCATAACCTGCATTAACCATATTCTTTGTAACCATATAACCTGCATTAACCATATTCTAAAGTGGTTAATGCAGGTTATCTGATAATGAGATGTTTCTGGTTGTTGAAAATCTTCACGAATAATTCTTGGATCTAGGAGTGCAGCATAGTTCCTTGAAGATGGGGTCTCAGGTAGATAGGGTGATCAAATAAAGCTTTTGGCACGTTGACCATCATCAGTTAGAGTATTGAGAATGGAAGTTGGGAGGTCATGTTGCAGTTATATAAGACATTGGTGAGGCCGCATTTAGAGTATTGTGCTCAGTTCTGGACACTATTATAGGAAATAAGTTGAAGTTGTCAAGTTGAAAAGGATACAGAGAAGATTTATGAGAATGTTGGGTTACACAAAAAGCTGGAGAAACTCGGTGGGTGCAGCAGCATCTAAGGGGCGAAGGAGATAGGCGACGTTTCGGGTCGAGACCCTTCTTCAGACTGGTCAGGGATCAGGGAAACGAGAGATATAGACAGTGATGTGGAGAGATAAAGAACAATGAATGAAAGATATGCAAAAAAGTATTGATGATAAGGGAAACTGGCCATTGTAAGCTGTTTGTGGTGTGAAAATGAGAAGCTAGTGCGACTGGGGAGGGGGTGGGGGGAGAGATGGAGAAGGAATGTCAGAGCCCGAGGGCTGAGGGAAAGGTGGGGAGGGGTGGGGGCAGTCTGGGTTAACAGAATTGAGAAAATTCAATGTTTAAGCCCAGAGGATGCAGACTCCCCAAGCGGAATATGAGGTGCTGTTCCTCCAACTTGCGGTGTTGCTCACTCTGGCCGTGGAGGAGGCCCAGGACCGAGAGGTCGGATACGGAATGGGAGGGGGAGTTGAAGTGCTGAGCCACCGGGAGGTCGGGTTGGTTATTGCGGACCGAGCGGAGGTGTTCGGCGAAACGATCGCCCAGCCTCCGCTTGGTCTCACCGATGTAGATCAGCTGGCATCTGGAGCAACGGATGCAGTAGATGAGGTTGGAGGAGGTGCAGGTGAACCTCTGTCGGACTTGGAATGACTGCTTGGGTCCCTGAAAGGAGTGGATGGGGGAGGTGAAGGGACAAGTGAAGCATCTTTTGCGGTTGCAAGGGAAAGTGCCCGGGGAAGGAGTGGAGCGGGAGGGAAGGGAAGAATTGACAAGGGAGTTGCGGAGGGAGCAGTTGCCAGGACTTTGGTTTAAGCTATAGGAAGAGGTTGAGCAGACTGGGATACTGTTCCTTGGAGCGCAAAGGATGAGGGGTGATCTCATAGATGTATAAAATCTTGAGCGGAAAAGATCGGGTAGATGCACAGAATCTCTTGTACAGAGTAGAGGAATCGAGAACCAGTGAACAATGGTTCAAGGTGAAGGGAAAAAGATTTAATAGGAATCCAAGGGGTAACTTTTTCACACAAAGGGTGGCAGGTGTATGGAAAAAGCTGCCAGTGGAGGTAGCTGAGGTAGGGACTATTACAATGTTTAAGAAACAATTATACAGGTACATGGATAGGACAGGTTAAGAGGGATATGGGCCAAACGCAGGCAGGTGGGACGTCGGTGTGTGCATGTTGGGCCGAAGGATTTGTTTTCATGCTGTATAACTAATAGGACAATAAGCTAATTTCAACCTCATATTCTGGTGTAGATAAACCGTTTAAAATAATGTAGTAGCCATTTGCCTTAACTCAGTATGTTAATCCATGTACCTGGCTGGGATTCTCATGCTCTCATGCTAATAATAAGTTTTTTAGTTTAGTAAGAAGAAGCATGGGGGAAAGGTCACAGCTTTCGACCATGCACGGGTTTGACTACGAGTAAGATCAAAATGTACTTAAACAAAAATAAGTTTGGATGAATATCTCACTGTTTTTTACTACGACAATAAAGTAACCATTAATTAAGAGACTGTTTTGAAGATTTATCTTTGGATGGCATTGAATGAGTCGTGGCGAGCTCGTGAATGCGTAACAAAATTATCTCCTTACCCCTGTCTTCAATCATAGTGGTTAGAGGAAAGATTCCTTGAACGATATAATAATCTGCCATTACATCTAGTCGAAAGCTACCTTACAGCCAGGGGGTAGAAGATTGGTTCAGCAGAAGAGGAACTGAAGATAGATCTGTCAGAGATTTAGGGAAGCCTACCTGACCGGTAGGTTAATGATCAGCCACGCAACTTATCTGAAGTTTAAAAACTTCACTGATCGAGAGCGTGAGTAGAACAGGTATTATATTATGCTGCATATTTGAAAGCCGGAATGCTTTAATTGGAACAATTTTTAACGAGATGCTGTGAAAGTTTGAAAACATCGTATTTTAAAGAAATTCCTGGCTCTGATAAAGTCTGAATGGAAAAGGGCATAGAAGCCAGTTCTGCTAAGTTTTGGAAGGCAGCCAAGGGCGACTGGAATCCAGGTGCTTGTCTGTGGTTTGTTTTGAAGCCGAGATAAAATACATTCTTTCTGAACTGAAGTCACTTCTTTACTTCGAAAATATTTGGATATTTTCTGAAAGTCCAGTGTTGTTTTGGTGTCTTATCGGTGGTTTGAAACATGGCAGAATGTTTATCAATAATGACTGAAGTAAACTGAAGAGGTCCTGTTTGTCCAACTAGCAGATTTGGTAGTCTGCCAAGACCTGTTTAAATCCATGGAGTAAGTTGGAGCAGGTGAGTCAGAGGAGCCACAAGGTGGCGGAGAGAAGCCAAGATTTCCGAAGAGCCAAGCTAAGCTCACCGAAAAGACCTGAGTTGCATTTCTGAAAGAAACCCAGAAGGAGAGAAACAAATTATGGAAGAAGATGGTCCAGTTATTTGAATCCCAGAAGGAACTAATGGAATCAGATGGGAACGTGAAGACAGTGCAATCTAATCTGGGGCAACTATTCAACCTCGGTAAAGAGGTTGGAGATAAACAAAAACACTGCTGGATTCACAGCTGTCTCAGGAAGAACTCTAAAGACACACCCAGTGGTTCAAAGAAAAGGTGGTTATTTGTTGATTCTATGGGAGATGCAAAGAGATGGTTAGCTGAAGTTGAACGAAGAACTGCGTGTGCTATAGCAGGAGATGCTACGCAACAAGGTGCTGATATGGAAGATTCAAGATCCTAAACCAATCGCTACTGTCAAAGGTTCTACCTTTACAAAAACAAAAGGAAGATCAGGACCTAAGGGAAGTAGTTTTGCTACCACTGTAATACCTGCGGAAACGAAAGGTGAAAGGGAAGGAGATACATCTTATATCAAACAAAAAGGATTTTGTTTGTTATGCAATGAAGTTGGTCACATCATAAGGTGGTGTCGAAGATTCAAGAAGAAGGAATACAAAGAAAAGATAGATTTCTTAAAGGAGAAGGGAATCTGTTTTGGATGTTTGAAAAAAGGACACATGGTTTAAAAACTGTAAGAGTCCCATAATTTGTGAAAAGTGCAAGCAAGATCATCCTGAAGCACTTCACACTGAGCAGAAGAAGCCGGAGCAAATAGAACAGAAGGAGAAGCCAGCTACTAATGACGCTGTCACCTCCCCTCAGATAACTGCCCATATTGGGGTCAGGGTAGAAATCTGTATCTTTATCTTACCAGTACAGGTAAGGAATAGCAAGAGGAATACAGTGTTGCAAACATATGCATTTTTGGATCATGGAAGTACGGCTACCTTTTGTACAGAAAGCTTGATGAGAAGGCTGGACATTGCAGGAGAAAATACTAAGATTCTATTGCTTACCATGAATGAGGAGAAATCTAGTGATAGTCATTACATTACAAGTATGGAAATATCTAGTCTGGATGAAGACAATTTTATACCAATATCTGAGGTGTTTACACATGCGTCCATGCCTGTTTGTCGTTGAAATATACCCAGGCATGAGGACTTCAAACAATGGCCTTATTTGAAGGATGTCAAGATACCTAATGTCTGGTATCGACCTACTTATCGGAACAAATGCTTTGAAGGCATTGGAACCTATGCAGACTCTGAGGAGCCAAGGGGGTGAACCTTTGCTGTGAAAACCCTACTAGGATGGGTTATCTATGGCTTCTTGAGAAGGAACAACAAAAGCGGGAACCAGAAGAACTACCCTGCCACTGCTGTTAATCAAATTTCTACTAGTAAATTAGAAAAGCTATTGATCAAACAATACAATCATGACATCAATGAAAGTACCAGTAAGAAATCTGAAGAAATGTCCAGGGAAGAGTTAAAGTTCTTGGATATTATGAACTACTCAGTAAAGATAATAGACGGACACTATGGTCTGGACTTGCCTTTCAAACAAGAAAGTGTTAGTCTGCTGAATAATCTGCTAATGGAAAGAGCATTGTTTCACATGGAAATATGTTAACACAAAGGAAAATCCTGCAGATGAAGTTTCTAGAGGACTGACAGCAGACCGCTTCTTAAGCAATAAGAGATGGATCAATGGACCAGAGTTTCTCTAAGTCAGACAGAGAATGGCCAAAGCTTGAGCTGGAATTTGAAATCTCTGCTAATGATCCTGAAATTAAACAAAACATCACAGTGAACGTTATTGCTAGAAATCCTATTAATCTCACATATCAACATTATTGTTACGACATATTCATGAATTGATCAGACATGGAGGAAGAAGTTTCATGCTGTCAAAACTTTGGACTTTTGTGTTTTGGACTATATACTGGGCATCATGCCTGACGTTAAGGGTTTGGTGCGCACAGTACGACTTCAGACTAAGAATAATGTTTTAATAAGACTAATAACCAAGTTATACTTGCTTCTAGAAGATGAAGATGGAAAAATCGCTAAAGATGTCTGGGTGCGGATATATAATGTATACTTTAAAAAAAATGTTCATAATGTTAAGCTTTTATAGCTACCTTTTTTAATGTCTATTAGTTATACTCAGAGCAATTAAGGGCCGGTATGTAGTAGCCATTTAGCTTAACTCAGTATGTTATAACTATAACCAGTTACCTTTAAATTTGATCTGCCTGTAATTATGTTGGTGGGATTTATTACGTAGTACGAGGCGTGTTTGCGGCTGGGATTCCCGTGCTCTTGTGCTAGTAATTAGTTTTTTTAGTTTAGTAAGAAGCATGACAGAGGTCACAGCTTTCGACCATGCACGAGTTTGACTACGAGTAAGATCAAAATGTGCTTAAACAAGAAGGATGAACATCTTACTGTTTATTACTACGACAATAAAGATACTATTAATTAAGAGTGTGTTATGAAGATATATCTTTGGACGGCATTGAATGTCTCGTGGAGAGCTTGTGAATGCCCCTCGAAATTATCTCCTTACCCCTATCTTCAATCATAGTGGCTTGAGGAAAGATTCCTTGAATTATATAAGAATCTACCACTAAAAATAATTTCAGTTGAATTTCCACCCTGGATTAAAACATTTAGGGCAGCACAAAGTAGTAGATCCATTCTATTTTTAAAATATTAAAGAAGCAATTAACTGCTTCAGTGATGAGGCTAATGAAATGAGAGTGCAAGGCATTCCTCTGGTGATTTAAAAGCAATTTAATGACAGAAGAAAAAGGTGAAATAAGATGGCTTTAATGAATTGCTAAATTCCATGGATTCAATTTGTGGACAAGTATTTCAGTATCCAAGTAAATCAGTGGTGATTTAAAAAAAAAAACATTTCATTTTTGTTTAAGAAGGAACTGCAGATGCTGGAAAACCGAAGGTAGACAAAAATACTGGAGAAACCCAGCGGGTTAGGGAGCATCTATGGAGCGAAGGAAATGGGCAACGTTTTGGGTCGAGACCCTTCTTCAGACTAATGTGCGGGTGGGGGGTCAGGAAGAAGAAAGAAAGAGGCGGAGACGGGGCTGTGGGAGAGCTGGGAAAGGGAGGGGAAAGAAGGAAAAAGTAGGGACTACCTAAAATTGGAGAAGTCAATGTTCATACCGCTGGGGTGTAAACTACCCAAGCGAAATATGTGGTGCTGCTCCTCTCATTTATGGTGGGCCTCACTCTGGCCATGGAGGAGGCCCAGGACAAAGGTCAGATTCAGAATGGGAGCGGGAGTTGAAGTGCTGAGCCACCGGGAGATCAGATTGGTTATTGCGAACCAAGCGGAGGTGTTGGCGAAGCGATTGCCAAGCCTACGCTTGGTCTCACCGATATAGAGCAGCTGACACCTAGAGCAGCGGATGGAATAGATGAGGTTGGAGGAGATGTAGGTGAACCTCTGCCGTACCTGGAAAGACTGCTTGGGTCCTTGGATGGAATCAAGGGGGATGTAAAGTGAGAAATATATAATTTCCTGCTGTTGCAAGGGAAAGTGCCAGGAGTGGAGGTGGTTTGGGTGGGAAGGGACGAATTGGCCATGGAGTTACGGAGAGAGCGGTCTCTGTGGAAAGTCAAAAGGAGATGGGAAGATGTGGCCCGTGGTGGGATCCCGTTGGAGGTGGCGAAAATGTCGGAGGATTATTTGTTGTATGTGACGGCTGGTATGGTGGAACGTGAGGACAAGGGGGTCTCTGCCCTTGTTACGAGTGGGGGGGATCGGGAGTGAGAGCAGAGTTACGGGGTACAGAAGAGACCCTGGTGAGAGCCTCATCTCTAGTAGAAGAGGGGAACACCCATTTCCTAAAGAATGAGGACATGTCCGATGCCCTGGTTTTGAACACCTCATCCTGGGTGCAGATGCGACGTAGACGGAGGAATTGGGAGTAGGGGATGGAGTCCTTACAGGAGGTAGGGTGGGAAGAAATGTAGTCCAGATAGCCAAGGGAGCAGTGGATTTATAATAGATGGCGGTCAGTAGTCTGTCACCTGCGATGGAGATAGTGAGGTCTAGAAACGGTAGGGAGATGTCGGAAATGGTCCAGGATGGAAGTTAGTGGTGAAATGGATGAAGTCAGTGAGTTCTGTATGGGTGCAGGAGGTATAGTTCGGGGATAGGGCCACGGTACGCCTCGAACAAGGACGTACGTACCTTAGGTATGCCTCAAACACGGTACGCCTCGAACAAGGACGTTCGACGTACCCTACAAAGAGGCAGGCATAGCTTGGGCCCATGAGCGTCCTCATAACTATGCCTTGGATTTGGAGGAAATGGGAGTAGTCAAACAAAAATTTGTTAAGAGTAAGGATCAGCTCCGCTAGGCGGAGGAGAGTATCAGTAGATGGAAATGCCCTCTCTCCCCATTCCCCCACTAAAAAGTCATCACAAATGTCCTCGTTCTTCAGAGAACGGGGTTTCCCCTCCCCCACTATAGATGAGGCTTGCACCAGGGTCTCCTCCATACCCTGCAACACTGGCCTCTCTCCCCAATCCCCCACTCACAACAAGGGCCGAGTCCCCCTGGTCCTCACCTTTCACCCCACCAGTCAGCGCATACAACAGATAGTCCTCCGCCAGTTTCGCCACCTCCAGCGTGACCCCTCCACTCGCCACATTTTCCCATCTCCCCCCGTCTGCCTTCCGCAAAGACCGCTCCCTCCGCAACTCCCTTGTCAATTCTTCCCTTCCCTCCCGCTCCACCCCTTCCCCGGGCACTTTCCCTTGCAACCGCAAGAGATGCTACACTTGTCCCTTCACCTCCCCCATCCACTCCTTTCAGGGACCCAAGCAGTCATTCCAAGTCCGACAGAGGTTCACCTGCACCACCTCCAACCTCATCTACTGCATCCGTTGCTCCAGATGCTAGCTGATCTACATCGGTGAGACCAAGCGGAGGCTAGGGAATCGTTTCGCCGAACACCTCCGCTCGGTCCGCAATAACCAACCCGATCTCCCAGTGGCTCAGCACTTCAACTCCCCCTCCCATTCCGTATCCGACCTCTTGGTCCTGGGCCTCCTCCACGGCCACAGTGAGCAACGCCTCAAGTTGGAGGAACAGCACCTCATATTCCGCTTGGGAAGTCTGCATCCTCTGGGCTTAAACATTGAATTTTCTCAATTCTGTTAACCCAGACTGCCTCCTCCCCCTCCCCACCTCTCCCTCAGCCCTCGGGCCCTGACATTCCTTCTCCATCTCCCTTCAGCCCTCGGGCCCTGACATTCCTTCTCCATCTCCCCCCCCCCCCCCCCCCCACACTACAAACAGCTTACAATGGCCTGTTTCCTTTATCTTCAATACTTTTTTGCATATCTTTCATTCATTGTTCTTTATCTCTCCACATCACTGTCTATATCTCTCGTTTCCCTGATCCCTGACCAGTCTGAAGAAGGGTCTCGACCCGAAACATCGCCTATCTCCTTCGCTCCTTAGATGCTGCTGCACCCGCTGAGTTTCTCCAGCTTTTTGTGTAACCCTCGATTCTCCAGCATCTGCAGTTCCTTCTTTAACACATCAGTGTTAAGCGCGGAGGGGTATGGAGTTTTGCGCGGTATCGCATAGTGCTCCGAAAATTTGTAGCAAACAAAATCTTCGCGTGCCACCAGCCTGTCGCGTAACTGACGGCCAAAGTGGGACAGGCCCAAGACACTGGCGCGACGCAACGTCTCACCTCCAAAAGCAGCAGAAGCAGGCAAACGATCGTCAAACTCAGCCTGGGGCTCACGGCCGTTGCAGTCTAGATCCGCCCCCACTTCTACTCTCAGAGCGGGGGTCAAGAAAATTGAAGATTGACACAAAATGCAGGAGTAATGCAGAAGGAATGGATCACGTTTCGGGTCAAAACCCTTATTTCTGACTGAAGAAATGTCTTGACCCGAAACATCACCGATTGCTTCTCTCCAGAGATGCTGCCGGTCCCGCTGAGTTACTCCACCATCTTCAAATGCTGTCACGCGCTCCAGATGGCTGTGCGGGTGCATGAAGTCACGTGCAACCTTCGCGGGACTGTCACGTCTCAACACAACCACGAGGTCGCGTAATTAACGTGCCAAGGAAATGTAAGTGGGACAGGGTCTTAAGGCTGGAAAAGTTACAAGGAGCAAATCACTTGTGGCAAATTCTTGAATCCAGTAGTTGGAATTGTTTTCACTTGCTAAAGATTAAGGTGGGCGGTGTAGTCTATTTTAAGTGGTTACAGTGAAATTAAGAATTTTTTAAAAATATTGGTTTAATATAAAAAATGCTTTAGCTTCTAATCAATGGATTCTTCTTATTGCGTATGGCGTGCACAGCCTAAAGTTGTAGGTCAGCTAGTTCTATTTGATCTTATTTGATTGTGCATGCCAGGTTGATTGCATTCGTCAAAGCAAGGTGGACCACATGAAGGTTGCAATCTCCCTCTCCTAATCAATGGCATGCAGTAAAAACACTAAATTACAGGAATAAGTAGAGAGATCCAGGGATCCAAGTTCAGATGTTTAGGAATAAACTGCAGATGCTGGTTTATACCAAAGAAATAGATGACATTTCAGGTTGGAACCCTTCTTCAGACACTTCTTCTGAAATAAGAAATAAGAAGATGGGTTCCGACCCAAAACGTCACCTATTCCTTTTTTACAGAGATGCTGCCTGACCCGCTGAGTTACTCCAGTATTTTGTATTTATCTTCAAGCCAAGTCCATAGTTCCCTGAAAGTGGTCACACATTGATGGGGTGGAAAAGACTGTCTGTGGCAGGCTTGCCAACATAGATATTGGTGTGTACTGATAAATCTCTTTTCAGGTGGCAAAAGGAATTCGTTGAAGTCTAAATTAATAAGGAATGGTGGGGGGCCAACTCAGTGACCAAAAAGAATCAGTTTGAAATAGAGAAAGTCTGTTAGTCAGGGGGGGCGCCGTCCTGTATGGGTATGGCTGCCCAGCCTGCAGCTGTCCGTTTAGTTCTCTTTTTTACTTTTAGTTAGTTTAGTTTTTCTGTTTTCGGAGTCCTAGCCTTTTTTATGTGGGGGGGGGAGGGGGAAACTTCTTTCTAGGGCCCCTACCTGGTCGGAGAGGCAGCTTTTCTCCGGCTGCACCGTCGACCTGGAGCGGCGTTTCCTGGGGGGGCCGCCCAGAACCACGGCTTCGGTATCGGCGCAGCGCTGGAGCGCCATCGCGGAGCGGGCAATGCGCTGGAGCTCCGGTGAGGTGAAGACCGCAGGAGAACATCGCGAAGCTGCGGGACTGGGGCGGCCAGCCTCGGGCGGTGGTGCTGAACTTCAACGTCGAGAGCCTGGGATCTCTTGGCAAGATTGCCAGTTGTGGAGCTCCATTCAGTGCGGCCTGTTGGCGTCGGATGCCGTGGTCTCCGGCAAGGAAGCGGCTGTTACAGGCACCCCAAGCCGCTGAGAGGGATTCTCCTGACGCCGGAGCACCATCACCCGGCGAAGAAGAGCCTGTAACATCGGCTCCCATTGCGGCGACTGTGGAGGCCTCAATAGGCCCGACTATGAATGAACAAGAGGATGGGGACTGGACTTTGTGCCTTCCCTCATAATGGGAACCATTGTGGGGGGGGGGGATGTTTTTTGTGTTTTATGTTAAATTCTTTAATGTTATGTCTTATCTATATCTGTGTGCTGCATGGCAAGACAAATTTCACTACACCAATTGGTGTGTGTGACAATAAATGTCCTTTGTCCCTAGTCAGGTTCAGATTGGATAATCTGCATTTTCTTTAAAAGTGCCATTTAATTTACTTCTCCACAGAAGTAAAAGAATTCCCAAGTGTGCAACACCATTTAAAAAAAAAAAAAAGACTTAAAGACAACACTATGGTCCCTATTAAATAAAGCTTCATCAAAATTGTATGTATTCTTGAAGGGAACTGTTTTCATTTCAAAGGGTTCATTGTTCAGTTTAAAGCACTATTTTGTCCCAAACTAAAATGTTAGATTCCAAGGACTGCAAGCCTAGGTAGTTTCTTCCTATTTCTTGACTTCCCAGCATTTGTGTGCTAAAAGAAATTCTAATTATCCAATCTGAACCTGACTAACATACTTTCTTTATTTCAAACTGATTATTTTTGGTCCCTGAGTTGGTACACTGCCATTGCTGTCTTAGATCTGGTTACAATTCTAAATTTGTCAGTGGGAGATGTTAGTTTAGCGAGGATGTTAAAACACTAATACTCATGAGAGAATGTATTACTTGAACAATTAAATGTATGAGGTTTAATTGCTAAGGTAGCATTCAAAGAGAAGAAATTAAATACATGATAATTTAAGTATCTCTAATGAGTACTTGAAAGGCTGAAAAACCTAACAGCAGACTACTTGACATGTCAGACAGCAGGACCGCAAGAGTGTTTAATGTCATTCAGCTATTGTTGGAGACTTCAAAAGCAATACATTCTGTTTCTAAAGAACAGGTGTGGCTTTTATTCGCGTATGACTCAACTCATTGTTAGATGCACTCTAAATTTATTATGGAAAGCTGTTTCTGGAGCATTGTACAATCTTGGGCCTGGACCAAAGTGTATCGTTTCCTGTCCTATTGCCACAGTTCTTTGATCTCCCCCTCCCCAACCCACCCGTGAGCCTCGTGAAGTTGAAATGACATTCTTGTAATGTTTTGCTTCCTGTTAATGAAATTGTTAATGTGCTTCATATCAAGAGATGAAAAATGCATATCAGTAGGAGCGTCATAAATTAACTGTATTTTTTACATATGGCACAGAAAGTTGTCACCTTGACTTTTAGAAAGCTTTATATTAATGTAAAAAGTCATTTGCATTTCAAAAATTGTACTCAAATTGTGGATTAGTGTTTTAATTAAACACACCCACCATAGACCTCAAAGCCATCACTCACCTGCCATGACTAACATTTTGCTTTTTTTAATGGTGACTTTTGACAAGTTTTAATTTTGTTGTGCATGATAATACTTGATAAAATGAAGTCTGAAACAGGTGATCGGTTATTCTAAATAAGTATTGATACTTACCTGGTACAGACTTTTTAGGAAAATGATTGATCAAAATTGAAATCTATTCTGCTTTAATTTGGATTCTTTTCAGGTTATGAGCCTTGCATCTGGATTTGGGCCTTTGATTACTGCAGGAATATTTTCAGCCACGTTGTCTTCTGCCCTGGCCTCATTAGTGAGTGCTCCTAAAATATTCCAGGTATGTATATAACTCCATATATTTAGAATGTTGGAAAATGTTTTGGTCGCGCTTCCTTTGACACTTTATAATAGTAAATCCATGTTATGATGGGGAAATTCTCTATTAAAGGGAACAGTGCAGAAAAACAATTTATGGTGGCCAAATTTTCTTTCAGAAAGATTGTGCTCATTGAATCTGGGTGATCATTGAATCATAATCATGTGATGTGGAAACAAGATGTTTGTCCTAAACTCTTTCCCACCATGACCCATTTACACTGATCCAATTCTTATTCCCCTCACTTTCCCAAGAACTCCCTCAGATTTACCCCATACCTATATACCAGGGGCACTTGCAGTGACCAGTTAACTTGCCAACTGCACAATTTTGGAATGTGGGAATCCAAGATGGTTATCAAAAATTACAACATGACCTTGATCAGGTGGGTAAGTGGGCTGAAGAATGGCTAATAGAGTTCAATGTCGATAAGTGTGAGGCGTTGCATTTTGGGAAGTCAAACTAGAGCAGGACCTTCACAGTGAATAGTAGAGAACAAAGGGATCGAGGAGTACAGGTACACAGTTCCCTGAAAGTGCGATCACAGGTAGGTAGGGTTTTGGTATATTGGCCTTGGCATAGAAGTTGGGTTTCTATGTTGCAGTTGTACAGGATGTTGGCGAGGCTGCTTTTGGAGTCTTGTTCAGATTCGGTTGCCCTGCTACAGGAAGGATGTCATTATGCTGGAAAGTGTGCAGAGAAGATGAGGATGTTGCCAGGACTTGAGTGGCTGAGCTATAGGAAGAGATTGGACAAACAAGGATATTATTCCTTGGAATGCAGGAAGCGAAGGGGTGATCTTATGGAGGTATATAAAATAATGAGGGAAATTAATAGGGTGAATGCACAGTTTTTTTACCCAGGGTCGGGAAAGGAAGAGTCAGAGGTCATAGGTTTAAGGTGAGAGAGGTAAGATGAGGGGAAACATTTTCACTTAGAGGGTGGTGAGTATGTGGAATGAGCTGCCAGGAAAGGTAGTTAAAGCAGGTACTATAAAAACATTTTAAAGACATTTGGACAGGTACATGGATAGGAAGAATTTAGAGGGATAAGGCCTAAATGCAGGCAGAAGGGACTAACTTAGGTGGAGCATCTTGGTCAACATGGATGAGTTGGACTGAAGGGCCTGTTTCCATGTAGAGAATGTACAAACTCCACACAGATAGTGCCTGAGGTTAGGATTAAACCTCCAAATCATTGGAGTTGAGGCAGCTATTTTAGTTGTGTCACTGTTCTTGATCAAGTTATATGTATGGCATCCGGGAGTAAATATTACATGAAATTTAGACGGACTTTAAGAAGCCTTTGCCAGTTTATAGCCATGTAATCACAAATAGATCAGCATCTTGTATATGAAACATTGTGGGAGATAGTTTCAGCAATAAATTGGAATCAAAATGTCCTCTCAAAACAATTTAAAACCAATATAGTACAGACCAGTAACATGATTCATTTGATGACCATTTTTGTGATGGACGTACACAGGTGGAAATATTTTTATATAACAATTACAGCACGGAAACAGGCCTTCTCGGCCCTTCCAGTCCGTGTCGAACATTTATTTTCCCCTAGTCCCATCTACCTGCACTCAGAACTTACCCATCCATTCCCTTCCCGTTAATATACCTATCCACTTTACTTGTAAATGTTAAAATCGATCCTGCCTCCAGCACTTCTGCTGGAAGCTCATTCCACACAGCCACCACTCTCTGAGTAACGAAGTTCCCCCTCATGTTACCCCTAAACTTCTGTCCCTTAATTCTCATGTCATGCCCTCTTGTTTGAATCTTCCCTACCCTCAATGGGAAAAGCTTATCCACGTCAACTCTGTCTATCCCTTTCATCATTTTAAAGACTTCAATCAAGTCCCCCCCTTAACCTTCTGCGCTCCAAAGAATAAAGACCTAACTTGTTCAACCTTTCGCTGTAACTTAGTTGCTGGAACCCAGGCATCATTCTAGTAAATCTCCTCTGTACTTTCTCTATTTTTTTGACATCCTTCCTATAATTAGGCGACCAAAATTGTACACCATGCTCCAGAATTGATCTCACCAATGCCTTGTACAATTTTAACATTACTTCCCTACTCCTATATTCAATGCTCTGATTTATAAAGGCCAGCACACCAAAAGCTTTCTTTACCACCCTATCTACATGCAATTCCATCTTCAGGGAACTATGCACAGTTATTCCTAGATCCCTTTGTTCACAGCATTCCTCAATTCCCTACCATTTACCATGTACGTCCTATTTTGATTTGTCCTGCCAAGATGTAGCACCTCACACTTATCAGCATTAAACTCCATCTGCCATCTTACAGCCCACTCTTCCAAATGGCCCAAATCTCTCTGTACACTTTGAAAATCTACTTCATTATCCACAACACCACCTATCTTAGTATCATCTGCATACTTACTTATCGAATTTTCAACCCCATCATCCAGATCATTGATGTACATGACAAACAACAGTGGACGGAACACAGATCCCTGAGGCACCCCACTGGTCACCGGCTTCCAACCTGACAAACAGCCATCCACCATTACTCTCTGGCATCTCCCATTCAGCCACTGTTGAATCCATCTTGATACTCCGCCATTAACACCCAAAGATTGAACCTTATTAACCAACCTTCTATGGAGAACCTTGTCAAAGGCCTTACTGAAATCCATATAGACAACATCCACTGCTTTACCCTCATCAATTTCCCTAGTAACCTCTTCCAAAAAGTCAAGAAGGTTTGTCAAACATGACCTTCCAGGCACAAATCCAAGTTGACTGTTCCAGATCAGGCCCTGTTTATCCAAATGCTTATATATATTATCTCTAAGTATCCTTTCCATTAATCTGGCCACCACTGACGTCAAACTAACAGGTCTATAATTGATAGGTTTTTGTGAATACATTTTTCTTTGTTTGTGAATTATTTGTGAATACATTTTAAAACTTGGAATATAACTTTATACACTGTATATATGGGGACATTTCTCAGAAATGGTTACCGAGGCTGCAATGATCATGGGAGATTTTAATCCACATATTGACTGATCAAACCAAACTGGCACGGATATCTAGAAGGAGAATGTATAGAGACTACAAGGATGGTATCTTACAGCTCTATTGAACTGATATGGAAACGGGATATTTTCAATTTGTTTGTGAGGGAGGAGGATAGATTAATAAGTGATATTGTCGTTATAGATCCCTGTGGAGGTAGTGACCACAATCTGATAAAATCCAGGTGCAGGACCACAAACATGTCTTCAGCGGTTATAATGGCATGTGTATAATGGCATTAACACTAGTTTAAGATGTACTGAGAGTGTAAGCTAGCATAGGGTAGCATATGAAGAGTGTCATTTATTCCTACAGTTGTTCCATAAGGCTTGGGGAAATGTTTCCCAATCAAAGATCGGGTTAAATTGAAAAGTATAATATAGAAAATGGCAAGCGCTGGTGGTGGGCCCAAGGATTGGGAAGTTATTTAGGATTTGGTAGGAGAACACTAAGGAACTCAGAAGAAAGCAACAAAATACATTTGAGAGAAAATGTGTAATATCAAAACAAACACCAAGTCTCTGTGGGACCCCAGAAGAATCATAGAATCATAGAAGATAGGTGCAGGAGTAGGCTATTCGGCCCTTTGAGCCAGCACCGCCATTCAATATGATCATGTCTGATCATCCAACACAGTATCCTGTACCTGCCTTCTCTCCATATCCCCTGATCCCTTTAGCCACAAGGGCCATATCTAGTTCCCTCTTAAATATAGCCAATGAACCAGCCTCAACTATCTTCTGTGGCAGAGAATTCCACAGACTCACCACTTTCTGTGTGAAAAACGATCTTCTCATCTCGGTCCTAAAAGACTTCCCTCTTATCCTTGAACTGTGACCCTTTGTTCTGGAGTTCCCCAACATTGGGAACAATCTTCCTGCATCTAGTCTGTCCAACCCCTTAAGAATTTTGTAAACCACTATAAGATCCCCCCTCAATCTCCTAAATTCCAGAATGTACAAGCCAGGTCTATCCAGTCTTTCTTCATATGGAAGTCCTGCCATCCCTGGAATCAGTCTGGTGAACCTTCTCTGTGCTCCCTCTATGGCAAGAATGTCTTTCCTCAGATTAGGAGACCAAAACTGTACGCAATACTCCAGGTGTGGCCTCACCAAGACCCTGTCCAACTGCTGTAGAACCTCCCTGCTCTTGTACTCAAATCCTTTTGCTTTGAATGCCAACATACCATTCACTTTCTTCACAGCTTGCTGCACCTGCATGCCTACTTTCAATGACTGGTGTACCATGACACCCAGGTCTTGTTGCATCTCCCCTTTTCCTAATCGGCCACCATTCAGATAATAATCTACCCTCCTGTTTTTGCTGCCAAAGTGGATAACCTCACATTTATCCACATTATACTGCATCTGCCATGCATTTGCCCACTCACCCAACCAATCCAAGTCACCTTGCAGCGTCCTAGCATCCTCCTCACAGCTAACACTACCCCCCAGCTTTGTGTCATCCGCAAACTTGGAGATGTTGCATTCAATTCCCTCATCCAGATCATTAATATGTATTGTAAATAGCTGGGGTCCCAGCACTGAGCCTTGCGGTACCCCACTAGTCACTGCCTGCCATTCTGAAAATGACCCGTTTACTCCTACTCTTTGCTTCCTGTCTGCCAGCCAGTTCTCTATCCACATCAATACTGAACCCCCAAAACCGTCTGCTTTAAGTTTGTATGCTAATCTCTTATGTGGACCTTGTCGAAAGCCTTCTGGAAGTCCAGATATAACACATCCACAGGTTCTCTCTAATCCACTCTACAAATTACATCCTCAAAAAATTCTATAAGATTCATCAGACATGATTTACCTTTCATAAATCCATGCTGATTTTGTCCAATGATTTTACTGCTTTCCAAATGTGCTGCTATCCCATCTTTAATAACTGACTAGCATTTTCGTCACTACCGATGTTAGACTAATTGGTCTGTAATTCCCCATTTTCTATCTCCCTCCCTTTTTAAAAAGTGGGGTTACATTAGCTACCCTCCAATCCGCAGGAAATACTCCAAAAACTAAATAATGATGCTGTTGAATTAATAACAGATGGCAAAGAAATAGAAGGTAGATTAAAGCAATATTTTTGGATCAGTTTTCACCTCAAATATGTATAAGGGGCTAATTTCATATAACAGGGAGATACGAGAAGATTGGAAAAAAGGGCACCAAGTGGTGGAGTAACTCAGAGGCTCAGGCAGCATCTCTGGAAAACATGGATGTGACGTCTATGGGTTGGGACCCTTTTTCTGCCAGAAGATTGGAAAGCAGTCTTGTTCAAAGGGGGAGCTAGGTTTGATTAGATTTGGCTTTCCCAAATGATTAGTTATCTGGGAAATGTCAAATTGCAGTTAGTTTAACATCCTGTTGTTGGCAAGATGGTAGTGTCAGAAGGAGGAAATAACTAACCATTTGGGACAGCTGAATCTAATCAAACCTAGTCAGTACGACAAAATTAGTGTGTTGGGGAGTTGATGGAGAGGGTCCTGCAGATGTATTAGGGTTTTTAGATTTCTAAAAGACATTTGATAAGGTGACATGTAGGAGGCTGGTGCATAAATTAAGAGCCCATGTTATTGGGGGAAGTATTTTAGCATTGGTTGAAAACTGGCTGACACATAAAAATAAAGTTGCAATGAATGCATCCTTTTCAGGCTGGAAAGATGTAACTTTTGTAACTCCATGGATCTGTTCTTGACTCTCAATTTATTACTATTTCCATTAATAACCTGAAGGAAGGCACAAAATAAACACTTTCCAACTTTGCTGATGAGACAAAAATAGGTGAAAGAAGATGTTGTGATGAGGACATTGTGCTTTTTTTCGATTGAATGATTAGACAAAAACCTGGCAAATTGAGTTTAAAGTTGGTAAAAAGTAATCAAGTCAGATTACTATCTAAACAGAGAGAGACTACAAAATAATAAGATTTGGAAGGATTGTCTAATGCATGAATTACAAAAGGTTTACAGGCAGGTCGAATATGTAGTCAAAAACAAATTGTATTTTTCCCTTTATTGCAAAGGGATTGGAATTTAAGAATGAGAAGATTTTGTTGCAGTCGTACAGAATGTTGGTGAGGCCACACCTGGAATTCTCTGCATAGTTTTGATCCCCTACCTAAAAAAGATATAGCATTTGGGGGCAGTCTGAACGAGATACACCAGTCTAATTCCTGGGATGAGAGGATTGTCCAATCAAAAGAGACTAGGTAGTTTGGATCTTTTAGTAGAATGAGTGGTGACCTGGTTCAAATATATAAGATCCAATAGGGGGCTATTGAGTAGATGTATTTCTTGCTTTCAAGAATTCTTGATCAGTACGGGTGTCGGAGGTTAAGGGGAGAAGGCGGGAGAAGGGGGTTAGGAGGGAGAGATAAACTTGGGGCCAAAGGGCCTAATTCTACTCCTACTACTAATTCTACTCCTATTCCTTATGTTCTTATGAGATGTGAGATATTTTCTCAAAATAAGGAGCCAGTCCTTTAAAACTGAGATATGGAGAAATGTCTTCCAAGAGGAGCGGATTTATGGAATTCTCTGCTTCTGGTGGGGGTGGAGGAGGCCAGTTTATTAAATAATTAAATATGTTACTTGTTAAGTTGTTTGTGTATATGCATTTGTGTGTATATATAATGGGTAAATATTTGAAAGCAAGAAATTCATGTTCAGTGGGGGAACTGGCATCAAGAGGAGCTGTGGCCAGCATAGATTGGCCATGATTATATTGAATGGTAGGGCAAGCTTGAGGAGACTGATGGCTCACTCTTGTATTATGATTGCAGTTTGTATTTCTTTGTCCCATTATCTGTGATCTTGAAAAGCCATGGCTCTTTCCATGTATTTTCTTCCAGCAACCATGAAGATAATATTCCAATCTAATACCATTTTACGTTACTTTTCAGTGCATCGTTGCTTTGTTTGGGTTATTTTCTACCTCTTAAACTACCATTGGTTCCCTTTACAGGTCTTTATTGTTCCATTACTTGCCTGAATCATTTGTCTGAATCAGATTTCCATTGATTAATTTCTATCAATTAATTTAGAAATGCATTATTTCTCTAAGGGGTACGATCCTCAGAAGCCCCCCCCCCATACGTTTGTCCTTGGAAATTGGTGGAACCTAGTCCACTGTTTTGTATTCTTTATCTGGGCATGCAGACATTGCAATCTGTCTTTGTGCTCGTAACAAAGTCCAGGAAATTGCTATTTTCCTACTGGTATTGCTACCTTATGGAAATATTGATTTTAAAAGTCAAGTTATCTTGCATACCTGATCTTGTTACCAGGTGCATTTTGTACATATAAGTTTTTTAAATTTTGCACAGAGCTTGTTGCTGTTTTGATACTACTTCTGTAATGATTTTGGATGTGCAATGATGATATCAAATGTTTTATTTTCCTTCAGGCTTTGTGCAAGGATAACATATATCCTGGTCTTCACATGTTTGCAGTTGGATATGGCAAGAACAATGAACCATTGCGTGGCTATCTTCTTACATTCTTCATTGGTCTTGGATTCATATTAATTGGTTAGTCAATCTTTTGTAAACTACCTACAAAATTGTAAAATATAAACTTCAATTTAAATGTAATGAATGACTTTGTTTTGTATTTGACATCAGGGGAAATAAATTCCCTATAGTTGCATAATTCCAGAGAATTTGTTTTCGATTGGCAAGGTAGAGGCAGCATTTTTATTTTCTTGTACAATAGTCTTAAAATCATAAACACGTTTTTAATTTATCCCTGTCGATGGTAATGTGTTGTATTTAAGGCTTGGATCAGGATTGTCTCAATTTTGTGATGGATCAAACAACTCGGTACTTGGAGCAAGCAGTGTGGCAGGAATGGAGTGATCTGGATTTGGAGGGAATTGAGAAAAGCATGGCCAGGGTTTGGTCCTTGTGAAAAGATGCTCTTGGCTGTGTCCAATAATATGAGTTTGGATGGGCGACTCTATCTGAAAATAGGATCAACATGTGTTACAATTGACCCCCAACAAGGCTGTATATACTGAGGAAAAGATAATAATTTGAACTAGTGTAACATTTTCACATCCTCTGAACATTCTGAAATGCTTTGCATCTCAGGAAGCGAATGATCATTGATTATGAAGGCAATTCGCAGACGGAGAAATGTTTGTGTATTTTGTTCCAAAAATGCCGTGGTGTCTCTTGTGTGGTTTGACTTTAAAGAAACATTTGCATTTGTTAGAGTACTTCCACTTCACAGGCCTTAAAAATGATACTGAGATGAAGTTGTTTCTGTATGTGTATGCATAACAAAAGTTGGAGAATATACGAACATCTAAGGATGGTGTGTTCTGATGTGTGATTTGTAATGTATTTCTGTTAAAATGATTTCTGGGTGATATCTCATTTGAAATTGGCAATAGAAGCATTTGTATTGATTGTGTTTTCTTTTTACTTTTCAGCTGAGTTAAATGTTATTGCACCAATAATTTCAAATTTCTTCCTGGCTTCGTATGCTTTGATTAATTTCTCGGTCTTCCATGCTTCACTTGCTAAATCCCCAGGTAAGATTTGAATCAAACTCAGAAATTCATCTGGATCAATGCAAATATTCCCTTTTTTTGAGAAAATAAATGTTTACCACAATCATAGGATTTCTGCAGATTTGTTAGAATAGGGGGGCACAATTCACTGTCCATCAGGCTTACAGTGACTTTGTCTGGACTGGTTTAAAATTTTATACTGGGTGTTTCAGATGTACTGGATGAGTTGTAGAGTCATACAGCGTGGAAACAGACCCTTCAGCCCAACTTGTGTAGGAAAAAACTACAGATGCTGGTTTAAATCGAAGGTAGACACAAAATGCTGGAGTAACTCAATGGGACAGGCAGCATCTCTGGAGAGAAGGAATGGGTGACGTTTTGGGGCAAATCCCTTCTTCATTCTGAAGAAGGATCTTGACCCGAAACGTCACCCATTCCTTCAGCCCAACTTGCTCACGCTGATCTACATGCCCCGTCTACACTAGTCCCACCTGCCTGCGTTTGGCCCATATCCCTATGGATTCCTAGCCATGTGCCTATTTGAATGTTTCTTAAACATTGTGATAGTACCTGCCTCAACCACCTCCGGCAGCTCGTTCCATACACCCGCCACCGTTTGTGTAAAGAAGTCATCCCTCAGGTTCTTATTAAATCTTTTTCCCCCCTCTCCCTGATTGGAGAATAGTTGTGTAGTTATACTCTTTGTAAAGTAATTTGATCTGTTTCATTCACTTGTTCTATGCCTGTAAACTGGAAGCTTCTCCTGATTGTTACCTCCTGATCCTGGGCCTGAATTTGTGGCAACATTCCTGATTGTCATCCAAAAACCTCCAGTAATGGAGCTTTCTCTGACACGCACGCGTCAACTTAAAAGTGTGACATTATGGTGCAGCATTTAATGCTACTGTTCCCTGGCTCCCGGGAACTAGGTTTAATCCTGACCGGGTGCTATTTGTGTAAAATGCACAGCTTTCTGCCAGGTGCTCCTATTTAACCCCAAATCCCACAATCAGCACAGTGGCACAGCGGTAGAGTTGCTGCCATACAGCGTCAGAGACCCAGGTTCGATCCTGACTACAGGTGCTGTCTATGTGGCGTTTGCACGTTCCCCCTGTGACCAGGTGGATTTTTTTCCAGATACTCCGCTTTCCTCCCACAATCCAAAGACGTGTAGGTTCTTACGTTAATTGACCTCGGTAACCTGTAGGATAGAACTCGTGTACGGGTGATCGTAGGTCACCGCGGACTCGGTGGGCCGAAGGGCCTGTTCCCGCGCTGTATATCTAAATTAAACTAAACTAATTGCAAAGGTGTGCTGGTAGAATAATTGGCCACTGAATATCCAACAAGAAAACAGGAGGGGGGGGGGGGGGTAGATGAGTGATGGATTGTTGAGTTGGGAACAGCATCAACGACATGGGCTGATAGATACCTCCAATGTCGTAATTTGGTCGGTGAGTTCCTTGCACAGCTTCAAATCAGGAGAACAGATCCTTTTAAGTAGTCATTTTTATAATATTTTAAGGTTAGCCAGGAGTTAATAGTACCCTACAAAGTGGTGAGTGATTTCATCTAATTAGTGTTTTGATTTTTGTGGTTTATGTAATTCAGTTTATTAATAATTCATATAGTCTAACTATTCTCTCTAATAGATGGTAAAGCACCATATAAAGCTGACAAGTTTAAAAAAAACTATACGCTACATAAAATCCCACAATATAGTTGTGACTAACATCTTGATCACTATTTTTTGTACTTAGGCTGGCGACCTGCTTTCAGGTTCTATAACATGTGGATTTCATTGATCGGTGCTATCTTGTGCTGCGGCGTAATGTTTGTTATCAATTGGTGGGCAGCACTATTAACAAACGTCATTGTCCTTGCCTTATATATCTACGTTACTTACAAGAAACCTGGTAAGACTAACACTATGGACAAAGTTTTTATTTTTTTGTGTCTGTTTATTTGACAGTAACATGTATTTATAGAGCATCTTTAGAAACTCTTCCAATAGCAGGAAACTGAAACTTGTTAAACAAACATGATCAGGAAAGCCACTTCCGCCATTCTTTAATTTGAAAGATCCAAGTTGAAGCAACAATATAGATAATCTAAGTTTAAAATAGAAAAGGAAAGATTGCCATAAAGCATTGCTCTTCAATGCTATCCATTACCACTTGCCTAAATGAATATTTACTTTGCCAGCTCAAGGGGTTATATCTGCTATCTAACTATTAATTGTCTAGGTCTAAATACGAATAATGGATGTTAATGCAAATAGGAAGGGTGACCACTCCCTTATAACCATAATGTTGCAGGTTGGCCAGGGGTGGTAAATTGTACTGGTCTGACAAGTTGTGTTAAAAAATTTGCTGTGCATGGAGTCCATGGTCATTTTGTGGGGCTGCTACTTGGAAATTCAATACCATCCAAAGACTTGGGCATGCCTGACCCAGCTTTACTTGTAAGACCATGAAAGGAAATTGTATTTGGGAAATGCTTGGGGTGATGGGAGGTGATAAAGAGAGGTGCAAGGGAATGGAACAATACATGAATCAAAGTCTATTGTCAGCTTTCAGTGAGTGGAGGTTTGGGTGGGGGCCAATTAGCTAATTGGAGAGAAAGGGACTTGTGGTCATTTGGGGGAATGGGGGGGCGGACTGAGCTGCAATTACTGGTTTGAATGATGGGTGACAGTGACAGTGGTTGGGTGATTGTGCACAGGCAAGGAGGCAGCAATTGGAACTTACCTTGGTTCCAATACCTGTCTATAGCACCCCCACCCCCTGAGTCATACAGAAGTAGTTCTACAAGCAGATAGAAAACTAGCGCAGCCATTGAGGTACAAATAAAAATTTATCGAATAAGACATTGCATGCCAATTTTACAGTTTGAGTTCCTCCATGTGTTATGTGGTGGAGATGCAATAAAATCTAGAACCACAAATTATAGACTTCACAATCCATGTGGTTAACTCCTGATGTTTTTTAATGTTTTTTAATAAAGACCGAGTCACCTTTCAGAATGGTGGTTTCATAACCAGTGGCACTCATTTAATTTGTTGGCTAGTGTCCTTCAGAAAGATTAAGTTTTTAAATATTTTCTTACAAGTTTTCACTCGTGCATGCTATGTTTTTTTTAAATGTTTCAAGGCATGGGACAAATCCTATTTGATGTAGCCTCCCAATTGTGTCGTTTGTTGTGGTTTACCTTTTTCCCCTAGTGCAATGTCTAGAGTTTGATTCTTCACTTATTGTTACAAATGAATGGTATTGTATGCTATTGTCAATGAGCAAAAACTAATTATTTTGTAATATAGTATAAAATGTCTTCATTTCAGTTGTAATGACAACAGAACTCTTGTTGATCTGTAAAATGACAGCAACGTCTGTAGTCAGCAAATGCACAATTAAATGCTGAAATTTGGACGTTACTGGTGGTTATACCTTGTCATATCTTTATCCCTTATCATGGTTATCCCTTATCATATCTTTCCTTGGATCCCATGTGATCTAACCTTCCAGAGCAGCCTACCATGCGGAACCTTGTCTAATGGCTTAAGGGCCTGTCCCACGATGCGAGTTCATCCAAGAGCTCTCCCGAGTTTAAAAAAAAATCAAACTCGTTGTAAATACGTAGCGGGTACGTCGGAGCTCGTGGATGTCTTGTAGCGGCTCGTAATGCTAACGGCATTATGCGGAAATGGGAAATGCGGAAACTCGTGAAGTTTTTTCAACAGTGTGAAAAATTTCCTAGAGTAAAAGAATACTTGTGGTGAGGTGCCACGAGTTTGATTTTTTTAAAACTCTGGAGAGCTCTTGGGTGAACTTGCATCGTGGGGCAGGCCCTTTACTGAAATTCATGTATGTAACACCTGCAGCTCTGCCCTCATCAACCTTTTCGGTCATGTCTTCAAAAAACTCAATCAAATTTATGAGACACAACCTTCCACATACAAAACCATGCTGACTATCCCTAACCGGCCCTTGGGAAAGGCTTTCACAAGGCACCTGGATTTTTGTTGTATGTTCAAAACTCATCATTTCACTAATTAAGTAGCCTTTTAGCTGCACTCTTCTGATTAGTGAGTTGGCAATTACTGTGGTGCCAGAATGATGGGCTGTGCATTTTTAAATATGGTCCTATATTGCAGCAATAATTGCTTATTAAACTTCTTATCAAATGCATAATTGAGTAAATCTAAAGAAAATTTACTCGAAGTTTATCTTTGTTTTGAAGGAGTATGTAACCAGATTATTGTAAAAATTGCAAAGCAAATACAATGATCAACTTAGACACAAGGAAATGCAGATGCTGGAATCTTGTGTGGAACACAAAGTGCTGGAGTAACTCAACAGGTCAGGCAACATCTCTGGAGGATGTGGATAGGCAAAATTTTGGGCCATGTCCCTTGTCCAGTTTGAAGAAGGGTCCCGACCCGAAGCGTCACCTATTCATGTCCTGCAGAGATGCTGCCTGACTGCCGAGTTATTCCGGCACTTTGTGGAGAATCATCAACTTTCTGTGTTATGACATTTTCCCTTCTCAATGACATGTTGATATTACCAGCAATGTGTGCAGCGTTAGTCTGAAAAAGCTTCCCTTCATTCTTCCTTCTCTTCCTTTTATTTATTTTAGTTGCTGTCAAACATATATTCAGACAGAAACCAGAGTACTTCATTGTTTCTTTTCTTTCCTTGGGAAATGATGTGCAAATGTCATCCTATGGTCCTTCAGCTACCATTCACTGAAAAATTGTCAATTAACTCGATAAATTGAAACCGTTTAGGGGGAAATCAGTTTGTTCCTTTGTCTGTGGCTTAAAGGGAAAAATTCCATTATAGTCATATGTTGTGGGAATTGTGCAATTTTAAATGTCTTGCTGTTTCTCTTTAAGCTGTAATTTATAGCTTGGCCTAGGATTGAAATAGATCACTTGGTTTCCATATAGAGATTCACTTGCAAATGCAAGCACAGAACTCCTTTGTTAGATTTGGAAGTGTTCCTCTGAAGTGAAATTAGCTGGATGTCTGTCTCCCATCATTTGCACCAGGACCTTGAATTTGTTACAAATATCAAATCACTGGCATGTACTCTGCTGGATGTTTAACTGAAAATATATTGACGACCAGCTAAAATTATAAACTAATTTCTCAGATATTTGACTAAAACGATTAGAACACAACTCTTTGACTGTTGTGCACCATGCCTAAAGATTTGTTTTGTGAGATTCTTTTGAGCAATTGGTTTCTTTGCTACTTTTCAATGTTTGAATAGGTTTGTTTTTGATGAAGTGAATGCAATAGATATGCTAAATTACATCCTCTGTATCACCCTGCTGAAATCCTGTGAAGATCCTTCTCTCCTTTATCGTATTTCTCTCCTTTGTCCTTGCTCTTTTGTTGCTCATCTTGCCCATTTATATCCTGTTGCCCCCTTTACTTTCTTTCCTGCCCCCTTTACTTTCTTTCTTGCCCCAGCAATGGAATTGCAAACAATGTATATCAAGGACAGAGGATAATGGAAATAGCCATTATATTGCCCAGGTGAAATGTGTTGGGTAAGGTAGAATTTATTATAGAACAGCTGCTTGTCCAACCATTATTGTTAGGGCATACATTTCTCGAAAAAAAATCAGAAAGTCTTTACAATGTCTTTGGTTGCATTTACTGGTATCACCCCCTCATCTAAGAAAGCACTTGAGGCTGAACATTGGTGTTGAATTTAACTTTGAAATGAGTGTTAGACCACATTTTGGCACCCCAATCACTAAGACTGCTTATTTACATTTCCTGGCATTGTCCAATTCTCACAATCTTGGCATGTCTGCTACTGAATCCCTTATCCTTTTGTTGGTTCAAAAATTCAAAAGATATTCTTGGCTGCTCCCCATTCTTACCCTTCATGAATTTGAGACCATCCAACACACTGCCTATATTCGAACGCACATTACCTATTTGCCCATCTTTGCAATTGTCTCTATTACAGATCCACCGCTGAATTTCCGGCACCTTTCGTTCCCAACATTATCCACTTTGCTGGTCCAAACAGCAGTCATGGTGTCCGAGAGTAGTATAGTGGTGCCGGGCAGTCGCTTTGGTTGTCGGGAGGGAAGGAGGGGGGCACAAAATCGGCCTCTAAAGTCGGTTGGGCTGTAGTTCCAGAGCCCTGGCAGCATTGGGCAAATTCAACCTGCTGATTGACTGCATAACTCCCGATGAGATCGATCAGCTGCTTCACCCAACATGGGCAAAAAATTTCCTGGGGGGATTTCAAGTGTACTCTCATAATTTTGTCCATAGTATAGCAGGTGTCGGACTACCAGTTGCCGGAAAATTAGTGGCAGATATGTACTACCAAGTAGACATACTACCGAACATGGCCGCCGCACCGCACCCCACTTATCTTGCCACCTCACCGGGCGGACCGAACTGCGCCACCTCACCGGGCGGACCGAACTGAGCCGCCCTACCAACCACCCGCCCACCGGGACCTCCCACGCATCGCCCGCCAACCCCGACTCTACTGCCCGCGGATTCCTACCTTCGGGTCCGCTGACCCACGACACTCCACCGCCCTCCAGCAGGCCTCAGCCGTCGCCTCACCTGCAGATTGGACTCTGCAGTGGGCCTGAAGCCCCCACGTTGCTAACTCCCACCACTCTGTTTTTAAAGGCACTGGGTCCTAGTGCCCGTCTCCCCAGCCCCGGTAAATCAGTGGCTATTCCACTGGGTTTTCCCCATCCCCGCCCCCACCATGTAACCCCTGCTCTTCCCCACCCACACCACAGCCCCCATACCCCCCCCCCCCCCACCCCCTGACCACCCTCCACCCCCCACCACACAACGCTCCGTCCTCAGTTTACTCACCTGCCTTCCTCCGGCCACAACCCCCATCCTTGCCGCGTGTTCACCATCCCCCCGGACCTCCCCCTCTCCGACACCGATAGGTCGGTCCTCAGCAGATGTCTTACCTTTGTCCCCCTCCGTCCCCACCTCAATGAGTTCCACGCCCACCACGACTTGGAGCTCTTCTACCGTCGCCTCCCCCCCCCCCCCCCCCCCCCCGTGGCCCTCCGGCTTTAGCACTCTTTATCCAGAACTGCCGTCGGGACATCAACCGCCTCGTCTTCTCCACTCCCCTGTATCACTCCAATCTCTTCCCCCCCCCCCCCACCCCGAACGTACTGCCATCAACTCCGTAACAACCCAGTCTGGGTTATCAAACCCACCGACAAGGGAGGTGCCGTGGTAGTCTGGCGCAAAAGGGAGAAGGGTCTCAACCCGAAACGTTGCTCCTTCGCACCTTAGATGCTGCTGTACCCGCTGAGTTTCTCCAGCCTTTTGTGTACCCCAGACATATACTACTATCTGTGCTCTCCATCTTCTATCTGCATTACTCTTGTAAGATTTTCTTCAAAACCAGCATCCTTGTGTAGTAATGCTAACATTTTATTTATTCTCAGGATCTTTTGCTACTTTAGCTGCAATGCAAATTGTACTGGTTAGAATGAGGTACTGCTTTGTTAGGCGGACATAGATGTGCATGCAACACATAATTTGTCTTACTAGAACTAATCTGATTGAAACATTGAAACAAGAGCAGTGAACATTTGCAGCGTAAAAGAACACTGTACCTCTGTACACGTGACAATAAACTGAACTGTTGTTTTTGTTTCTTCCACAGATGTAAACTGGGGCTCCTCTACACAGGCTTTAACTTACCTGATTGCCATGCAGCATGCCATTCGTCTTGCAGGGGTAGAGGATCACGTAAAAAATTTCAGGTAATTGAAAGTCACATGAATAAGCATTCCAGCATTTAAAGACAAATTTGTAACTGAATTGAAGGATTATGCACTCTTTTCTACCAATCAATAAGACCATGTGGATTTTTAAATCCAGTGCCAATTCCTTGTAATCATTAAAACATAAGATTAAAGTTGTGTTCAGAATATGCATGGCATATATGCAATGTTACAGCAACCAAAGGATATGTAATATTTCTACATTCATTTATTCTAAATGATTATCCATGCAGGCCCCAATGCCTTTTAATGACGGGTGCTCCAACATCCCGTCCAGCCTTGCTCCATCTTGTTCATGGCTTCACGAAAAATGTTGGACTAGTGGTCTGTGGACATGTTCATACGGTAAGTTTGGGCAAATAATTTATTTTCAATTTAGCCCCTAGCACCTTGCATTTCAGGGCTCCACTATGACAATTTGAAGTAGTTGAATTCAGCCATTTGTCTTCATTACACACTATCAGTATTAAGACTGTTTTCTTAAGCTGTAATTCGCCTGGGATTTATACCTCCTTTCTCAGTCAGGATTGCCATCCTTGAATTTTCCATCCAGTTCCCAATGTGACTTGTCTTTGGTCTCATACTCTATTCCAACAAAGCCTAATGTAACATATGGAACAGCACCTCTTCTTCCATCTAGGGCTCAATAATTAATTCAACAATGTCAAATAACTGGCCTTTTCTGAAAGGTCTTCGATCAGGAGCATGAACACCATTTATCTTGTCTTAGAAGCTACCCTGTTGAGTATCATCAACATTGCTAGTCATTTAATACCCCCCTGGTTTCCACAGATCTTTCCTTTTTTGACCTTCCCCTTTTTTCTCCAAGTTTCAAATGGTTTCATTTCAAACTTGTTTCCCAATTCTGATATTAAGACATCGGCCATTCACTCACTCCCCCAGCTGAATGGTGGTATGACCATTGATTGCAGTCCTTATCAACACTTCCATTTAAGTTTTCACAAGTTGTCAAGTTATAGACGTAGAATTAGGCCGTTCGGCCCATCAAATTTACTCCACCATTCAATCATGGCTGATCTCTGCCTCCTAATAGCATTTTCCTGCCTTCTCCCCATAACCCTTGACACCCATTTTGTACCAGTTTACATCTATATAATCATAATCAAAGTTGACTCATTGAAATGTACCGAATAGTGAAAGGTCCGGATAGAATGGATGTGGAGAGGATGTTTCCACGAGTGGGTGAGTCTAGGACCAGAGTCCATAGCCTCAGAATGAAAGGACGTTCCTTTGGAAAGGGAGATGAGGGGGGAATTTCCTTAGTCAGAGGGTGGTGAATCTGTGGAATTCATTGCCACAGAAGGCTGTGGAGGCCAAGTCAATGGATATCTTTAAGGTGGAGATAAGTTTTTGATTAGTAAGGGTGTCGAGGGTTACAGAGGACAGCAGGAGAATGGGGTTGAGAGAGAAAAGATGGATCGGACATGTTTGAACGTTAGAGTGGACTTGATAGGCCAGATGGCCTAATTCTGCTCCTACAACTTATGACCTTATCTTCACAAGATGTTGCGTCTGTGAATCCCATAGGAAAACCTGATTTTTACTTTTCCTGCCCATCTGTGTCCCTCATAACTTTGGCTCCATTGCCGTACTGTTTTGTTCACTCCAACAAGTACAAGTATACATTGTGTTAAGGCCATCCAGGTAATAGAATTCACTCTTACAAAATTTGCATCGCTACGGACAAGTTTAGTTTAGAAATACAACATGGAACTGGGTCCTTCGGCCCACTGAGTACACACCCTTTCACACTAATTCTATGTTATCCCACTTTCTCATCAATTCCCTACACACTATTGGGCAATTTTCAGAGGCCAATTAACCTACAAATCAGCACATCTTTGGGATGTGGGAGAAAACCGGAGCACCCAGAGGAAACCCACACAGTCACAGGGAGAATGTGCAAACTCTGCACATCAGGATAGAACCCAGGTCTCTGGCACTGTGAGGCAGCAGCTCTACCAGCTATGTCACAGTCCTGCCCTTTATTTAAGATGGGAAATAAAATGCACTTTCTTGGGGGGGCAAAAAGTAACTAAACACAAAATGCTGTCCTTTTCAATTTGCATTTCATGACACATGGGTAGGTGACACAGCTTTGTATTTTGGAAAAACCCTAACGCGGATCATTTTCTAGGAACACTAGCCCACCCCATAATGGGGAAGGTCACCTGTTTGTATTCTCCAATAATTCCCAAGTCTGTTATTGACTCATTTTAGCATGGAAACAGGCCTCTCGGCCAACTTGCCCATACCGGCCAATATGTCCCATTTTAAATGTGCTTGTTGAATTGTGGTTGTCTGGTGTCAGATAAGTTCTTGAGAACCCTAAATCTTTTTGACTAATTCCCAAAATATTCTTCTTAGTCAAAAGTACGAGTTTTTGAAATAAATTGAATGCAATTATGTGAAATTTTATTAGGGGCCTCGCAGGCAAGCTCTGAAGGAAATCGCTAATGACCAATCTAAATACCAACGGTGGCTAATCAAAAATAAAATGAAAGCCTTCTATGCCCCTGTGTACGCAGAAGATTTGCGTGAAGGAACACAGTTTCTGCTGCAAGTATGTTTTGATTTTTGTATGATAAGCACTTTGTAAATTCAACATTTCTGACATGGTTTTGCTGAAGTTCGGTTTTGTGATATCGTTGTGGTCAGGGTAGATGGAATCTGACAAACCATTGCCTATTCGTTTATTTTCGTAAATATTGACTGTTATATGTGGGTAGTCAATTGAAGGCTAACAAAAAGCTAAACATGAAAAACATATACTGTTGTTAATTGTCATTTTTTCCATTATGTGGACATTGGGATTTGCTTCCAGTGTTGGAGTTTAAAATGTTTTCTCTAGTTTGATACTTGGTTGATTTCCCCCAGTTAAAACCTGCTCTGCAAATCTGACCGTCTTAAATAGACTCGGCAGCAAAAACATTCAAGGTGAATGCTAATGATGCTTGGCTCCGGACATGATAATGAAAAGAATACAAAACTATATTTGGATATGATGTATAATTCTCCCTGTTTTCCAGTTATATGACCTGGACCCGCACAATTTTTTTTTTTTTTCCATTTTCCTCATCATGTGGCTTGTGGGTTAGATTGACAAGTGCTGACGCATTTGAACTCTGTGATCCAAACCTGCGTTGGATAGAAAAGCAAATGTAATTTCTGTATCATCTTCTTTCCAGGCTGTAGGACTTGGTCGAATGAGACCGAACACCCTTGTCTTTGGCTTTAAAAAAGATTGGCGCCAGGCACTTATGAAAGATGTGGAAAATTACATAAATGCTATTCAGTGAGTTAATCTTGGTAATTACCGTTCAATGGAGTAAAGTAGCTTATTGAAAGTAAAGCAAGCTTTTCATGGGGAAAACTGCAGTAAAATTTCAATAATCCAACAAAAGACTCTTCAGAAATCCTGATGGTTCAGCATCTAGCTCACCCAAAGGCTCCATTTCTGGCGCTCCCTTGAAGGTCACGTGGTTCTCTCGAAAGTATATTAACTCTGGAAAATATATTAACTGGCGAGAGAAACAGAGTTAATATTTCAGGCTGATGACCATTCTCAGAACTAGGAAACGTCAGGAACGTGGACAGCACAATGACACAGCTAAAAGTGTTGTTTCTTCACTGCCCCAGAGGCCCTGGTTCAATCCTGACCTCGGGAGTTGTGTACGGGCAGTTTCCACATTCTCTTTGTGACTACATGGGTTTCTTCCGGATGCACCAATTTTCTCCCACAATATTCAAAGACACGGATTGGGAGTTTAATTGATCATTGTAAATTTCCCTAGTATGTAGGTGAGTGGTGGAATCTGTGAGGAGTTACGAACATGGGGGATTCATGTAAGATTAATGTAAATGGGATGTTGATGGTCAGCATGGATTTTGTGGGCAGACGTGTCTGTTTCCATGGTGAACCACTATAATGCAGTGCAATATCTTACTGTGAATTATGTTAGAATATTAATAAGTGATATCCAGTAGGTTGGAAAATATGCCGGTCTGCTACCATCAAGGTCCCAAGTATGCAGGATCCAATTTTACTGGATATAGTTATTATGACTTTTTGTTTCAGTTCATTAACTTCAGAATCAATTAGATCTTTTGTGTAAAGCCATTCAAGTAGAGAAATTCCTAAATTTTATACCAACTAAATATTACTATTCTATTCACATTTTCATATTGTTTAATGAACCCCAAAACATGTTCTTTGATTATTAAAAATATCTCAAGGTACATAAGTTTCCTGTGCATGTTACTAATCCTTAATAGGTTTTGCTAAGTATTATGTTTCCTGTTAATGGTTAAAGGGCTGTCCTTGTAATGCATATTTTCTTTGCAGTGATGCATTTGACTATCAATATGGAGTAGTTGTCATTAGACTAAAGGAAGGCTTTAATATTTCTCATCTTCAAGCTCAAGGTGAGATTTTATTTTGATCCGCCACCAATTTAACATTGCAGAGTGATTACATGCACTCCAGGAATAGTGTGGTGTAGAGTTCCACCATACTATTGAAATTGCAGGTACGTTTTTCTTCTCCTGCACTGCTCATGGTTGGCAGATATGATGTTGTTACTTGGAATTGTTGATTAGTTCCTGGGTGCAGGGTAAACGAGAGAAAGAGACAAATCTAAAGATGAGTAACATTCAGTCGATGTCGCCAAGTGATCAGTTTTATCCATTATTTGCTCAAATTTTGTATTTTTGTTCATTCTATCTTCTGATGCAAAATGTCACTTTCTCAATTTGGAGAATGCTGAGTGTCCTTACCATAAGAAATTAATGAGAATGCTATATTATCTATATATTTGAATTGAGGAAAAGCTTCTTACAAATCAGCTTAAACCTTTATCCAGAATTAAAAGGGTAGAGTTACAACAGACAACCTTTGTCAAAAGCAACCTTGGATCGTGATGATTTCTATGCTGTGTCACTCTCCACATGTATCTTGATATTAAATGTATATCCTGTTGATGTACATTGTACTTTGGGGGAATTTGAGGTAGACCTCCCATGTTTTGACACATTCGTAAAGTAATCAGTCTATGATTCATCTGTTTAAAATGATTGCATTTGGTTCCTTTAAGTATCAACATGACTGTGATTATGTTTTCTGGGCCTTCAGTGCATAACTGCAGCTATTTTTGAACATTCTTTTGACATATTACACTGCTTAAGATTAGTAAAATCTTAAAAAAGTAAATTGGATACCCAGGGACAAATAGACATGGCAAGAAATACTGGGAAAATTTGCAAAAATTTAGTAGTTATTCAAAAGCAAACCCATTAAGAAAGCTTAATTTTGTTTCCACTTGTTAAATGTTAAAATTGCAGTTGGATGTTGAATGATGTCAGGTGTTAAAATTGTATCCAGCTTGAACATATTTTATTATCTTTTCTTGTACTTGACTTTTATGCTCTATTTCCCTCCTTGCTATAACGTCTACATTTAAGTTTGCCTTGATTGTTTGCCAGGCTGGAGAGCCGGAGTAATCATGTGGGAAGGGTCTTGGTGATCTATTAGATGCTCTCTTCCTCCCTACTTCTCCAGTTCCCTTTACTTGATTAGGAATTTAAATGTGTCTCCTAAATAAAGGGCATATTCAAAAATATTAACTTGCTAATTGAAGAAATAGATTCAACATTATTTGGTGTGAATGCTGTCAATTATTTTCATTTGTACAGAAGAGTTATGTATGTCTCAGGAGAAAACTGCTCATCCAAAGGATACCGTGGTGAATCTGGAACATTCTGATGCTGACTCCAAGCCATCATCTAAGTCAGTGAGTGAAACTAACAGCCCAGCAGTGTCACAAGACCACAAAGGTAAAAATTCACATTCAGTACAGATACATAATACTGACCAATATTTTTTAAAATGTTAATGGTAACTTTAAGTTGTTCTAGTGTTTTTTATTATTAATCGTCCATTTCAAGAAAATAAAATGGATGTAGAAGTCAATTAATAATACAATCTTACCTCTTTTGAAGCACCTTTGAACATTCATATTTCACCAGAACCTGAGCAGCTCTGCTGCTGTTCTTAATAGAACTAAAGAGAATAATTATTGTCCAAATAATATTGCCAGATTTATTATCCTCTGTTGTCAACTGACCATTATATTTGTTATCTTTTCAACATATTTCTCCTCTTCCTTAAATTTGTAAATGTCTGGTGAATTTTCATCTCTCGACAAAAGTAGTACATTTCCTGAACAGGCATTTTGATGCTGATGCTAAACTATTGTACGATTCTAATGTACGATCAGAATGCCATATGTTAAACTGTCTGTTCTCTAAACTAACTAACTTGAGAAAACTGCACCAAGCAGGAATAAAAGCACATCTGTCTCATGAGCATCTTTGGGTAGGTTAAGTTCATAAATTCTAGATGCAATATTAGACCATTTAGACCATCAAGTCTCTTCCGCCATTCAATCATGGCTGATGTATCCCCCCTCAACCCCATTCTCCTGCCTTCTCCCCCATAACCCCCGACACCTTTACTAATCAAGAATCGAAGTAAGTGTGCCAGGGGTTATGGGGAGAAGGCAGGAGAATGGGGTTGAGAGGGAAAGATAGATCAGTAACTTAGCAAGGAGAAATTGGATTATGTTCAAATTACATTAAGAGTGTAAAGCGACAAAAGCTATGTTTGATGGATGTAAAATGCACTGCTTTCGGTAGAGGAAGTCTCGTATGTCTTTTTGGGTAATTCCAGAAGCATTGTCAGCACCGCAGCTAAATGGTCATAGCAGGGCTTGTTTTATTTTGATGGGTGCATTTCATTAAATAGTTGCCCATTTGGCAAAAACATTGTCGCTAATATTGATAAACCACCACGTAGGAAGCAAAATGCGTTTTGTTAACGGTGGACATGGAGTGGAGCAGGGAAGTCGGTGAGAGGTCATCCCATAGAGATGCTGCTACATCCTAATGGAGTATAGTTACATGAAGTGTTTCTATTCAGGCAGGTTGTTTTAACCTTTGTATGTTTTTTGAAAAAGTATATCAATTTGCAGGCTTTGATTTGGTAGAAAATATAAAGGTAAGGCTGATAATGGGGGTCTTGAGCACTGCATTAATCAATGTGTTGCTGAGTGCAGTACATGAGTGCAGTACAACATGCCACCTGCATGCTCATTTATATGACAAACATTTGATGTTTGAAGCGGCAAATATCTTTTGTGGATGCCGCCAAAATGGGTAAATCACTGAAGGGAAGGGGACGTTGGTGGTAGTTATTTTATTTTAAATCTGGGAAAGGGGAATAAAATCATTCCTACTTGCAAGAGAAATAAAAGAGTAAAAGGGCTGGCAAAAATTTTCAATGATTCCCACTAAGTTGTAGATTATTTGTAGAGTAAAGCGTATTTCACAACCTGGCTAATTAGAGGTGCATTTACTTCAACTGAAGATTGGACCCATGCTCTGGATACGGACAAGAGGCCCTAAGGCCTAGGTTGGCAGTGATGCGATTGCACTAAGGTTTGTGACGGCTTCACCACCAATCACTACAATTTAATGTAACTATTTACCAATGATCTCAATTCACAATTATAATTCAATCATCATCAATAAACATTTAAAAAAATGTCATTACAATTACACTGCAATTAAATGGAGTGAGGCTTTAATTTTCTTGAAATACAGATTAAAATTATATATGATTAATAAGGTAAAATATATTTGCAAATTGACCTTGTCATCTTTGTTTTTAATGGCTTTCCCAACAATGCTTATCATGCGCTTGCATGCTCCTGCATGGGCAGCTTAAATACCCCTGTGTGGCAAAGGCATATAGTCTGGCACTGATTATGTACAAGTCAATGCATAGGATGTACCATTCTATTTACGAATGTGGGCAAATAAATCGTTGAAACCTGCAGGCCGAATGTTGAAAGATAGGATTAACCCCGTTGTCCATTGATTAGCATGGACATGGTGGGTTGAATGGTCTGTTTTCATGTTGTATGACTCTGAAGCTCAAGTTAATAAATCTGACAAACACATTGTTTGTATCCATCAAGCTTGAAATAGTTCTTTAGGAAGCAGATGGTGGTTTACACGAAAGATAGACACAAAATGCTGCGGTAACAGCGGGTCAGGCAGCATCTCTGGAGACAAGGAATAGGTGACATTTCAGGTCGAGACCTGAAGCCTGAAGAAGGCCCGAAGCCTGAGAGTCTGAAGAAGGGTCTCGACCCAAAACATCACCTATTCCTCCTCCAGAAATGCTGCCCAATCCGCTGAGTTACTCCAGTATTGTGTGTTTAACTTTGGAATAGTTGTTGGCGAGACCCAATATATCAATAATACCTACAGACATGATCATACTTAAATCTAGGACAGGAAATAAAGAAACAGTAGATGCTTCAATGTAGGAAATCCCTCGGTCAAGGATGACCTGTCTAATCTCCAGTTGTGACATGGGCGAGGTAAAAGTGGGATCCAGTCACTGCCACAAGTGGACAGAAGGTGCTTGATGGGTCAAGTTAGTGCTATTAATTATGTGTTCTTTGTATATTCACTGGAAGAATTTCAAGGTTTTTAATGTAGCCTGGAATGATCCTTTGATATTTTCCTTAGTCACATGCCAGGGATTTACACAAATGTGTTGGTCCTATTCCAGTTCTTTACCCACTGCACCCCTTCCACCTCTCCCAAAGAGACTTCATGAATACACTTAAGGTGTTTTCCTTCCTTCCTACCAATGGAGCACGTGATGTTTTGTTATTAGTTCATCAGTTCACCATTTCCACTCCGCACTTTCCTCCTTTACAACAAAAATTTGTAACAGCCAGTCTAAAAATCAGATGTTTCATAAATTGCCAGTGCCACATTATTTAATCTCAAAGCGCCAGAATTATGAGTTTGAATAAAGGCAGTGATGAACTTTCTCGATTCACCAAGGACATGCTCTAAATATGTCCATAAACTGTAGGAGATTCAAGGCCAAATGTTTGTTCAGATTACCACCATTTGACAATAGTGCTATTTCGTTCTTTGGCAGGTAAATGCTGACAAAGCAGAAGAGTTGCAGAATGTGCTGGTTGAATATTAATGTGCGCAATAGTAATGTGATGTGTGGTAGCTCTCCAGATGCTTAAACACTCCAATGGAAAAAATATTAATGCATCTTGCGATTCCATAAACGAATCAATATTTATAGATGGCGACTGTCCCAATATACATTAATGTCAGGTTTTGATTTGCACTCAATCTCCTGTGAAGAGAGCAGCTTGCGTTTCCCACAAATTCATACATTACTACTTGTCAAGCTAATAGGCCATGGTCTTAACTTGGCTTTTAGTGATTTCCCCCCCCCCCCCCCCCCCCCCAACTTCTGCAGTTTCTGAAATGCATTATTATTTATTCACATTTCTAGAGACTGAAAGTTAGAGATATGACCTTTTTCCAATGCTGGCATGATATTTCCTGCTGCCTGTGTTGGAACTTATCTTTCATATTATCTCCACCTTGCAGGGCCAGACCTTTCATTAAATTGAGAGCACTCTGCTCTTTCCAAGCTATTTTCCTTTTGAGCTTTGCACTTCTCAGAGTATGTACTTAAAGGATCGGGACTCCTCATTTCATTTTTTGTTTGTACATAATATTGCTTAGAGAAAATAACTGTGGAAATTGAAAGTGATAGAACAACCCTTGTATCTAGAAACTTTACTAAAACTGGTCCACTGCCATAATCATGATGCATCATTAATTTCATGGGATGGGTGGAGGAAAGGAATTGACCTGAAGGATTGACAAAACCCTGCATCAGGACACAAGGGAGTGGGACAAATGGCCAGGGAAATTAAGAAGTTAGTCAAAAACTAGAAGGATGCATGGGACATGTATAGGCAGCTGGGATTAAGTTCATCCCTGGAGGAGTTTCGAGAACTAAGGTGTAAACTAAAAAAGGAAATCAGTAAGGCAAATAGGGACCAGGAGATAGCTCTGGTGGATAGCATTAAGGACAATCCCAAAAGATTTTATAAAAACAAGGGTGAAAAGGGTAACTAGACTGAGTGGGACCTCTCGGGAATCAAAGCAGTCACAGACAAATCAAAGGAGTCTGTGTGGAGCCACAGGAGATGGGCAAGGTCCTAAATTAATATTTCTCCTTTGTATTTACCGTGGAGAAAGACAGTAGGACGGAAGAAACATAGAAAATAGGTGCAGGAGGAGGCCATTCGGCCCTTCAAGCCAGCACCGCCATTCATTGTGATCATGGCTGATCATCCGCTATCAATAACCCGTGCCTGCCTTCTCCCCATATCCCTTGACTCCACTAGCCCCTAGAGCTCTATCCAACTCTCTCTTAAATCCATCCAATGATTTGGCCTCCACTGCCCTCTGTGGCAGGGAATTCCATAAATTCACAACTCTCTGGATAAAAAAGTTTTTTCTCACCTCAGTCTTAAATGACCTCCCCTTTATTCTAAGACTGTGGCCCCTGGTTCTGGACTCACCCAACATTGGGAACATTTTTCCTGCATCTAGCTTGTCCAGTCCTTTTATAATTTTATACGTTTCTATAAGATCCTCCCTAATCCTTCTAAAATCCAGTGAATACAAGCCTATTCTTTTCAATCTTTCCTCATATGACAGTCCCGCCATCCCAGGGATCAATCTTGTGAACCTACGCTGTACTGCCTCAATCACAAGGATGTCCTTCCTCAAATTAGGAGACCAAAACTGTACACAAAGACCAAAACTGTACACAAATTGGAGCAGTCACTGGAAGTGTCTTGAGAACAGTCAGGTTTACTGTCGAAGAAGTACTGAAGGTACTGTCGTGTTTGAAGGTAGACAAATCTCCAGGACCTGATCTGATATATCCGAGGACATGGTGGGATACTAGAGAGGAAATTGGGGGAGCCTTAGTTGAAATTTACGAGTCGTCCTTAAATACAGGAGAGGTGCCAGAAGACTGGAGGGTGGCAAATGCTGTACCTCTTTTCAAGAAGGGCTGCAGGGAAATTGCTGGGAACAATAGGCCGGTGAGCTTAACATCTGTAGTTGATAAGTTACTGGAGAGTATTCTGAGGGATAGGTTATACAGGCATTTGGATGGGCAAGGGCACATTAGAGATAGTCAGCATGGTTTTGTACGTGGAAGTCATGTCTCACAAATCTGATTGATTTTTTGAAGAAGTGACCAAAATGGTTGATGAGGGCAGAGGTGTAGATGTTGTGTTCATGGATTTCAGTGAGGCGTTTGACAAGGTTCCGCATGCTAGATTTCTCTGGACGGTTAGATCGCCTGGGATCCAAGGAGAGATAGCAAATTGGTTCCATGGAAGGAAGCAGAGGGTAATGGTGGAACCTTGCTTCTCAGACTGTATGCGTGTGACTAGTGGTGTGCCTCAGGGTTTGGTGCGTTACTGTTTGTCATCTACATCAATGATTTGGATGAGAACATACAGGGCAAGATTCGCATGTTTGCTGAAGATACAAAAGTTAGTGGTTTTGCAGATAGTGAAGATGGGTCTGAACGATTGCAGTGGGATCTGGATCAATTGGCCAGGTGGGCGGAGCAATGGTTGATAGAATTTAATACGGAGATGTGTGAGGTGTTGCATTTGTGGATGTCAAACAAGGGCAGGACCTACACAGTAAATGATAAGCCTCTGGGTATTGTTGTAGAACAGAGGGATGTAGGACTATAGGTGCATGGTTCCTTGAAGGTTGAGTCACAGGTAGATATGGTGATCAAAAAGGCTTTATGCACTTTGGCCTTCATCAGTCAGAGTATTGAGTATAGAAGTTGGGAGGTCATGTTCCACTTGTATAAGACGTTGGTGAGACCGTATTTAGAATATTGTGTTCAGTTCTGGTCACCATGTTATACGAAAGATATTGTCAAGCTTGAAAGGATTCAGAAAAGATCTGCGAAGATGTTGCCAGGACTAGAGGGTGTGAGCTATAGGGAGAGGTTGAGTAGGCTGGGTCTCTATTCCATGGAGCACAGGAGGATGAGGGGAGATCTTGTAGAGGTATACAACATCATGAGAGGAATAGATCTGGTAGATGCACAGAGTCTTTTGCCCAGAGTAGGGGAATCCAGGACCATAGGGCATAGTTTCAAGGTGAAGGGGTAAAGATTTAATAGGAATCCTAGGGGTGATTTCACACAAAGGGTGGTGGGTGTGTGGAACAAGGAGGCAGTTGAGGCTGGGACTATCCCATCATTAAAGAAACAATTAGACAAGTACATGGATAGGACAGGTTTGGAGGGATATTGACCAACGGCAGGCAAGTGGGACTAGTGTATCTGGGAAATTATTGGCGAGTTGGGCCGAAGGACCGGTTTTCCCCACTGTATCACTCTGACTCTCTGAAGGGTGAGGTGAATGGAGGAAGGCTGAAGGATAATGGTCAGAGGAGCCTGTGATTGGTGGAGTTGGGAGAAGGTAGGGTGATGGAGACGAGGAAAAATTAAAACTTTGCCACATGTTCTGGAGGAAATGGTTCCGTTTTTCTCCACAGGAGAATCTTTGGTATTTTATGGCCATAATACACTGCCTACAATGAAATATCCAAAATCCATCTGCAGCCTTTCTGCTGAATTATAATCTTTTCCTCTTGCAGTTAAACAGATCATTTCACATGAGGTGTAGATTAAACAAAAAATGTAAATTGTTTAAAAGAAGTAACTTAAAACATTTGGATCCCTTCGTGGATTGTATTGCATAATTTCCAGAGAACCAGTATAGTTTCAAGTAATTCTCCTTCGATCAGCACTTGAGTAGTGCAGGTTAATTATTTATTACAGAAACATCTGAAGCAACACAAAGTTCACATACTTGAAGAACAGAGGCAGGCGCATAGATCGTGGATACCCCTCACACAATGGAACCTCTATCAGAAGTGAATAAACAGATATTTTCCTCTCATGCAGCCTCTTGAGATTGAAGTTGACTTGGTTCCACTCTAGATTTGTGAGTTCTGAGATTGCTGATTAGGCTCGCCACACATGTGGCTGTGGGCAGCTTCCACTGCTTCATGGCCCCTGTAGCCTTCTGATACTTGGCCACAAGATTCTTAATGCCTTACTCCACTTTCTGGACCAGAATTCCATAGACGTCAATGGGTATGGTGTTTTAATGGGATATGCAGCTAATGTAAATAATATGAAATCTGTCATTTAGCCTTTGAGGGAAATCACTTTTTAATATAACTGATTTTTCTTCTATAAATCTTTGAAGCAATCGGTCTGCAATTCCCCCTGACGCTTGGGCACTTAACTATTTGTAATACTGGATTTTGTTTTCAACAACAAAATCATATTATGAGGATAGTTAAACAGTTTAAAGTAAAATTGAAATCAATTGATTCATGAAACCTTTTATGCCTGCTATGATCACTGCATTATACTAACCAAGTGAATGGCATCATCTATATAAAATAATTTCTCCTAGCAGATCTTGCAAAGTTTGAATTGGGTGTAGGTTTTTTTTGTTTCTCAGATGCATTAAGCATTCTGTTCTAAAGGTCTGCTTCCTCTCCAATTCCCAATGAAATTTTAAACTGGCAAAGTGAACCAGAACTTGTTTCAGGCTTAACTATTTAACTCATGACTGCACATTATTTGCTAAAAGTTAAACTGAACCTAATGAGCTAATGATCAGATTGAAATGTATGCTGTATGCAAGAGCTAATTAACGATTCTTGGATGATAATCATAATCATACTTTATTAATCAAGTCATTTTTGCAACATACGAGGAATTTGATTTGCCATACAGTCATACCAATAAAAAAACAAAATACATTTTAACATCAACATCCTCCACATTCCTCACTATGATGAAAGGTGACAAAAAAGTTAAATCTCTTCCCTTCCCTGAACTGGTTCTAATAATCCATTATTAATATTTAAATGTTCATTTAATAAAAATGAGGTGAAATAAACTATCATTTTGACTTGAAATTTGACAAATATTTTCCAAATGTAAAAATTGTAAATCTCAGTACTTCAACGTGAGATAAATTTTTCCCTAAATTAACATTTTCTAAACATCTTAGATTGAAACAAATGGATGTCTGGGAACACAGATGAAAGTATTAACCACAAAACAAAATATTAATTTCCTGTAAATTAATTGTAAAACCTTTTAAATATTTACATAAAGAACCCACAATGTAGGAACTTTGTTGCACTTCAATGGAAAATTGCTAACATTTCAAATTTCATTTCATCATGGCAAATGGCCATTGATGTTGTAGAATTTGAGTTTGTGACAGGAGACAGTTTGTCCATGTTTTCATGCATGAGCTGTTTCTCTCACTGAACAATATTGAAAAACATGGACTGTAATTTAACTACTTGATTCCAATATGCTTGCAAAGGACATCCTTTGAAGACGCTACTGATCATCTTTTTAAATATGAATAATAGTTAAGGAGACATGGGGGAAAAATGTTAAAACATCAGCAACTCAAACAAATTGTGTATTCCTAAACATTGCAGCTAAACTTGCCTCCTTTCTGTTTTGCATCTCACCACAGCAAGCTGACTTAAGCTAGACTGAATGGTATCCCTAGCCGATGCAAAACTTTCCCCTTTTATAGATAACACCAGGCTCTTTTTGTTTTGAGTAATTCAGTATCTGTAGAAGTTCCTTGCATTTGATATGGCACGGTATCATTTGGTCAGTATGCACTCCATTATTTGTTTATAAAATAACCCCAAAACGTTGTGGGCATGGTTGAATATCCATGTACTTTTTGTGTTGCCAAGATTTGTTCATCCCTGACTGAAAAAGGGAGCATCCACTCCCACGGCACTGATTTTGTGAAGCCTGTTCGAATTAGGATAGTGTTCACGACAGATCTAAGCAACACAGCACAATTAAATATCACAACTATTATTTTGGGCTCATTCATCAACTTTGTCGTCATCTGTCAAGTACTAATTAATTTTCAGCATATAATTTATGGCTGAAGAGGGTGGGAAGAAATGTAGAAAATAACAGGATTGTATTGTATTTTAATGCAACATATATTGCACAGAAGCCAACTTTACAAATACAGTATGTAACACCCACATCTCCCTTTCCTGCCCACTTTTCTCCTACTTGTTGGTTTCTGTCTACAAACTTATCTGAAATAATTCAAAAGGTATGAAGGGAAAATCTGAAGTGGAAAGGACAAAAAGTACTGCTACTGGAAGTTTCCGTTTAGTCAGTATACATCAGAAACAAAAATCAAATGCTACTTGTCTTTCCGTAAATAGGCACATGCTGGAGATGTGGGCTAGTGTTTGAATGTTCTAAGCAACGCAGCACAATTAAATATCAAAGCTATTATTTTGGACTCATTCATCATTTTTTCTTCATGCTTCAAGTACTAAATTAATGTTCAGAATTTAATTAATCCCATCCCTAATTATATTCTAATCCTGCTACTAATGTTTATTTTTAGTTACATCCTTTGATGCATGTGAAGTTAACTTTTGCTTTATTGGTTGTTTTGAACATAACGCAGATGAAGAAGATGATGGCAAGGCATCAACGCAGCCACTTTTGAAAAAAGGCAGGCATCCCATTTTTTGTTTTCATTTGAATATTTGTTTAAGTTATGCTACAAGCCAGAATTTTAATTTAGCCTTTTTGTTTGTACTGTTTGCAGATGCTTGTTTCTTTTTTTGCTTTAATACGTGTTGTGTACCTTAATCCCCCTACCTCACCTTCCCAGTCTTTCCCTTTTTATTAGCTGGTCCTAATTCTTTAATGTTTGCAAATCCTGCTTGAATGCTTCCTCCACACAATTCTAAATGACTTCTAATAATGGTGCCCAGTAGCTCAAAGTAATAGTTACATAAACGAGCTTCAACATAAAACTGATTTTATCAAGGGAGATTGGACTGTAATGTTGATGACAATATTGAAAAAAACAGTCAGCAAGTATTTTTTATTTTTAACCCCTAACTATCTTCAGTAAATGACAAAATTGCACTCAACTAGATGCTTGCTTTCTCTTTTAGAAATGACGCAAATGTACTTTTGTAATACTCGTAATTTAAATTGTACAACTAAAGACACAGTTGCTTTCCCAATCATTTAGTATTTGTAGCATGCAAAATGGTTCACATTTCAAGCCATGATAGTAAAGTATGCATTTGTTTTAAAAATGCACTTGTTGGTTTCCCCATATATACTCTCTGGGGTAATAGCAACGGTCCCCCTGAGAATGCCCCTTCAATATGACAAACAGAATGTAATTCTTCTTTGGTTCCCTTTATTGAGAAGTAGTTGTCTTTCAAAAATGCATGGGAATGTGAACTGCAGCCCTACAGCCTCCAATTTAGTGGAAGATGATTCATGCAGGATTATTCTGTAAACCCCTCTATTAATAAGTTAAATATTTATTTGGAATATAAACTTTTACCATGTTATATTGGCATTTTTCCATTAACCAGAGTCACTGAATGTCTTTTATTTGTCTATTCATCAAAATGTAGGAATATCCTTTATCACATCCTTGATATTTTGAATAGTTTGGTACCGTCTAAGTTTTTGAAGGGTGAAATAATAAAAAAACAAATTAGTGGTGGGTGTTGAAAAATTAATTTCTAGATCTTTAAATGTACACATTTATGTTACGGTGTTCTGGATTGGTTATTCCCAGGAAAAGGACATCAAAAAATACATAACCTTTCAGATGGGTTACTGGTTTGCAGTAAAACATTTAATCTCAACTATTTTTCTCCCTTGAAATAACGCTGAATTCAATTAATTACTTTGACTTTTTTGGACACTTGCCTGATTTTCTGTGAAATTGTTTTAGAGGTTAAAGGTTCATCTGTGCCTTTGAACATGGCTGACCAGAAGTTGCTGCAGGCAAGCTCTCTGTTTCAGAAGAAACAGGGCAAAGGGACTATTGACGTCTGGTGGCTTTTCGATGACGGAGGTATAATTTCTGTAATTTTCCTTAATATACAGATAAACCTGTCACAGTAAATTAACTTCTGTTTGCGGCATTCTATTTTGGAAATGAGCTGGAAAGGGAAGCTTTGAAATACTGACTTTTACAACAATTTTTGACTTTATCAGGTCTGACATTACTTATCCCGTATCTTCTCACCACCAAGAAGAAGTGGAAAGATTGCAAGATCAGAGTGTTCATTGGTGGGAAAATAAACAGAATAGACCATGACAGAAGAACGTAAGTAACCTTTCATATGAAACCTGATATGCATCTATGAGATGCGTTAACATAACCATCTGGTTCTACTTTCAAAATCATTCATCTGTTTTCATGGGTAAGGATACAAATGCATTTTCAGATTAAGTACAGATGGAACGTAAATAACCGGTGGAACTATTTACCAATTGCAAAATGTGTTTCATTTCACATTGCTATAGTACTGAAAAAGTCTTGAAACAAATAAGATCTCCAGTTTCTTAATTTTGCTTGATAATTGGTGCAAACATGGGATTATATAGAACCTGGACTAAGGTTTCAGTAGTTTGTTTTATTTTTAACTTCATGGACATTTTCAGGCAATGATCATACCTGTAGCAAACTCTCTAAAAATAATGTTAAACATTGCAACCAGCATTTATTTTACAGTTTTAATATTAGTGGGGTTCCAGAAGCATCGGATCTGGTCATTATCCATGTAAATAAGTGAGACATAAAAGCAAGAAAGTAACATATCCAAGATTTACCACAGTCAGATAGGAAAGTAAGAATCCAATAACTATGACCCAAAAAGCTATGGTGACTGACAGAAACATAGAACATAGGTGCAGGATGAGGGCATTTGGCCCTTTGAGCCAGCACCGCCATTGATTGGATCATGGCTAATCATCCACAATCAGTAACCCATGCCTCCCTTCTCCCCATATCCTTTGATTCTGCTAGCCACTAGAGCTCTATCTAACTCTTTTATATTCATCCAGTGAATTCCCCTCTACTGCCTTCGGTAGCAGAGAATTCCACAAATTCACAACTCTGGGTGAATTTTTTTTTTCTCATCTCAGTTTCAAATGGCCTCCCCTTTATTCTTAGGCTTTGGTCCCTGTTTCTGAACTCCCCCAACATTGGGAACATTTTTCCTGTATCTAGCTTGTCCAGTCCTTTTATAATATTATACATTTCTATAAGATCTCCTCCCCTCCTTCTAAATTCCAGTGAATTTAAAGTAGGGAAACAAGATGGTAACTGAAGAAGCATAAGATAACGTGTGAGTAAGCCAAATATAACACAATCAGAAGCTAAATGATAGAATACAGTGGGATCAGGGTATGCAGGACATGGAGGTAACAAGCTAGTAAACCAAGCATGATTTACCTATAATTTGTTCAGTTATGCGGCATTAAATCACCTTTCAGCCCAACTCGTCTATGCTGACATAAATCCCATTTGGCCCATACCCATATCCCTTACAGCCGTTCCATGTCATGTACCTATCCAAATCTCCTTAATATTGTAATTGCACCTGGCATCTCAATCCATACGCCCATCATATACAGTGTGGAAAAACCTGCTCTTCAGGGCCTCTCTTCATTTTTCCCCTCTCACCCTAAATCTATGCCTCCAGCATTAACCCCCCCCCCCCCCCCCCCAGCCTGAGAAAAAGATTGACTAGATCTACCCCTTCAATGCCGCCCAAAATTTTATAAACTTATAATATTATCCGTAGGCCTTTTTCACTCAAGTGGTCACAGTGCTCACCTATCCAGTCTTCTTTAACTCAAATCCCTCCAGTCTGGGCAACCTTACTATGGACCCTTTTTACCTTAATCACATCTAACAATTTGTACAACGGTTAATGACGTCCCAACTCCTAAACTCAATGCTCGGGCTAATGAAGGCAAGCATACCATATGTTGACCACCACTCTGTCTGTCTCTATTGCATCTTTCAGGGAATTACTTGTACCCCTAGGTCTCTAATAACACTCCCCAGGGCCCTGCCTTGCACTGTATGTCCTGGCCTAGTTTAATTTCCCAGAATGTATCACACTCGTCTGAGTTAACTTCCATTAGCCATTCCCTTGCACATTACCCCAGTTGATTGAGAGCCTGTGTAACCATTGTAACCTTTACAGTCCCCATACACCACCAGCTCTGATGTTATCTGTAAACTAGTTAATCATGCCATTTATCTTGTAAGTGCAAAAGTAAGGAAGGTTTTGAGTGCATTACCTGGAGGAATGTTGAGTTTTGGTTGCTAAACCTAACAAAAGAATAAACTTATGAAAAGAGCCTCAGAAGTAAAATTACTTTGTATAATGATGGGGTTATCCTATTTTTTTTTAAGTTTACATTAAAGATACGAGATTGAGTGTTTCTTTAACGGATAGTTGCTGAAGCACTGTTTTCTTGACAGCTTTGAACTAAGGAATGTGTTGGCAAGAGAAGCAATTGGCCTTTGAAGGCTTTGAAGATTTTGGGAATTTCATTCCTGAAGGGCTGTGAATGTTGAGTCAGTACGTTTAAGGTCAATAGGCACAGACAGTGGAGGAATGTAGGGTTTAAACAGGAAATATTTGAAGTAAGGATCAGCCACTATTTTACTGTAAGGTGACTGGACACTAGATGCCATTAACTTGCTCTTTTCTAAAGTTTTGTTTTATAGTTTTAACCAAATAACTTTAATTGACTTTCAGAATGGCCACTTTACTAAGCAAATTCAGGATAGATTTCTCCGACATCACTGTTCTCGGGGATATGAACACAAAGCCAAGCAAAGACGAGTAAGTGACGCAGTAGAGAAATATTAACAATTACATAATGGCCTTTATTTCCCCATGCAGTGTACAGCATATAAACAATGACGTCACAAAGAGGCTGGCAGGTGTTCACTGTATTTTTCCTGTCTGTGCTCTGACATTGGACTCAGCAGAGACTATTGTGGAAGCACAGCTGTTGCGATGCCTTACAACCGAATGGTGAGGAATCCACCAAACAGCATATATGAGGTTAAACTTTGCACATGGACTTGTTCCTCATTGAATAGAGAAGAATGGGCGTATGTGTTAGTCATGAAATTGTTACAGCACAGGAAGTGTCTTTCCAGTTCATACCCATGTGGGCTCTCTACCAAAGTTACTGAGTAGTTCCACCCACTGGCCCCATTTTTAATTCTTAAATATATTTATCTAATTTCCCCTTGAAGGCCACAATGGAATATGGTTCCATTACGTCTGTGGGTAGCGGTCTCAACCGATTCAAACCTCATATCATGTCTCTTCCCCTTTTTATCTTGTACTTGACCTCCAGTCTTTCACGCCTCCACCACTGGAAACAACCTTCCACACAATGTCCAGACCTCTCAAACTTTTCTCAAAATAAAGTGTTGCCAGCCTCTATCACTCTCATCCTTTCTGTAACGTGGTGACCCAGTCTAGATATATAACCTCTGCTAATAGTGGACCAGTTCCTTATAAAGATTCAGTAAAACTTATTATACCGCTGCCTCCCTTGAATGAAGTCTCTAAATTATGTACATCTAATGCTTTTTTACCTGTCATGCTGCTGTTCAAATGTCGGGACGTACAGTATACCAGCATCACTTTTAGAAGTATTGTTTATAACCTCTGCCAATCATTCGTGCCAAAATACACCACCTTGCATTTCTCCACATTAAAATGTCTGCTCAGTCTATCAGCCTGTTTACACCTGCTGCAGTCTATTCACTACAGTTCACAATATTGCCAAGATTTACACCTGCAAATTTAGAAATTGTGACTTTGACCTCCATGTCTAGGTCATTAATATAATTAAAATAAGCAATGGCCCTAACACCCATCCATGGGGAACTCATCCTCCAATTTGAAAAATACATCCACCATGACCCTCTCTCTGTTACTTAGACAGCTTCCTGTCCATGTATTGATTTTCTTTCAGATGCTTCTACTTTACTGATGCGTATTACCTCATCAAAAGTGTTCTGGAAGTCCATGCACACCAATTGCATTAACCTCATCAAAAACTTGTAACAATGGTTAAACATGACCTGCCCTTAAATACATGACTTAATCCAGTCCCGGATCAATGTTTCTAAAATCTTTCCCACCACCAAGGTTAAATTAACTGGCTTGTAGGTGCTGGGGGGGGGGGGGGGGTTGTTGAACAAGGGAGGATTTTTTTGCTATTCACCAGTCTTCTGAAACATCCACCATTTTCAAAGAACTCCAGGGGATTATGGACAGGGACAACACAATTTCCAACCACAGGTCCTGCAAAATTCCATGCTGTAATTGTAATGCTTTACGCTCAGCTGCATCAGTGCCATCACTTGTTAGTGATGTAACCACTTTTTCAGCTATCTCCTCCTAAACTATTATTGTGGAAGCAGCCTCCTCCCAAGGGAACATGGATGCAAGTTACTAATTTAGTATTTTAATAGAGTCCTCAACATGCAACTGCGTTCCCATTTTAATCCTTTAAAACCCTCTTCCATGTACTACCATCAATGCCTTGGAATACTTTTGGATTCTTATTTTACTTCGGAGTCACGTGAGTGACTACGTGAAGACCCCGCCAGCACGCATGCGCGACATATCGTCGTTCGCATGCGGAAGCGACAGTCGGGAGGAGCGGGGCTCCTCCAGCGTAAGTTTAAAAAACTTACGAAAGGTAAGTCTCACCGGAGTGGTGAGCGTGGCGACTTTACATACACTTGTTTTTCAGGAATGGAGTCGCGGAAATCGAAAAGAGCAGTGGCAAGAGCTGCTGCCATGGAGAGCAGCCAGCAGCGTGCCGCTTCTCCTGAGCTGCAGGTGTTACCTGCAGCTCCCGACTTTTCGCCTATGAGGGCCGCAGGTTCGCCGCGGTCGGGCGGTAAATCCACCCGAAAGTCGGACGGGGCTGCCGACTCAGCTGGGTCCAGTCCCGAGGACACCCCGCTCGCTGATAGCGACGGGGGTCGTCTTGCCCGCATGGAGCGGATGGTGGAGCAATTGCTCCAGCGTGACCTGCTTTTGCAGGGGCAGGGTCACGGTGGGCCTCTTCGCAGGCCCACGGCAGGATCCTATCATGGACTGCCTAATGTCTCGCCCTCTTCGCAGGGGAGCATTGGGGGTCAGAACTGGGCTGACCCTGAAGAGGGAGAGTTGGCTGAACAACCAACAGTGTCAGGGGTGCAAGAAGAAGAGTTACTGGATATGGTAAACAAGCATGCAGTTCCTTCTCAAAAAAGCCTACCTATCCACCCAAAGCTGGCAGCTAGTATCAATTATATGACTACAAACCAGCTTCAGGAGCAAGCCATCAATGCAACAGCTGATAAGTATCTTGCTCCTGAAAATTGTAACTCACTGACTGTTCCTGCGGTGAATAACTCTATATGGGGGAACATGAGCCCTACGATTAGAGGGCAAGAAGTCAAACTTCAGAAGATCCTGAAACTTTTGACCGCCGGGATTACGGCAGTGGCCAGAACTGCGGTGGGAATAGAGTTACCGGAAGAACTACAGGATGCTCTGGCCTTGCTGTGTAACACACAGTACAAGATAAATAACTACAGGAAGAGCATTATCAAACCGGCACTTAACCCCAAGTTTGCGGGGTTATGCAGACCAGGTAACACTCAACCACCAAATCTGCTGTTCGGGGATAACCTCCCCAAACAGGTGAAAGACCTGGACGAGGAGGCCAAGGCCATAGGCCTGATTAAGGTACCCAGTACCTCCAAACCTCACTACCAACAGCGGCAGCACCCCTACACACCCACCGGACAGCGATATCACAACAGATCGTCCGGTGGTGAAAGCTCGAAGGCCGGCCCACCTGCACAACGGTCTTTTTTAGGCCATGGCCCAGCCCGGCCTTCTTGGAAAATGCGCCACCCCTACAACGCAGCAACTCAACAGAAGAAACAAGGGCAAAGACCGCAACACCGGCAATAACCTTGGAGGTAGGTGGGTCTGGCTCCCACAGGAACATTGCTTGTCTAAATTCATCTTATGTGGGAGGCCGGTTGCACTTGTTTGATGAAGTATGGCGCACTTTTACCTCTGATCCTTACATACTCGGAAGTATTCAGGGCTTTAAAATTGAATTCATTTACGAACTCCCTACCCCGGTCCAGCATTCGCCTAGCCGAAAGTTTATACTTTCACAAAAAGAAAGAACGGCGGGCCATGCTGAACTATTAAGACTAATTAGTAAAGGGGTAATTGAGAGAACCACCAGAGAATCTCAGGAGTTCGTATCTAATATATTTACCAAAAATAAAAAAGATGGCGGATGCCGCATAATCATAGATCTGACCGAACTGAATACTTCTGTTCAGTATGTTCATTTCAAAATGGACACTTTTGACACAGCTAGACAGCTAATAGCTAATGGGTACTACATGGCATGCATTGACCTCAAAGATGCATACTATTCAGTGCCAATACACAAGGTTCATAGGAAATACCTTAAATTTAACTGGATTGGACAATTATGGCAATATAAAGCCTTACCCAATGGGTTATCATCAGCACCCAGGCTGTTCACCAAATTATTGAAACCAGCTTTGGCCTATTTAAGGAAACAAAACCATACTGTTATGGCCTACCTTGATGATATCCTCATTGTCGGGGAGAATTTGGAAACGGCTACATTAGCAGTTCTAGCCACAAAACATCTCTTTCAAAAGCTGGGGTTCATCATACATCCAGATAAATCAAAGTTGGAACCCTCTACTACCATGGATTACTTGGGGTTCACCATTGACTCGGTGCAAATGTCTATCACCTTACCACCGAACAAGGTGGTGGACTTGATAGAAGCTTGCAGGAGCCTTACTGGCATCAGGGATCCATCCATACGGCAGGTGGCCAGGGTAATTGGGAAGATAGTGGCTGCTTTTCCCGCAGCGCAATTCGGACCACTACATTATCAAAACCTACAAAGAGCTAAAATTATAGCTCTCAAAAGTCATGCAGGCCATTTCGACAGTTATCAGAAAAGGCAAGAATTGAATTAAATTGGTGGATGGAAAATGCTCAATTCTGTTCCAAACCCATCACTATCATAAATCCCTCGGTCATCTTACAAACTGATGCCAGTGCCAAAGGTTGGGGAGCAACTAATACCACCACTAGTTGTGGAGGCAGATGGAGTGCACAAGAGCTAACCCTATTCGAAACATTGGGAATTAATTATTCAGAAATGCTGGGAGCATTTCATGGCCTTAGGGCATATTGCTCAGACATGCACCAAGTACATGTTAGATTACAAATTGACAACACCACAGTGGTGGCTTATATTAATCATATGGGTGGAATAAAGTCGATATCATGTGATGAATTGGCTAATAATATCTGGCACTGGTGTCTGCAAAGGGAAATTTGGATTTCAGCCACTTACCTTCTAGGTAAGCTAAACACAGTGGCAGACACCAGGTCACGCAAATTCAACGACAACATAGAATGGATGTTGGATCGGAAAGTGTTCACAGATATTGTAGAACGTTATGGGACACCAGATATCGACCTTTTTGCATCCAGATTAAATCACCAACTACCAACATATGTTGCTTGGGAACCAGACCCAGGGGCAGTAGCAATGGACGCTTTCACGCTACATTGGGGGGATTTGTTCTGTTATGCCTTTCCCCCCTTCTGCCTCATCAGTCGGGTCTTGCAAAAAATCAGACAAGACTCCGCATCGGGTATTTTGGTTGTGCCCGACTGGCCTACCCAACCATGGTTCCCAGCGGTACAGAAGATGGCCACAGAACCTTGTATTCGGGTCAACAAACGACCTAGCCTATTAATACATCCCGTCACAGGGGAACACCATCCATGTCATGACCGCATGGACCTGTTGATTTGCAGATTCTGAAACGGCCACTTCTGGGATACGGACTCACCAACAGAACAATAGATACCATCTCAGCGTCATGCAGGGAGTCCACTAGGAAACAGTACCTGACCTACATCAGGAAGTGGGAGGTGTTCTGCTCTACAACAAACACAACCTACGAATCGGCTACCATCACGGAAGTTCTGGAATTCCTGGCTACCCTTCACTATGATGAAGGATTAAGCTACAGTGCCATTAATTGTGCCAGGAGTGCCCTATCAACCTATCTGGGCAAGGGGAGTGATCAACTGGGCATTGGATCACATCCATTAGTGTCCAAGCTAATGAGAGGAATATTTAATTCCAATCCCCCCAGGCCCAGATACAACCACACGTGGGATATCAGCATAGTATTGACTATGTTGCGAGGATGGACACCAAACTCGGGGCTCACCTTGGACAAACTCACCTACAAAATGGTAATGATTATGGCACTTGTCACGGCACAACGGGTCCAGTCCCTGCACAAGTTAAATCTGGATGCCATGACTATCTCCAATGGCAAAATCATTTTTCATATGCAGGGGCTGTTAAAACAAGATCGACCCGGATCGTCTGCACATACGTTAGAGTTTCTAGCCTATCCAGCAGATACTCGACTCTCAATCGTCACTTTGATATCACGTTACATTTCAGTCACCAAGTCTCTCAGGGGCACGGAGAAAGCTTTGCTTATCAGCCACAAAAAGCCCCACCACAAAGTCACGGTGCAAACCATATCTAGATGGTTAAGGGTGGTACTGGATGCGGCGGGGGTGGACACTAATATTTTTAAATCTCACTCCACCAGGGCAGCATCCACTTCGGCGGCTAGGATGATGGAAGTACCCATGGACCACATCCTAGCCACAGCGGGTTGGAGCAATGAGAAGACGTTTCAACGTTTTTACAACAAACCCGTGGCCTCTCCTGACTCTTTTGCAGGAAGGATTTTGAGTTCTGCTAAATAATTACCCTATATGGGATATATATTTTGTTTTGGTATGAATAAATACCTATTTTGTTTTTCAGCCAGTGTCATGTCTGAAATACGTTCATCCTCTTATCCCAGCATAGCAGTGTGTGAGCATGGGGTGTTCCAGGGCATGAAATCACAGAGCTTTGAAATCTTCACGTAGTCACTCACGTGACTCCGAAGTAAAATAGTAAGATTAAATGAGAACTTACCAGTTTGAAGTTTGATCTTTATTTTATGAGGAGTTACGATGAGGGATTACGTGCCCTCCGCTCCCAAACCCTCTATTATAAAGATCAACTGGTATGGAAGTTCTCTCTTATCTTACTATATTAGTCTACGTTGCTGTCTGTGATTTCACACCACTGCTTTGAAGAATGTCGCGCATGCGTGCTGGCGGGGTCTTCACGTAATCCCTCATCGTAACTCCTCATAAAATAAAGATCAAACTTCAAACTGGTAAGTTCTCATTTAATCTTACTATTTATGTTGGCAGCAAATCTTTTCTCTTTGCCTCTTGTTTTAATTTTCATCATCTCCTATTCTATTGTAATCTGCCTGATTCTCGCTGGTATTTACAATATGACAATTGACATATGCAGCTTTTCATTTCATCTTCCTCGCCATAAACCAGAGAGCTCTGGATTTGTTTTCTTCCTTGGTGCCTTGACCTTTAGTTCCAGATTCACTGGGAGAGATCCACTTTCATCCCATTTGATATTTACCCTCCTCCATTTAATTATTTTTATCTTCGATTCCTCTATTTTTCCCCTCTTCTATATGTAACCTAAATGTTCTGATCACCATCTCATAAATGTACCTCCACAGAAACTCTGATCCTCCACATTCCCCCAAACCAGCAATATTATCTTCTTTGTTGGAAAAAAATTGGACTTTTTTTTGTCCCCAAGAAAATAAATCCGTACCAATTTGATGACTGAAGGGGCTGTCCCACTGCGGCGACCTAATTGGTGAGTTTAGAAGAGTTTAGGAGAGTTTGAAAAAGTGTCATGTTTCAGACCTCCTTCGACTATGTAGAAGACCTTCGACCTCCTTTGACTATGTTGAAGACGAGCTTCGATTATCTTTGACTAGCTTTGGGAAAATTGGACATCGAATAGTGGAGAATGAAGACGACCTCCTTCGACCATGTTGAAGACTATCTACGACTACCTTCGACTACCCTCGATTACCTACCAATAACATGCCGACCTACTTCGACTAAACATCAATTTTATCCATGGCAAACTTTTTTTACTTGCGGGCATTTTTCAGCATGTTGAAAAATACGCCGCGACCTAGCTGAGGCCTCGAGTACGCAGGGACTACTCTTGAGCATGAAGGAGAGTTACAAAGACCTCCTGGGACCTCGACCATGTTGCGAGTACAAACTCTTCTCGAGGGCAAACTCTTCTAAACTCGCCAATTAGGTCGCTGCAGTGGGACAGGCCCTTAAGTTTACTTTTTACATTATTTTTAGCGGATGAATTACCTTTAAAACAAATTTAGTGTACTAAATATATTTTTAATGGAATATTTCATTATTAACAGTATTGCAGCTTTTGAAGAAATGATTGAGCCGTTCAGGCTTCATGAAGATGACAAAGAGCAAGAAACAGCCGAGAAAATGAAGGCAGAGGAACCATGGCGGATCACAGATAATGAGCTTGAGATTTACAAAATGAAGGTTCTCAATCTTTGATTTCACTTGATTGCTATATTTAGACATGGACCCAGCAGTCCTTGGAGAAGCAGCTGCCTGATCACCAGACAAATTTTATTACCAAAATTGAGTTTTCTAATTTTAGCACCTATTTAGGAAGTTCACTCATCATAAACTGCTGGGTTTTTTTTTTAATGTTTCATTCAACCCTCTAGTTATCTATATTTTAGGTGTAACTAAGTAGCTTGAGCTTATTCTCTTGCTTCTAGACTGTACTGCTGTGTCTGCCAGCTATTTTTTTTGCTATTGGATTCTGTTTATGTAACACTTGTTTTGGAGGTATGATGCTTGGTCTCAGTGGCTTTCTTTGTGTTTGTGATAAACTAATAACCAGTTTGGAGCCAATCAAAACTACAACCTCGTTTCCCACCCCCTTCTGCTTTGCCGTCCTCCTCGCCTACCTCTCCCCGCCTCCTCCATTTTCTCTCCACCCCCCCACCCCCCGTTTCTTCTTCCCCTTCCCCCACAGTTTCCTTTACCATCCTCTTCCACTGTTTTCTGATGTCCCTCTATCTCTGCCTTCCTCCACATCCTCTTGTTTCCCCTTTCTTCCTCTCCCCCTCCGTGGCTTCCTTCTCCACCCCACTCCCTTGGTTTACTGACCCCACACCACCTCTGCTTCCCCACTCTCCCTTATGCTCTTCTGGTTGCGCAACCTGCCTACCCGACCTGTTTGCGCACCCCCACCTTACACACCTCCTCTCTACCCTACCCCCCCCCCCCCCCCAAAACAAAATGTCCTCACTGCCCTTTCTCCCCTCAATCCCTCACTGCATTAAAGGGGACTTGATGGAGGGACAGTACATCTATTAGCTACTTACCGGCACTAAGAAATGGTAAATGGTTGCCGATTGACTTACCTGCTGGTCTTTGGGATGTGGGAGGAAAGTAGAGCAGCTTGCAGAGACCAACATGGTCACAGAGAACATGCAAACTCCAAGCTGCACCTAAGGTCAAGATTGAATCAGAGACCCAGGAGCTGTGGGTCACTGGCACTAACTGCTGCACCAACGTGCTTTGTTTGCATAATCCAATACATGATTTACCATTAAGTATTTAAAAAAGCTCCTTTCAAATTACTTTTTTTTCCCTTTAGACATATCGACAAATCAGATTGAATGAATTGTTGCAAGAAAATTCGGGGACTGCTAACCTCATCGTCATGTAAGTAGTAGCATAAATTTACAAGTGACCAGTTAGCGATCAGCCCAATGACTGACTACTATAATTTAAATTGCTGCTGTGAATATTGTATTTGAATATAAAATTACCATAAAACCAACATTGCATACAATAATCTGTTCATCCTATAGCCATTTGTTTCTCTCAGCCAAAGCATGCTTGTGAAATTGAAATTGACTATTAGGCAATTTTTTTTGTTTTTTTAAACAACCTAAGTAATTTGAAACATTTTACCTGAAACCTTTATAGTATACACACAAGACGTCTATCAGATCAAACAGAGGCTTGAGGTCACTTTACTGAATATTAAACAGTGTTGTATTCCAGACAAATGTTTGATGCTTCAATTATTATGAGCTGTGATTGATTAATTAATTCTAATACTTTACCAATATTAATAACATTAAATTTAGTTATAAACTTAATTTAAATGAAACCTTGACACTTGAGTGTTGATAAACAAAGTTAACACTTTTGTTCATAATCATGCATAAAATGCACTAAACATGCAGAATGTTTTTTAAAATTGGTGAAGGAAAACTGGTCTTGAATGTTCCAGATAGTACTGTGCAATTGCAAAGACCAAAAGGAATTCAAAATGATTACAATACTTATAGCTAGTCAAAAATTGGTAAAACTACATAAAATAGGCTATTTTGGCCACGTAATCATTTATATCTGTTTCGCCATTTATATCTGATCGTGGCCACTCTAATTTCAAGTCCACATATATGACTGTCATATGTTGAAAGAATGGAGCGACTGGGCTTGTATACACTGAAATTTAGACGGATGAGAGGGCATCTTATTGAAACATGTGATTATTAAGGGAGTGGACATGCTAGAGGCAGGAAACATGTTCCCAATGTTGGAGTCGAAAACCAGGGGCCACAGTTTGAGAATAAGGGGTAGGCCATTTAGAACGGAGATGAGGAAAAACTTTTTCTCGCAGAGAGTTGTGAATCTGTGGAATTCTCTGCCTCAGAAGGCAATGGAGGCCAATTCTCAGGATGTTTTAAAGAGAGGGTTAGATAGAGCTCTTAAAGATAGTGGAGTCAAGGGATATGGGGAGAGGGCAGGAACGGGGTACTTATTGTGGATGATCAGCCATGATCACAGTGAGAGGTGCTGGCTTGAAGGACCGAATGGCCTACTCCTGCACCTATTATCTATTGCCTCTCACTAATAATGTTTTGCCTTTCTTATGAATCTACCTGATTCTCCTTTGATTGCTCTTATTTCTCATCAACAATAAATGGAACAGGCATTTATATAAACATGAGATTTCTGTAAATTGTTACTCCAATATTTCGTCCCGTTGCACAGTGAATGGTTTTCTTACATTCTGAAATAAAATTGTAATTCTGTTCTGGAATTAAGATAATTTGATATAGTGCTCGCTATTTTGTGTGTATGACTTGATAGACATGTGAAAGATACGTCAGGCAGTAATGACAGTGTGATATACAGACCAAAAAATCTATGGGCTATATGCTGTTCAGATCTGAGAGCCGCTAGACAGTTGTCCCTTCCATCGGCCTGCCAAGTAAGATCAGCCTCTAAATTAGGCCTTTGCTGTAAACCCCTACCTTAAATTCCAGGCTCTTCCAGAGATTCTATTGGTTTACCATAGCCATTATTTCTGAAGACACAATTTATATGAATCAATTTTTAAAATGTTTTGGAAATTGCCATTGAAGTGTATGACCAGCTGGCATTTGGCTCTGGACGAATGTGAAAGATACGTCAGGCAGTAACGAGAGTGTGATATACAGACCAAAAAATCTGTGGGCGATGTTGTAACAAAATGCTGCAATCCAAGTGGTATTCAAATGAAGAAATCCTTTCAACAAGCTCGAATAAATTTCTGTTGTCAGTTTACTACAGATTCTACAAATATATATTTATTTTTCAGGAGTCTACCGGTAGCACGGAAAGGTGCTGTATCAAGTGCACTGTATATGGCTTGGATTGAAACGCTCTCAAAGAATTTGCCACCCATCTTATTAGTGCGAGGCAACCACCAGAGTGTTCTTACTTTCTACTCCTAGATGAGCACAGGGCACCACCCTGATAACTCTACTGCAGTGGCTGGAAGTAGAAAAAAAATGAAGTCCTGGGCTTGTGTGTGACACTTCCAGTTGATTGAAAACAAAATAAGCACACAAAGGGGGAAATCCTTTTTTGAGGATCACAAGAACTTTATACCCTGATGGACTGTCAATTTGCCTGATTTGAATGTAAGCATTTTTCTGACTACACAGGAAGTTTTCTTTCTGCTATGAGAAGAGCAGCAATAAATTTTTATTTTTAAGTAACTTAGATTTCATTGATATGAAAGCCTTCAACAGCCTTACTGAGGTGCCTTCCAAAAAAAAAAACAATTATGTACCAAATTCCATTGATTCCCTATTTTATGTATAATGAATGTTGTTAAATGAAGTGGTTTGATAACACACTAGTTAGTGCTTTAGAATGAACAGGAGTACTCAGAAGGTGTATCTCTGACCTGTCACAAAAAAAAGCTGCTTTCACTATTTGTCTTCCACAGGCTGTGTGTGTTCGAGGATCAACACTCAAAGCTCTGATATTTAAATATCTGATATCTTTTCTTTAGCAATATTGTTGCTCTTATAATTCTCCCTTCTTTCTCTTCCCCAACCTCCTTGCCATGTCTGAAATGCACTGGCAGTAATTTAGGGGCAATTTTCTGCAATAATATTGAGATTGTGGAAAATGACAGGAAGTTTAAGCATTCCTAATATTATCAGGAAAGTTTAGTATAGAGGCTGCCGTGAATACCCCCTCACCTCTTCCCCAAGACCCATGTGTGAAAATCTAGGAATTTAACTTCCTTACATACACCCTGTGCAAATGTCCTTAAATGGTTGTAACAGCATTGAGGCTTGAGCAAGACTGTTGTTATGGTTGTCATGTTTTTAAACTGCATAATACTTTGAAAAGGGAATATAAATACAAAATCTCAGCTTTTCAAATTTTAACTGGCATTTCTATCCTTGTGGAAATAAGTGTTGCTAAAGTCTTAAATGCGTCCAATCATTTCCATGCCCTTTGCTTCAAGTTAACAGATCACTTTCATGAAAATGTTAGTTACATGAGATTTATTTTTTCTCTCAAGGCATTTTGCATTTGCTTGTGATATCTTATAGCTGTTCTGGTCTTTGTGCTTAAATCAAAATGTAAAAAGTTGCCAAATACTTTTTCATGAAGGTATTGTTAATTTAAATGTACACTAGCCAAGACCTACTTTCCTCCTCGGTCTTCACAGCTTTGCAATAGTATTCTAGCATCATGTGGGTATGTAATAAGCTATATTCCTTTCCCCATAGCAAATAAACGCATGACATTTGAAATCCATTAAAAAACAATCTGAATTTGTATGATGCCAGTTGTAAACATGACCATAGGTAGAGTAATGATTCTCTACTGTTTAAGTATATTGTAATATGAACAGCTGTTGTGCTTCCTTCCTGACATGAATGATTTATTATTTTTTAAATTGATAAACTAAATCAGTGTCACCTAATTATGCTCAGTACAAAAGTTCCATTAGAGAACAAATTTTGAAGCTCCGTGTACTGTTTAGTTCAGCCAGTTAAATGAAGAGATTTGATTCACTTAAAGTATATAAATTGACTTAATGTATATATGCATAAGATGTAGAAAGAAAAGCTTACACATTGCAGGGTGCATTCTTGTGGTCTACACTGCCACTGTTCAACAATTTATGCTATCTCCTAAGGAAATACAAATCACTAAGGTAAGAGTGGTTATAATAGAGTTCATTCCATGCTTATAGGAAATATTTACCCTTGTTCCAAAGTGTTCCCATTGCTTTTCTAAAGTGGTTTGTAGCCAAATCTGAAACTTACTGTAGCTCATTATTAGCAACTAACATTTAAAAAAAATCACAAATGTGAAAATGTACCATACACTGAATATTTGTGTATTGAACTTTTTTGAAGGAAGCTAGTGAGCAAGTGACTAGGAAAAATGGCTGATTATTGATTTTGTTAATTTATTCATCATGTGTAAATCAATTATTTTTGCATTTTAAGGGGTTCTTTTTAAAACTTGATGCTGCATTTCTGTCTTTTTTTTGTTTTAAATATGTCTGCAATATTGTTAATGCATTTTTTTTTTCTCCCTCCACCCGCTACCCAGAGGGTGATCTACCCAAAGAAGCTGAATGAAACATTTTGATAAACTGTACTATAACTCACTGAATTGCTTTTCTAATTATTTTAACATTAAGAGTATTAAAGATGATACTTTGTACATTATTGCAATAAAGAAAAAGTTGCATTACTGCGTGGCATCATTGTCCCATTACACAGCAAATATTAATCTTTCAGCAAATTTGCAGTACCAGGTTCTCCATTTGAAAACCATAATTAAAACACATGACAAATGCAGGCAACCTCTGCATTACAGCTGTTCGGGTAATAACAATTTGCTCCTGCAGAATTCACAAATTGCTACTTGTAAATTTCAGACGTGGAATAAAAATTGCTCAGCATTTGAGCACTTGTTTCTTACGTGCGGACGATATGGCTTTGCGTTAAAGAAAATTTTAAAATTGAACATTTGTGAGGGTATAACCTGTATTCAGTCCCATTTCAAATAAGCTCCTTGTTTCATTCTGTACAACATTGGTTGAATTCCTTGCAAACTGGCCATTCAACTATTTTGATTATCTTAACTATCTTGAAATCCTGCAGATAAGATGTGTAGTAATCACTTAAAGTAGAGAGTGGAAAATAACTGATATGCAGATGTATTTCGCCACATTTACAAGCTTGAATGATCAGTGTCATGTGCACCCTTCCAAACTGTTATGTGTAAACACTGTGTTTAAATGGAAAATGGTGTCCCCGTAGGTCAGCCACAATTCCGTGAGATAGGTTTGAAGTTGCACTGTGATGTTCACATCTGTGCACCACAAGGGGATTTGTAATGCAAACACATTTAAGATAATATCTTGAACCTGTTTCCATTGCAATTCCATTTGATTCTCAGAAATGAACACCAGGATACTGATTTAGGCAACTACTTGTTGACAAGTTCAACGTTTTGGTAAGCAAATTAGCTAAATTTCTCAGCAAATGCCACTAGAATTTAGTATTTGTTTTGATTAACATGAATCTGTCAACCAAATCTTATATTTTCAAAGATTATTACTGGAAAATTACTAACGCCCATTTTTACTATATGGAAGTAACAGCTGATGCGTGCGGCTAGACCTAAATACAGACGTAATTTGTTTTCAATCTTCTAAAATGTACTTGCTTGAGTTATGAGTGCATTTGTGTAGTGCTAGAATATTTCTTATATTCAGAATATTTCAATCTTATTCCTATCCAAGTAATGAAATGAACAGTTATTCATTTCTGCACAATTTGCAAAATTTAGTGCAACTTCTGGGCTTAGATTATAAATGCCTTCCCTTGCTATGCAGATGCCAATGTGCCCTATAAGTCCATTAGTTAACATGCAAGGGCCTTAGTTCCCAGAATTTCCCAAAGTTAATTGAGTAACAAGAAATTACATTGTTTTGCCGGAGAAGTACTGAGGGAGTGCTGCACTGTCAAGGTTTGCGATAAAAAAGCAAGAGTGCTTAATTTAAATGCACATTTTTAGATGTTGAGTAATTACTGGTATTGTGTTTTAATAGATTTTGTGGGGGGGGGGGAAGGTAAAAAAGCAGTAACACAGCTTCAGACTGAACATAAATTTGCTAAGCTATTTGTTGACATAGTCAGTTTGAGTGAATTCTTTCTTTTAGCCCTTAAGACAAAATGTTATTGACCCAGAACTTATTCCCATCAACAAATCATTAATCCACATGTGTCAATACACTTTAGTTTTGCGGATCTGCTGGTATCAATTTAAGTGCCATCCTGATCCCAAGAACAGTCGCGCACGATTTAATGCCTTCAGGACAATAGGCCCACAACAAACTGCATTTCTAAAGCAAGTACAAATCTAAGTCGGCTAAACCATACCCTTAACCTTAGTGGACATTAAACCTCAGATTTTGCATATTATTAGTTTTCTTGATATAAGATTATGTTAAAACATTGTTAAAAAATACAATGCTTTTTACTGGATTAATTCCTAGTTTACCCAATCTCTCCCTATAGCTCAGGCCCTCCAGCCCTGGCAACATCCTCTTAAATCTTCTCTGCACTCTTTCCAACTTAACAAAACCATTTCTGTAGCAGGGTGACTAAAAATGAACAAAATACTCCAAATGTGGCCTCACCAACATGTTGTACAACTGTAATATGACATCTCAACTTCTATACTAAATACCCTAACTGATGAAGACTAATGTACCAAAAGCCGCCTTGACCACCCTGTCTAACTGCAACATTGTTTTCTGAGAACTACGTACCTGTACTCCCAAATCCTTCTGCTCTACAACATTCCTCGGGACCCTATCATTCACTATGATGGTTCTGCCTTGGTTTGATTTCCCAAAATGCAACATCTCGCCTTTATCTGTGTTAAAATCCATCAGCCATACCTCAGCCCACTACCACAACCCTGCTCAAATTTTGATAACCACCTTCACTATCTACAATACCTCCCACTTTAATGTCATCTGCAAACTTACTGATCATGTCTTGTACATTCTCATCCAAATCATTGATATAAACCACAAACAGCAATGGGCCCCCAACACCGAACCCTGAGGCACACCACTAGTCACAGGTCACCAGTCCGAAAAACAACCGTCCACTCTCACCCTCCGCTTTCTTCCATGAAGCCAATTCGCTATCTAGTCAGCTAGCTCTTCCTGGATTCCATGTGGAGTTCTGCTGAGAAAATCCCCCAGGGCAACAGGATAGAAATTCCTGATCTCCTTTGTTATCATTTGTGATCCACTAATTTATCCTCTTGTTTCTCAATCATTGTTCTGTCAGTTTATACAATGTCCAATTTGTAGACTGAATTTTTGAGTTCTCAATGTTTGTGTTAATAGCAATGTTAGAGTTAATACTACTGTGTTCTTTCAGAAACATTTATTTTATCTTTGGTTGATGCAAGTAATACATTTTTGTCCCTTGGTATTACTTTGAGCAATACTTTCAGGTTAATGCATTGTACTTTTTTCCCATCATATTACATTGCCTTAAAAATTTTTAACATACTTATTAAACTTGTGTCTGATGTTTCAACTCACAGCAAAGCACAAAAGATTCCTTAAGACCACAAGCAACCATGGAGAGCTGGCAATGTAAAATGTCACCTTCAATGTACTGCCTGACTTTTTGTGATTTGAAGAATTGTAGGTGAAAACCAAGCAGATTGCTTCAGCCCACTTCACAAAGGTTGTGTCCAAAAAAGGCAGAATGTATATGGATGGAAGTTGAGGGCTTTCAGCTGTTCATTCAGGGAGGGATTCTACTTTGGAAAATTAATGACCATGAAGGATGAGGAATTTCATTTCCTAGATTGAAAGGCATTTTCGATATTCCCGGAAACATTTTCAGCAAATGCATTGATCTGATCTTGCTTTTTGTCTCCTGTTCGATTATGTCAGGTTCAACAGCTTGGGACATTTTTTTTACTGTAGTCATTTACAAATTCACACCTATTTCAGGAAAATACCAGTGTGTAAACTAGAATTTAATACATGTTAAATTTTTTAAAAACTGCAGGAGTCAAGAATCTTAAGTAATAAAAATGCTAGAAATACTAACTCAGATGAAGGTAGAGAAAAATGCTGGAGAAACTCAGCGGGTGAGGCAGCATCTATGGAGCGAAGGAATAGGTGACGTTTCACGTCGAGACCCTTCTTCAGACTGATGTGGGGGTGGGGGGGACGGGAAGAAGAAAGGAAGAGGTGGGGACAGTAGGCTGCAGAAGAGCTGGGGAGGGGAAGAAGGGAGAAAGCAAGGATTACCTGAAATTGGAGGTCAATGTTCATACTGCTGGGGTGTAAACTACCCAAGCAAAATATAAGGTGCTTCTCTTCCAATTTGCAGTGGAACTCACTCTGGCGATGGAGGAGGCCTAGGACAGAAAGGTCGGATTTGGAATGAGGGGTGGGGGGGGGAGGGGGGGAGTTGAAGTGCTGAGCCACAGGGAAACCAGGTTGGTTAATGCGAACTGAGCAGAGGTGTCGGGCGAAGCGATCGCCAAACCTGCGCTTGGTCTCATCGATCTAGAGCAGTTGACAGCGGATACAATAGATGAGGTTGGAGGAGATGCAGGTGAACCACTGCCTCGCCTGGAAAGACTGCTTGGGTCATTGGATAGAGTCGAGGGGGGAGGTAAAGCGACGAGTGTAACATTTCCTGAGGTTGCAAGGGAAAGTACCAGGGGAGAGGGTGGCTTGGGTGGGAAGGGATGAATTGACCAGGGAGTTACGGAGGGTGCGGTCTCTGTGGAAAGCCGAAAGGAGAGAAGATGGGAAGATGTGGCCATTGGTGGGATCCCGTTGGAGGTGGTGAAAATGTCGGAGGATTATCTGTTGTATGTGACAGCGAATAGGGTGAAAGGTGAGGACAAGGGGGACTCTGTCCTTGTTACGAGTAGGGGGGGATAGGGAGTGAGAGCGGAGCTACGGGATATAGAGGAGACCCTGATGAGAGCCTCATCTATAGTCGAAGAGAGGAACCCCCGTTCCCTAAAGAATGAGGACATCTGCGATGCCCTGCTTTGGAACACCTCATCCTGGGTGCAGATGTGGCGTAGATGGAGTAATTGAGAGTAGGGGATAGAGTCCTTACAAGAAGCAGGGTGAGAGGAAGTGTAGTCCAGATAGCCATGGGAGTCAGTGGGTTTATAGTAGATGTCGGTCAGTAGTCTGTTACCTGCGATGGAGACAGTGATGTCTAGAAACTGTAGGGAGATGTCAGAAATGGTCCAGGTGAATGAGTGCTGGATGGAAGTTAGTAGTGAAATAGATGAAGTCAGTGAGTTCTGCATGGGTGCAGGAGGTAGCACCAATGCAGTCATCAATGTAGCGGAGGTAGAGTTCGGGGATAGGGCAACGGTTTGCCTCGAACAAGGATTGTTCGACGTACCCTACAAAGAGGCAGGCATAGCTAGGGCCCATGCGCATTCCCATAGCTATGCCTTGGATTTGGAGGAAATGGGAGGAATTAAAGGAAAGGTTGTTGAGGGCAAGGACCAGCTCCGCAAGGCGAAGGAGAGTTGGTAGACGGGGATTGGTTAGTTCCGCGATAGAGGAAGAAATGAAGGGCTTTAAGACCCTCCTGGTGGGGGAAGAAGGTGTAGAGTGACTGGACGTCCATGGTGAAGATGAGGGAGTGGGGACCTAGAAAACGGAAGTCATGGAGGAGACGAAGAGCGTGTGAGGTGTCTTGGATATAGGTAGGGAGGGATTTGACCCGGCGGGGTGGGGGGGGGGGGGGGGTCAGATGAAGGGTAATTGAGTGAGGTTGGCTGTTTCTAACTCCACTGCTGTTGACTGACCTGTTAAATATTTTCAGCAATTTGCTTCAAAACATTTTAGTTTATAGAGGCAGCCTGCAGGTTGGGACAGGGTTCTGTTCCTGAGAGCTGTTTTTAACATGCACTGTTCATAAGTTTGAAGTGAACGAAAAATGAAAGGGAGAGTGAGCAGGCACGATGAGAAGGGCCTGCTTACCACTACTACTGTTAACACCTGCTTACCATTCCCGCTTACCACTGCCTCTTACACACCTGCTTACCACTCCCAGCTCTGCTTGGGTAGATGGCACTGAACCTCTACTCGCTGGAGTTCAGAAGAATGAGGAGGGACCTCATTGAAACCTCCTGTACAGAATGGATGTGAATAAGCTCTTTCCAATGGTGGAAGAGTCTAGGACCAGAGGTCATAGCCTCAGAATTACAGGATGTTCCTTTAGGAAAGAGATGAGGAGAGACTTCTTTAGTTAGAGGGTGAATGAATCTGGAATTTATTACCACAGAAGGATGTTTAGGTCAAGTCAATCAATATTTTTAAGGCAGAGATAGATAGATAATTGATCAGTACAGGTGTTAATGGTTATGGGGAGATGGTAGGGGAATGTGTTTATAAGGGAATGATCGATCAGCCATGATTCAATGGCGGAGTAGACTTGATGAGCCTAATTCTGCTCCTATCATTTGAGAACTTAGACCCAGCAACTGATTATTGCAGTTCCAAAGGAATAGCGACAGAAGTCATGCCAAAATGCGTTGTTTTCATCTGACAGTAGATGCTTGCAGCCCCACAGCCACCAGCATATCTGTCCTCAGCCACCCTGCCTGGCTCCCAAACACTCATTCGCAAGTGTGGGGTACTCATTTACAGGAGACATTTGGATACAAGATGGACATTTACACCTCCCGCTGCCTCAGCAGGGCGAAGAACATCATCAAGGACAGCTCCCATCCTGCATTTGGCCTGTTCGACCTGCTGCCCTCAGGGAGGCGCTATAGGTGCATCAGCACAAGGACAAATAGACTCAAGAACAGTTTCTTTCCAAAATCCATTATGTCCCTGAACTCACACATGCACTGACTTCACAGCCTAACCCCCCGGACTTCCATCTATCTACCTACTGTAACCTAATTTGTACTGTAACTGTAATTTCCAATATGTGCAATAACCCATACTGGATATAGGAATCCTATTTATTCATTCTATTTATCCATTGTCTTTTTATAGATATGTATATAGCACCACAGAACGGTGCACCTTATCCCCCCCCCCCCCCCACACTTTTGTTTTGCACTGAGTAGGAGCAGCTTTTAATCTCATTGTACATGTGTATAGTGACAATAATAGGCATTCTGATTCATAAGTCTAGCATTCGCAAATCCCGTTAAAACTACAAAGTGTAACTTCGTATACTATAATTACTAGACAAAGTAGGACCCGTTGGGTCCCATGGGCTGGACCTCCAGTGCAATATTCCACCTCTCCGCCAATTCCAATATTGGTGGCCAGTGGGGAGGAAGGGGGGTGGGGGGGGCTTTCTGGAGTTGTGGGCCCAAGGGACTGGTTTCCAGAGGGCTAATATGGACATTGTGGGCCGAGTGGATTATTGGGCTGGCAGCTCAGAAATTCTGCCCAAAACAGGTGAGCGACTGTGAGAGCAAGAAAGAGGGTGGAGAGTCAATTTTAGACATTTTTCATATTTTTCTGCAGATCACAGCAATGAAGGAGGAAAGTCTGGCCTGGATCTCACAGGGAGTCAGTGAAGGGAGGGAGAAAAATACTGGGGTGAGGTTTAATACTTGCAGGGGGTTTACTTACTGATGGGCCAAAGGAACTCCTCCTGGGCTAGTACAGGCCAGATGGGTCAAAGGGACTCTGGAGAGAAATAAAAATCTGAGTGAAATCTCAGCGAAAGGTACTTTTTCTGGACTTTTCCTGGCCTGGCACGGGGCTTTTGGGCCAAAATGCTCCTCCTGGGCTAATACGGGCATTTTAGGCAAAGGGACTGGTTTCGCAGCTACTTGGGGCATTGTGAGCCACAATTAGTGGTTTCAGGTAAGCACAACAACTCATTTCATTTCCATTTCAAGTACAGGGCAGGCCAAACAACTCCATTTCATTTCCATTTTGCATTGCCGTTTCAAGTACAGGGCAGGCCAAACAACTCATGGCATTGTCATTTCATTTCCATTTTGCTATGCTGTTTCAAGCACAGGGCAGGCCAAACAACTCATGGCATTGTCATTTCATTTCCATTTTGCATTGCAGTCTCAAGCACAGGACAGGCCAAACAACTCATGGCATTGTCATTTCATTTCCATTTTGCATTGCAGTCTCAAGCACAGGGCAGGCCAAACAACTCATTGCATTGTCATTAAGGGCTAACAAATCATTTATTGCAAGTACATTGCAGAATCACAGATCAGTTGATTCACAGCTTAGAATCACAGTTGTGGCCTCTCCCTCACGATCTACCAAAGTGACTTACTCACGTCCAGGCATCGAGAGTTTTATAGTCCTGCCCCCCCCCCACCCCCACCCAGAAGGGGCGTAACCTTCATCATGGTGATTGCCAGGCGAGGGGACCAATCAGCTGACCTCAAGATTTTTGTAAATACTCATAACTTTTTTATCTTTTCATCGATGGGAAATATCATTGGGGCTGCCTCAGTGGAGGACCGTGAGTAAGATCGCCAAAAATCATAGCGATATAGGGTAGCATTTTTTCTACAATCAATATACAGCGCAGACAGGGTCAAGAAGAGACTTAGTTATATAGATGTTGCATTCACTGCTAACCTGAGCACTATTTTTAGATTTTATCTTTTAAATTGCATACAAGGGAAAACAAATTAAAAGTTTCACCTCTCAATTATCAGTGACACATGGAAACAGATGCAAAATGTTTGAAGTTTCAGAAGTACAGGCATTATGATTTTGATTGCTATTCAGTTCTAAATCCATTTTCATACTTACAAGTTAGGAAGTGTTGCTTAACACAGGTTCATGCAATTGCCAGAAAATTATGTAACAATTTGTAGATGAAGTTCAACAAGTGTAGACGCTGACAAGAGGATATTGTTGATGGTAACCTTGCTTTGGGAAAAAAACAAAATCATTTCAAAAAGAAAATGTTTAAGTACATCAATAGAAATTAGATAGCTGCATCAACACACAACGGTGTCAACTTCTGAAGCTACAAAATTATTTGTGAAAGACTGACAAATATTTTTAAAGGAATGGAATTGTTGTTGGAATAAATAGTGCCAGTTTAAACAGCAAACTATAATCTTTCAGATCACCACTACCTTCCATCCAGCAGTCAAATACACCTGGACCATTTCCGACACGTCCCTACCATTTCTTGACCTCACTATCTCCATCGCAGGTGATAGACTCCTGACGGACATCCACTATAAACCCATAGACTCCCCTGGCTATCTAGACTACCCTTCTTCCCACCCTGCTTCCTGTAAGGACTCCATCCCCTACTCCCAACTCCTCCGTCTACGCCACATCTGCTCCCAGGATGAGGTGTTCCACACCAGGGCATCGGAAATGTCCTCATTCTTCAGGGAATGGGGATTCCCCTCCCCATTATAGATGAGGCGCTCACCAGGGTTTCTTCAATACCCCGTAACACTGCTCTATCTCCCCATCCCCTCACTCATAACAAGGGCAGAGTCCCCCTAGTCCTCACCTTCCACCCTACTAGCCATCACATACACCAAATAGTCCTCCGTCATTTTTGCCACCTCCAACATGACCCCACCACTCGCCACATCTTCCCATCACCCCCCCCCCCCCGTCAACTTTCCGCAAAGACCGCTCCATCCGTAACTCCCTGGTCAATTATTCCCTTCCCTCCCGCCCCACCCCCTCCCCGGGCACTTTCCCTTGCAACTGCAAGAAATGCTACACTTGTCGCTTTACCTCCCGCCTCGACTCCATTCAAGAACCCAAGCAGTCGTTCCAGCTGCGACAGAGGTTCACCTGCATCTCATACAACCTCATCTATTGCATCGGCTGCTCTAGATGTCAGGTGATCTACATCGGTGAGACCAAGCATAAGCTTGGAGATCGTTTCGCCGAACACCTCCGCTCGGTCCACATTAACCAACCTGATCTCCCGGTGGCTCAGCACCAACTCCCCCTCCCATTCCGATCCGACCTTTTTGTCCTGGGCCTCCTCCATGGCCAGAGTGAGCACCATCGGAAATTGAAGTAACATATTTCGCTTCGGCAGTTTATACCCCAGTGGCATGAACATTGACCTCCAATTTCCTGTAGTCCTTATTGTCTCCTCCCCTTCTCAGCTCTCCCTCAGCCCTCTGGCTCCTCCTCTTCCTTTCTTCTTCCCACCCCCCCCCCCACCCTACATCATTCTGAAGAAGGGTTTCGGCCTGAAACGTTGCCTATTTCCTTTGCTCCATAGATGCTGAGTTTCTCCAGCACTTTTGTCTACCTTCGATTTTCCAGCATCTGCAGTTCCTTCTTAAACATATAATCTTTCAGAATTGTGTCAATGACACCAATAAACTGATAACATGCACAACCCGAACCTTTGATTGATATGTCACAAGCAAACTACTATAAAAGTGGATACAATATTTTTGGCAACTATTGGCAACAGAGGATTAAAGAACCATAAAAGTTGAAAGTCTGGTTGGATTGTTTGCGCTTGGAATGCAGTGTTTTTGAAATGTCAAGGTAGAAAAATGTACATTTATTATGGGAAGATAGTCACTGATTTGGATATCATTCAAATCAGGTAATTATAATGTTTCATACATTTAAAATTAGAAACTGGTCTTCCTTTGTGCTGCTGGCGGTAATACTTTGATGGTGGTACAATGAAGGCCAATGTACCTCTGAGCATAAAAACAAATATCAAGTAGGTTTTTAACCACTTGTCTCCCCACAACAGAGCCATCTCCAGTTGTCTATGGCAATTTTGCTCTACAGTGCATTCAGAAAGTATTCAGACCCCATCACTTTTTCCACATTTTGTTACGTTACAGCCTTATTCTAAATTGACAATTAAACAAAATGAATTTAATCCATCTACACACAATACCCCATAATAAAAAAGTGAAAACAGGTGTTTAGAAATGTTTGCAAAGTAATTAAAAAGAAATAACTGAAATATCACATTTACATAAATATTCAGACCCTTTACTCAGTACTTTGTTGAATCACCTTTGGCAGCGATTACAGCCTCAAGTCTTCTTTGGTATGACACTACAAGCTTGGCACACCTGTATTTGGGTAATTTCTCCCATTCTTCTCTGCTAATCCTCTCAAGCTCTGTCAGATTGGATGGGGAGCGTCGATGCACAGCTATTTTCTGGTCCCTCCAGAGATGTTCGATCGGGTTCAAGTCCGGGCTCTGGCTGGGCCACCAAAGGACATTCACAGACTTGTCACAAAGCCACTCCTGCGTTGTCTTGGCTGTGTACTTAGGGTCGTTGTCCTATTGGAAGGTGAACGTCCGCCCCAGTCTGAGGTCCAGAATGCTCTGGAGCAGGTTTTCATCAAGGATCTCTCTGTACATTGCTTCGTTCATCTTTCCCTCAATCCTCACTAGTCTCCCAGTTCCTACTGCTGCTACCACCATGCTTCACCATAGGTATGGCATTGTCCAGGTGAATGAGCGGTGCCTGGTTTCCTCCAGACGTGATGCTTGGCATTCAGGCCAAAGAGTTTAATCTTGGTTTCATCAGACCAGATAATCCTGTTTCTCATGGTCTGAGAGTCTTTTAGGTGCCTTTTGGCAAACTCCAAATGGGCTGTCATGTGCCTTTTACTGAGGAGTGGTTTCCGTCTGGCCACTCTACCATATAGGCCTGATTGGTGGAGTGCTGCAGATATAGTTGTCATTCTGGAAGGTTCTCCCATCTCCACAGAGGAACTCTGGAGCTCTGTCAGAGTGATCATCAGGTTCTTGGTCACCTCCCTGACAAAGGCCCTTCTCCCCCGATCGCTCAGTTTGGCCGGGCGGCCAGCTCTACGAAGGGTCCTGATTGTTCCAAATTTCTTCCATTTAAGAATGACGGAGGCCACTGTGCTCTTCGGGACTTGCAATGCTGCAGAAATTGTTTTATACCCTTCCCCAGATATGTGTCTCAACACAATCCTAACTCAAAGGTCTACGGACAATTCCTTCGTCTTCATGGCTTGTTTTTTCCTCTGATATGCACTGTCAACTGTGGGAAATTATATAGACAGGTGTGTGCCTTTCCAAATCATGTCAATTTAATTTACACAAAAGCCTATCTCCTTCGCTCCTTAGATGCTGCTGCACCCGCTGAGTTTCTCCAGCTTTTGTGTAGCCCTCGATTCTCCAGCATCTGCAGTTCCTTCTATAACAATCAATTTAATTTACCACTGGTGGACTCCAATCAAGTTGTAGAAACATCTCAAGGATAATCAATGGAAACAGGATGAACCTAAGCTCAATTTTGAGTATCATAGCAAAGGGTCTGAATACTGTAGATTGATGATTAAAAAAATGAAGTTAATCAATTTTAGAATAAGGCTGTAACGTAACAAAATGTGAAAAAAGTGGCACTGTATAGGAACGAGAGGACAAATCCAATAAGATGGACGGATATTACTTTAGCATTTACCTGCCTCAAGCAGCCCAGCTCAAAAGCAACATGAATTCTGTTGCATTTCAGCATTACTTTAAACTTTAGACATTAAATATACATTGGAAATAAGCCCTTTGTCCAGCTGAGTCTATGCCTACTAGTAACCCCCCATACACTAGCACTGTCCTACACACTAGAGACAATTTACAATTACAGATGTCAATTAACCTACAAACCTGGGCGTCTTTGGAGTGCGGGAGGAAACTGGAACGCTCAGAGAAAACGCACGCGGGAGACCATACAATCTCCGTTTAGACGGCGTTTAGGCGCTTTAAGGCAACAACTCCACCGCTGTGCCACCGTAGCGTCCTTGCCCTGTGCACTAGAGTACTTAAAGGCTAAGCTTATAGAGGTATTTGGAAAACGGGGTCCGCAGAAGTTTATTTAAATGGCATTTTTCACTTAACAACTATAAGATTTAAACAATGAAGCCATCTGTTAAATCTCTCATTATGGAGAAAATTAAATTCCATTTCATTTATTCAGTAATTTCATCTTAAAGATTTTTGAAATCAAAATCATTTTGTGTGCAAAATATGAAGAGAAATAGGTGAATATCCAAATAAATTCACCTCTTTTTAATTGTATTTCGTATTGAAGAGCTGTACACGACGGGTAAAATTACATTTACTCAATTTTGTGAGGGTTTCTATCACTTTTCTGCCAGTATTGGGAGGTTTTTACTCCTGAATAGAATTTTAACAGATATTTGTTAGAGGAGTTTTGTGTTGTGCATGTAAGTGTAGGGTCCACTCTCTTGTAAAATGCCAATGACATCTCAAGCCTATTAGCACCAAGTGCATATTGCCACTCAACTAACATGGATGAGCGATATTGGTTCAGGAATGCAGTCCTTACTACAATTTGAACAGTTTCTTACTTCAGGCTCTCCAAAAATGGCAGCACAAGTATATGGAGTGGTTAAGGTGGTGTATTGTATTCTTGCCTTCATTGGTTGGAGCATTGTGTAGAAGAGTCAAGATGTCATGATGTAGCTCTTATTAGACTTTGGTTGGGCTGCATTTGGAGTACTTTAAGCAGGTCTAGTAACTACATTACAGGAAGGATGTGGAGTGTTTGAAGAGGGTGCAGAAGAGGTTAACCAGAATGCTGCCTGGATTAGAGGGTATTAGCAGGAGAGGTTGGACAAGCTTGGATTGTTTCTCTGGACTGACAGAAGTTGAGGGGAGACCTGATAGAAGAATATACGTTTATGAAACAGATAGGGTAGACGGATCCTTATTTTTCCCTGCAAGGTGGAAATGTCAAAGACTAGAGGGCTTTAAGGTGAAAGGCAGAGTCCAAGGGAGATGTAAAGGACAAGTTTATTTTTATTTATTATTATAAACACACAGTGGTGAATACCTGGAACGCGCTCCCAGAGGTGGTGGTGGATGAAAATACAATAGCGGCTTTTAGATAGGCACATGGATATGCAGGAGATGGAGCGATAAGGATCCTACACAGGCAGAAGAGATTAGTTTAACTTGATATCTTGTTCGACACAGACATGTTGGGCCAAAGGGCCTGTTCCTGGACTGCACTGTGAGATTGGAACTATTTGATGGAGGCGAGTTACAACATAGTTCCAAAAAAGAGATCAAGTAACGTGACACTGCCTTGCCTAATACTAGACTCAACTGGTTGCACAGGCATTGGTTAATAGCACATTATCCGTAGTACCTAGCTTTACATGTCATCATAGAGCAAGCATAGGATGGAGACTTTTCTGTGATCAGATTTATCAGAAGATCACATTTATCGTAAGATCATGTGAAAGGAATAGAATTAGGCCATTCGACCCATCAAGTCTACTCTGCCATTCAATCATGGCTGATCTATCTCTTCCTCCTAACCCCATTCTCCTACTTTCATCTCCCCATAACCTCCGACACCTGCACTAATCAAAAATATATCTCTCTGCCTCAAAAAATATCCACTGACTTGGCCTCCACACCTTCTGTGGCAAAGAATTCCACAGATTCATCACCCTCTGACTAAAAACATTTCTCCTCATCCTAAAAGAACGTCCTTTAATTTTAAGGTTATGACCTCTAGTCCTAGACTCCCCCACTAGTGGAAACGTCCTCTCCACATCCAGGCCCATTTGGGGCTTCTTTCAATCTCACCATTAAATTTGTAACATAAAGCACACTGCCGATCCCAGAGTGCTGATAATGGATTATACTTTTTGTTAGAGAGTCCAGTCAGTAAACTAGAAGTTAAGAACATCATCTCATTGCCATAAATGCACAAAAACAGCTAAATACTATGGATGTTGAAAATCTGAATAAGAATGACCATGTTAGAAAACATTCAGCAGCATTTTGCAAAGGTTTTTCAGCTTGTTTAGATCGCCAGCATTTACCTCATTTCCAGTCAGAAGGTAATCAATGAATGACCAACATGCTATCTGACAGCAAATGAAATACTTGATTATGGCATTGAGAGCTTAATCTCCAGTCTGTCTGTCGGTAAGTAGGTAGTCTCCTCTTTCAGTGATCAAGGCTTTGCCTGGATTTAATGATGTACTGGGACTGCTGAGAAAGGAGAAAAACCTTGACTTAATGAGACCCTGGTGGGAAGAGATAGGGTTTCCAGTGGCCTTAGTGACTTGGGACTGCCTGGCCAGGTTCAGAGCATGGTTTTGATTTCATGATGGTGATTATTGATAGAATTTTTTTAAAGATGCCAAAACAGGAAGCATGATCCATTTCTTGATACAGTTTAACGCTACCTTCCTCACCGGTGATTGACATGGAAAATGCTGCTGACATTTCTTAGCTGCGTCTTTATTTGGATTGGGTGGTGGGTCGAGGGCATTCTGAAACTCACAAAGAGCTGGGAAATATCTCCAAAAGGTTATCTTGCCAATCACCTGTGAGGACCCATCATCGCACATCATCAGTGGCCTTGGGTGTGTTAAAGTGGCCGCCCACGCAAAGATGATCAACAACCGCAGCATGATGGAGAAGCGGTAAAGTTGCTGTCTTACAGCATCAGAGACCCCGGTTCGATCTTGACTAAGGGTGCTGTCTGTACGGTGTTTGTACGTTCTCCCCATGACCTGCGTGGGTTTTCTCCGAGATCTTCATTTTCACTCCACACTCCAAAGACAAACACGTTTGTAGGTTAGACAAAAGTGCCGGAGAAACTCAGCGTCTGAGGCAGCATCTATGGAGCAAAGGAAATAGGCAACGTTTCGGGCCGAAACCCTTCTTTGCCTATTTCCTTCGCTCCATAGATGCTGCTTCACCCGCTGAGTTTCTCCAGCACTTTTGTCTACCTTCGATTTTCCAGCATCTGCAGTTCCTTCTTAAACAGGTCTGTAGGTTAATTGTCTTGGCATGAACATGTAAATAGTGTTAATGTTGCTGTCGGTGAGGACTCAGTGAGCCGAAGGGCCTGTTTCCGCGCTGTGTCTCCAAACTAAACTAAACTGCTGCAGATTTCACTTAAGCTATTCTACTGAACACTGTCAGTCAATGGCATATAATGTCAATAAATTATCAACATTTAATTTGCTGAGCCAGCTCAATGATCCCATGTCTCTGTCCTCAGATGCAGCCTGATGTACAGAGTATTTCTAGCTTTTCCTGTTATCTTTATGCAAAAACAATCAGCATTTGCAAAAGTGCCATGGAACAACACGCATTCAGCTGGAAGGCCAGGAAGATCAGCCTTCATGGAGGGAGAGGCAGAAGCAGATACAGACAATGCAGACAGCACTTCCATCCTACTAATAGCAACACACAGAGCTAACCGAAAAGTAACGACAGGAAGAGAGAATATGGCGCGGGACCTCATAGTATAGAGGATTTGGGATTTTGGTGGAAGTGGAACCAAGCTACAAAGCAATTGCATGGCAACTTGGAAAGGCAAGGAAGAGCCTTGGCATACAGTTGTTTAATATTCATATTACTCATCAAAATACTGAGGAATTCCAGTGGTTTATATCGGAGCACTGATCTTCAACAGTATGTCCAGACTTTGATGTTCAAGTAAATGAGTATTTAGCTACCATTGCACTTACAATAATTTTCATAAGAATATGGATTCCGGTTCTTCATTGAGGTTCTGCACTGTCAGAGATGGGATATTTCAGATAAAGCATTATACCAAGGTTCTTCCTGCCTTTCCAAATTACCATCCAATTGCTTTGTAGTTTAGCTCCACTTCCACCAAATTGAATCATTTCAGTTTATAAGGGGTTGGCCATTTAGAACGGAGATGAGAAAAAACGTTTTCACCCATTGAGTTGTGAACCTGTGGAATTCTCTGCCTCAGAAGGCAGTGGAGGCCAATTCTCTGAATGCTTTCAAGAGAGTGTTAGATAGAGCTCTTAAAGATAGCGGAGTCAAGGGATACGGGGAGAAGGCAGGAATGGGGTACTGATTGTGGATGATCAGCCAAGATCACAGTGAATGGCTGTGCTGGCTTGAAAGGCCAAAAGGCCTACTCCTGTACCTATTGTCTATTGTATCAGGTAGTTAAGAGATGGTCTTGTAATCATGTTCAGCACAGACGTTAGGCCGAAGGGCCCGTTCTTATTGCTTTACTGTTCTATGTTCCACTGTTTTAGGAAAATTGATTAAGGTTCATAAGAAATGATTAAACAATTCACTTAATCATATGAAAATGTAACTCTTTCAGTAACAAAGTTTCCATCAACTAATCCAGTGGTGGATTGTTGGCTTGGAACTAAAACAATAAAGCTAGTATGGACTTCTTAAGGCAACAGGTTTTCATTAAAATGTATAAGTCTTTGTTAATCTCAGGAAACCAGAAAATGGATTGGAACCTAGACAAATATTTTCAAACATGGCCCTTGTCAAGACTTCTCTTCAATACTGCCAAATTATGATAAATTTTAATCACTGAAATTGTATCCTTTCCAATTGTACTTTGCCCGCACTCAATTAGATTTCTGCATGTGGTGCAGAGGGTTAGTACAAATGTTTCACCTCTTAGACCTAGATTTAAATTAATTCCAGATTAATAATGCAAATAAACTAAGTTTCTTTGATCTTTGTAGACTAATCAACCTCTCAGCGCCCAAAGAATACATCCCAATAAATTGCCAATGGATGATTTTGTATCAAAGACCCATAAGACTTAAACGTTTCTGAAGGGTACGGTTTAAAAAGACAATAAATAAATATTCACATACCATATGGGATGCATAAACACCATGGAGAAATAATGCTCATGTCTTTCACAGAGTGAGTTGTTCTCTTTACTCACTTCAAAAGAATATGGCCTGCAATCTGAAAGACATATTTAAAAATCCAAATATCATTGTGCAAGCCAAAGAGGTCAACTTGTTGGAAGTGCTTCTGCAGTTTATTGGCTGGAAGCCTCACAGAGATCATGAACTAGCTTTACAGCAGAAAGGTACATGTCGGATCTCAGATTGGCAAGAGTATATATCACAGAATGAAGCAATATGATGCTGATACCATTTACCCCATAGCCCCCATCCTTTACCAGAGACCCTGACTAATACATACCTTCATGTAATCGAGCAGCTGGGCTTGTATAAGAGAATGGAGCGGCTGAGCTTGTACACTCTGGGGTTTAGAAGGATGAGAGGAGATCTTATTGAAACATATAAGATTATTAAGGGTTTGGACACACCAGAGGCAGGAAACATGTTCCCGATGTGGGGGAGTCCAGAACCAGGGGCCACAGTTTAAGAATAAGGGGTAAGCCATTTAGAACGGTAATGAGGAGACACTTTTTCTCACAGAGAGTTGTGAGTCTGTGGAATTATCTGCCTCCCTTATCCATTCTATTTGTTGCATCCTCTAAAAAATCCAGATTAGTCATGCATGATTTCCCCTTCATAAATCCATGCTGACTTTGACCGATCCTGTCACTCTTGACAGACAGTTCATGACTCTTTGAACAGGCATTTCAAACTCATGACCCACATGTGCCTGTTCAAAGACTTCTTTCTGTGATCTATATTTATATCTATATTATATTTATATACATCTGCTGATCTATATTTATACTTAGTTATATTTCGGTACAAGTATAACAAATTTGCCAGAACATCCAATAAATTGAAAGAGCCAACCATTAATACTGTTCCACTGTATTAATACATCACATGGTGTACTGCTATAGCACAGGCTGAACATTGACAGTGCGATGCTGCAGGAAATTTGCTTCTGTACGGTTTATGCACTGGAGTGTTCCATAATTGGAAATGCAAATGAGCCGATCCCTAAACCTTAAAATAGCTATTGGCAGTACAAATACTAGCACAAGAAAATGTGTAGGAAGGAACTGCAGCTGCTGGTTTACACCGAGGGAGGAAGGGTCTCGACCCGAAATGTCCCCCATTCCTTCTCTCCAGAGATGCTGCCTGTGCCGCTGAGTTACTTCAGCATTTTGTGTCTATCTTCGGCACAAGAAAATGATTGGTTCCCTTTTATTCTGAAGTTCACGGTGCAAACATTGGATCTCTAGCGACACACAGTGGTGAAGTGTATTTTTGTCCTTATGTTGCAAATGCTGCATTCGAGTTCCTGGATTATGCTACATGAAATTTGTTTTTTAAATTGAACGATTACTTTTTTTTGTGGTCCACATTAAATTCATTTTCCTTACAAAACTAGCGATTCTGTCATATAATTTATCCAAACAGAATAATATTGTGAGCCAAATTAGACTATTCATGATCCCAAATATCCTTTCAGGTGACTAAAGGTTTCAATTCCATGGTTACTGTTTGAAAGCAAGACTGATGAGACAAAATTGCTCTCAAATGGTCATCGGTCTTTGGCTGGAGGAAGAATTGCCTTTTTAATACAGGCCCTTCTCAACACCATTTTATACAGGAGTGGATCGATTCTTGATGTGGGAGCAGGTGTGAAGCTTACTGGAGGTGGATCTGGATGTGCAGTCAAGGTTGCAACTAGAACAGCTGTCATCTTATTGAAGAGTTGAACAGGTCTAAAGGGATGAGCGTTCAACTCCTTACTTCCATGTTTGCACCTTCATATATGGGCTGAGGCCATGTCAAGCAGTTGGAGTGCTGGAGTCAGAGCTGTACAGCATTCAAAAATAGGCCTTTCAGTCTCACACATCCAGGCCAACTAAGATGCTCATCTGCATTAGTTCTATTTTCCTACATTTGGCTCTTATCCCTCAATTCCCTTCGCTTTCAATACTGTCCAAATGCTTTTGAAGTGCTGTGATTGTAGCCACCTTTACCATCTCCTCAGGTACCCACAAAACTCTGTTAACAATCTGTCCTCCATATCTCCTTTGAATACTCCCCTTCTCAGAGGTTGCTGGTGTTCAACCCAACCAACTTCTCCTGCAGTTCCACCCAACGCCAGCAGAGGTTTCTGGCGTTCAAACCAGCCAAATTGGCCTGCAGTTCCACCAGACGCCAGCAGAGGGGGTTGGTGCTATAGCCACCATCGCTGGGGAGCTGCAGCCAGGCAATGTCGCCTACCCTGTTCATTCCAGGGAAACGAAGGGGCCGGTCGTCACTGATTCCTTCGGCGGCTGGCAAAATTCATCGCGGCTTCGCCTGGGATCGCCGCACTGGAGGTCGATTCCTCGTGGACACAGATGCAGGCAGGGGCACTGCATCCACCTCCGTCAGCTGCGTCAGTGCCTCAGTGACTTTGGGTTGTCCATCAACTCGTCCAAGTGCCATTTTGAGGTGACGGCTATTGACTTCCTCGGCCACCGCACAACTCCACAGGGGGTGGTGCCTCTGCCCGCCAGAGTGTTTGCAGGTTCCCCCGTCTGACCACAGTTAAGGGCCTACAGGAAGTCGTGGGGATGGTCACCTTTTATCACCGTTTCCTGCCATCAGCGGCCGCAGTCATGCGTCCGCATTTCCACCTGATGGCTGGTCATCCCAGGGAGGTTGAGTGGTCCGTGGAAGCAACAGCGGCATTCGAGAGGGCTAAGGAGGCACTGGCTGAGGCCACGATGTTCGTCCACCCACGAGAGGACGCCCCGACCGCCCTGACGGTGGACGCTTCTGAGGTAGTGGTTGGGGCACTGTTGGAGCAGCTCGTTGACGGATGCTGGCAGCCACTTCAGTAGGCATCTCAGTGGTGCTCACCGCCGTTACAGCGCTTTCGACCACGAGCTCCTGTCTCTGTATCTCGCCGTACGCCATTTCCACTACTTACTGGAGGGGAGGCCGTTTACCGCATATACGGACCACAAACCACTAACCTTCGTGTTCACCAAGGTTTCAGACCCGTGGTCAGAGGCATTTGCCATTTGGCATATGTGTCCGAATACACCACCTTCATCCGTTTCGTGGAGGGCAAATTCAATAGGGTGGCCGACACCTTATCGAGACCTGCAGTCCACGCGATTCTCCAAGTCGCTGAGGGGATTAATTATTCCGCCCTGGCAGCCGCTCAGCTGGTCAACGAGGAGATGGCCGCCTATCGTACGGCAGTCTCGGGCCTGCAGTTGCAGGACGTTGTTTGTGGTCCTGGGGGCACAACACTGCTGTGCGATGTCTCCACTGGAGTTCCCCGTTCCATCGTCCCCATTGCCTGGCGGCGCAGGGTGTTTGAGGTGCTCCACGGGCTCGCACATCCCTCCATCCAGGCGACAACGGCCCTGGTAGCCTCCCGCTTCATGTGGCGCGGGCTGCAGAAGGAGGTTGGACATTGGGTGCGCACTTGCATCCCGTGCCAGACCGCCAAGGTGCAAAGACACGTGCGCGCGCCATTGCAGAAGTTCACCATCCCTCGGCAGCGGTTTGACCACATTCACGTGGACATCGTGGGGCCGCTGCCGCCGTCCCGGGGCTTGACCTATCTACTCACCGTTGCTGACCGCTTCACGAGGTGGCCTGAAGCCATTCTGCTACCAGATTCTTTGGCCTTCGGACGCTCTGCGACGTCTTCGGGAGACGGTGAGCAAGCTGGCGCCAGTGCCCACGTTACGTCATGGGTCCTTCCGTCCGCACACTCCCTCTGCTCTGGAAGACTGCCAGTTCATCTTCCTGGGTAGGGATGTGCATCGGACACCTCTCCAGCGGCCGTACGAGGGTCCCTTCCGGGTCCTGGAACATGGCTCGTCCATTTTCGTCCTGGACATGGGGGGTCGGCATGAGACTTTCAGTAGCGCGGCTGAAGCCAGCACATATTGTAGCAATGTTACAAAATTTTGAGATTTAAAAAATCAAGTCTGCAATTTATCCCATCAGATAAAGCATAAAAAGAAGTTTAATTTGACACCTAATTTACTTTCATATCTTCAGTATTAAGAAAGTTATGGCTATTTTCATACTCTGAAATTAGCATCTTGCTCCCCATTGCCTTTCAATTGACTTAACTCAAAAGCTGTGATCTGGAAAAGTTAAAAGCCCATAACTTTCTTAAAAATGAAGAGAACTCAATGAAATTTTCAGTTATTATAGATTGAAGCATTCTGAAACAAATATGAAACAATCTTACTTGGATGACCTGAAATTAAAGCATATAATTAGTTAGTTATCTAATTATAGCTAATTACAACATTCAATGAGTAGATCTAAACACCTATCCATTTCTTAAGAAAAGATAAACTTTTTTTAAATTGCCTAAGTGTCCAAATAACATTCACACAATAATCCACAATATAACATAATTTTTAAATCTCATGAGTTTCTAGGCAAAATGGAAGGAATTTAGTGTTTAATGCCTGTAAATTAATAGCCATTTAAATCAACTAGCGAGTGGGTTTTAGTGGAATGCAGTGGATTAGAACGTTGCGGTTAGCGGTGAAGTCGGGAGGAAAAATATTGTTTGTTCATACAGTTTTTGGGACCCCATTTCGCAACATAAAAATATTATTAAAGCCTCCCGAAAAACCAACTTTTAATATAAAAATAAACTATTTACCTTTTTTTCTCCCCCTACGCAAAATGCTTCCGGTTGTCGGTGCTCACGGCTTTTGAAGGTGATTTTTAAATTACTCTAGTTAATAAATAATTTAGAGTAATTTAAAAATACCTTCATTCATGAAATGTCGGAGCGATTTTTCTTCCGCAACGAAATCGCCCGACATTCATCGATTATCCAGGTCTGTTGAAAACGGCACTTTAAGCCCGCCCCCCTCTGAAAGGCGCCAAAGTTGCGCACACGGGGAGCGGCAGAACTGCAGCGCTGCTCAAGGTAAGTTTTGCAACATACCTACATATTGATATTGATCAGCCAGTGCTGGTAGCGCGGCCCCGTAAGCGAGGGCGCCCTCTGTCTAGGGTACCTCCCCCTCTGGCTACTCCGTCTCCTGCACCTGTTGGTCAGTTGCCCGTTCCTGTGCCGAGCATGGTGTACACCCGGGCTGGTCGCCGTGTACGCCCTCCTGTCCGTTTCATGCCTCGGGTACTTGGGGGGTGGGGGGGGTCCTATGGCGGTTCCTGGGGGGTAGGCCACTCCGTGGATCATCCCCCTCGCCGATTGAGTGACAATCGGTTGGTCTGCCACAGGGTTTTCTGACCACCCCTGGGGTGTGTGCTCTCGCTGTAGGGATTAAAGGACTACTGTTTAAACCTGCCTAACGTCTGGCCTTTTCCTGACCTCGTCTAGGCCGCTATACCCCTCTATTATCGAACATAAAATATTACAGCACAGGGACAGGCCCACTAGCCTACAATGTCGGTGGTGAACATGAGGCCAAGATCAAATCTTATCTGCCTGCACATAATACATATTTCTCTGTTTCCTGCATATTCATTTGCCGATCCAAAAGTCTCTTAAATACCACTGTCATATCTATCTTCGCCACCACTTCCGACAGTGCACTCCAGGAACTCACCTTGTCCCATCAATCTCCTGTAAACTTATCATGCTCACCTTAAAGCTTTGCCCGCCCAGTACTTGATATTTCCAACCAGGGGAAAAGGCTCTGACTGTCTACCTATCTATCCCTCTCACAATATTATATATTTCTATTCGGCCTTCCTACAACCTTTGGTGTTACAGAGAAAACAATTCAAGTCTGACCAACCTCTCCTTGTAGCTAATATCCCCTGATCCAGGCATCATTCTGATAAACCTCCTCTGCACCAAAGCCTTCACACCCTTCCCGTGTTGGGATGACTGAAACTGCATGCAATTATCTAAATGCATTCTCGCCAAAATTTTATAAAGCTGCATCATGACTTCCTGACTGTTATATTCAATGCCCTAACCAATGAAGGCTAGCGTATGATATGCCCTTTTTACCACTCTCTCTAATTGTTTTGCACTTTCAAGGAGCTATGGACTTGGTCCTTAAGATCCCTCTGTACATCAATGCTGTTAAGGGTCTTGTCATTAACTACATTTTCTCCTTGTATTTGACCTCTCAAAGTGCAACACCTTAAACTTGCTTGAATTAAACTCCATCCTCCACTATGGGTGCTGTCTGTACGGAGTTTGCATGTTCTCCCCATGACCTGCTTGGGTTTTCTCTGAGATTTTCGCTTTCCTCCTATACTCCAAAGACATACAGGTTTGTAGGTTAATTGGCTTGGTATAAATGTAAATTGTCCCTAGTGTGTGTAGGATATTGTGTTAATGTGCTGGGATTGCTGGTCGATGCAGACTCGGTGGGCCGAAGGGCCTGTTTCCGCTCTGTATCTCTAAACTAAATTAAACTAAACAATTTTGGCGTTATCTGCAAATTTACTAACCAACCCAACTACATTTACATCCATGTCATTTATATATATCACAAACAGCAGAAGTTCCAGCACACATCCTGCGGAACTCCACTAGTTAGAGAGGTCTAACCTGAATATTGCCCTTCCACCACCATCCTCTGCCTTCTATCAGTGAGCTAGTTTTGAATCAATATCACCACGTCACAGTTAATCCCACACATCTTAATCTTATGGGTCAGCCTACCATGGGGGACTTTCATCAAATGCTTTTCTAAAATCCATGTAGACAACATTCACCACTTTAGCTTCATTGATCACTTTCGTCACCTTGTAAAAAAAAAACTCGACCAAGTTAATAAAACATGACCTGCTGCGTACAAAGACAGGCCGACTCCCAAATTAGCCCGTTATCTTACGTGGGTGCAAGAGCTTTCCTTGTACTCAATGACCTGCGTGTGAAGGCAAGAAAACAAAAGCCTTCTTCACTATCATACCCACTTGTGTTGCCATTTTCAGGGAACCACAATCATGCATCACAAGGTCCTTCAAAATATCAACACTTTCTAAGGTCCGTGATCTTCACTGTATATGTCCAGTCAGTATTAGAGGACCAAAATCCATTACATCGCACATGTCTGGATTAAATTCCATTTTCCACCTCCCCATCCAACTTTCTACCTGATTAATTTCAAAGGTGTCAATGATCTTTTATTGTTTTTTTCTTATATGCGAATTACCACACAGTCATATGAAAAAAAAGCAACAGGACACACAACCACATAAAAGTTAACATAAACATCCACCACAGCGGATTCCCCACATTCCTCACTGTGATGGAAGACACAAAAGTCCAATCTTCTTTCTCTTTATTCTCCTGCGGTCAGGGCAGTCAAACCATCTATCGGGGCAATCAAAGCTCCCGAAGCCAGCAGTTGAAGATCCCGCATCAGGGCGATCGAAACTCCTGCGTCGGAGCGGCCGAAACCCCCGCGGCTTGGAGTACCTGAAGTCGGTCTCTGACCAGATGCCACGGGCTCAGTAATGTTAAGTCCACAAGCACCCATGGTTGGAGCTCCAAGGTCAATCTCTGGCAACGGGATCGCGGGCTCCGCGATGGTAAGTCCGTAGGCTCCATGAGGTGTAGCTCTTGAAATCGGTCCCCAGCAAAGGCCGCCATGTCTTAAAACATACTATTAAAACACAAAAAAGGAAAGGGCGGACAATCTGTTGGCGAGGCAGCCATTGCTGGTGGTCACTAATTTCCTTCTGTGTCCTTATGCAACCATCCTTGCCATCCACCACTCTCCAATCTTCAGGTCCCCAGCAAACGTGTCAGAATAGAGACATTCTCATCCAAGTCTTTTAAATATGACAAACATCGCTGCATTTCTACACTAAACTTAACTAAAATATTGTAGTGCTACATTATCCAAACTCTAGGGTAACTATGTAGTTTTTAAACCCTGGATAACAATTTACAAAGGAGGGACGGGGAAATCTGTCCTGATATTCTACACTTCTCCACCAGTGCAAGTAAGATCATACTCACAATCTTAGTTCCAAATTGATTGATTGATTGATTTTGATTGATTGAATTCCTTTATTGTCATTCAGACCTTTCGGTCTGAACGAAATTACGTGCCTGCAGTCATACATATATAAAAATAACAATACCGTACAATAAACACAAAATTAACATCCACCACAGTGAGTTCACCAAACCTCCTCACTGTGGTGGAAGGCAAAAGTCTTAGGGTCACTGTCTTTCTCCCCTCCTTATTCTCCCTCTGCGCTGAGGAGATCCAGGCCTCCGCCACCGCTGACGCCGGAACACCGCCACAGGCCCGCCGCTGGAACACCGCCACAGGGCCCGCCGCTGGAACACCGCCCCAGGGCCCGCCGCTGGAACACCGCCACAGGGCCCGCCGCCGGAACGTCGTTGGAGCACCGCAGCTCCCGAGACCCAGGTCGCCGCTGGAGCACCGCAGCTCCCGAGACCCAGGCCGCCGCTGGAGCACCGCAGCTCAGAGGGAACCAGGCCGCCGCTGGAGCACCGCAGCTCTCGAATCCCAGGCCGCCGCTGGAGCACCGCAGCTCCCGAATCCCAGGCCGCCGCTGGAGCACCGCAGCTCAGAGGGAACCAGACCCCGAGACCCAGGTCGCCGCTGGAGCACCGCAGCTCCCGAGACCCAGACTCCCGAGACCCAGGTCGCCGCTGGAGCACTGCAGCTCCCGAGACCCAGGCCGCCGCTGGAGCACTGCAGCTCAGAGGGAACCAGGCCGCCGCTGGAGCACCGCAGCTCTCGAATCCCAGGCCGCCGCTGGAGCACCGCAGCTCCCGAATCCCAGGCCGCCGCTGGAGCACCGCAGCTCAGAGGGAACCAGGCCGCCGCTGGAGCACCACAGCTCCCGAATCCCAGGCCGCCGCTGGAGTACCAAATGATGGTAGCTCAGCAAATTAGATTACCCCACACCGTGCAGGAATAAACCAGGACAAATCGTGGAATCACGTGACTGGAGGCATTTAGTAGGTCAGGTAGCAATTGTGGATGGAAATAAATGGATGATATTTCAAGACTGTTAGAGTGGAAGGGAGATGTTTTCTAGAAAAAGTTGAGGGGAAAGAGGTGGCAGCAGGAATTAACAAGTGATGCCTGTAGAAAACAAACTCTAGCAGTTTGTTTCTTACTCACAAATCCAACATCTGCAGTCTCAAGTAACTCCACTGATCTATTGGTATGATTGTGCTCCCTAGTCTTGGGCTCCCCAGTTGACAGAAATGGTTTCTATGCAACCTTATCAACTTCCTTACCAGCTTGTAAACTTAAATCAAAGCACCACTTATTCTTTAACATTCCTGGGACAACCATCCCAGTTTGTGTAGCCTTTTCTTGCTAATTAACCCTTAGAGTCCTAGTATCATTCTGATGAGTCAAATGTTCACTCCCATTCTCTCAAGGCACAGCACTGAGAAATGTTCACAGTTTTGAACAAGTGAACATAGATGCCATGTGTAGGAGCCATTTATGCTTGTCAGTACATTATAGTCATATCTAGACATTTCTCGTTCTTATCTGTATGTACGCTGGTAGGTGGGATTTGATACGTAGAGGGGCATGTCTACATCTGGAGATGCTAGCGCAGACTCAGAGATTTAGAGTTTAGTTTGCCTTGAGTGATGGTGAGAACAATAGTTTTTACCACGATCACGTTCATGTTCACCAGATGCCACACGGAAGAAGCAGTTAGTAAGAACAAAAAGTTTAGAATTATTTTTTTGTTCTGTATTACTTCAATAAAATACCAATTAATCAGGAAACAACGATTGGAAAATTCGTTTTTGCTATCTGTTAGTGCGTAAACTATATCTCCACCTCATCCCCGAGTAGTAACAGTAATTAATAGTTGGACATTGAAAAGTTTAGAAATTGCCGTTACACCATGTTTCGTGAAGCTGCAGCAATATCTCCAAGTTATTGCACTCCACTAGTTCTTTTGATCATTTCCTGGACTTGCCCATCACATTTTAATAACCACTTTAATATTGTACACTGACCCTCATCAATTTCTATCATTGTTGCTTCCAGCTTTCCATCGTTTGGGAGGTACGCTGTCCCATCCTATTTTAGCCGAAAGTAGACCTTCACATTTTCCTACGGTGGAATACATTTTTTCAAAATGTTGTACATTTAAGTTATCTGCTAACATCACTTTGTAAGTTAAAGTGTCTTACCTAAAGAATAGGCCAGAGAATAGACACAAACACAAGCTTCTCCAGGACTCCAGAATAAGTAGAAGTAAAATTAAAAGTGGCATGTGGGACAACTGCAAGCTGATTGGTTGCAGATCATCAGCTGATTCGTGACATAACAAACTAGGGCAAGGATATAAACATAGCAGATAACATTTTAAATGACACATTATCTCTTTACATTATGACAATTTCCCCTTAAATTAAAAAATGTGATCTCTCTCATATAAACCTCGATAAGGTTAAAAAAAAAAGACAGGAGCAATTCCATCAGGGGAACAATCTAACGAGAAGTGTAAGCAAAAAGAAAATGCAGAAGAAATACGAGAGGTCATAAATCAAAGATAGACAGCTGAGAGCCAGAGCTGGAAGAGCCAGAAGTTCAGGAACATTCAGGCTGCTTCACTGCCTCAGTCTGTACCCTGCATTAGGGACAAATACATCTGGAGGTGCCTTGAAGGAGTGTAACCTCAGCATGGCAGCAGTGGACTAAGAACTGCACCAGTGGAACAATGAGGCATAAAATGCATTAGTAGGTCAGGGGAGATTCAATGGGTGGTGTGGGCAGACAGATATTTCAATGACCATCAACTTACTTTTATCTCCTCGTGCTAATCTTTTCATCTCATTTTTTAATTAACTACTAGACTAAGTGGGATACGTTGGGTCCCAATGCATTATTCCACCTCTTCACCAATTCCAATATTGGTGGCCAGTGGTGGGGGAGGGGGGGAGGCGCTTGGGGTGGCAGCTCAGTCACTTAGCCTGATGTGCTGGCAGTTGACTCACGGCTATTCCTTGAAATTCCATTTCAAGCAGGGTGCAAGGCCACCAAATTCAAGTGCAGTTTCATGCCACTTCAAGCAGGGTGCAAGGCCACCAAATTCAAATGCAGTTTCAAACCATTCCATGCAGGGTGCAAGGCCACCAAATTCAAATGCAGTTTCATACCATTTCATGCAAGATGCAAGGCCACCACATTCAAATGCAGTTTCATACCATTTCAAGCAGGGTGAAACCACCATAAAACCACCATAAAACCACACAAAACACCGCACTCACAGTTCAGTAGACATTGAGTGTGTTCAGTTGTTTCACAGCTCAGTCATGACCTCTCCCTCCCCCCATCTTGCAGAGACTGAGCCACACCCACACTTCCGGGTTTTATAAACCCTGCCCCTTCTCACCAGAAAAGGCGTGGCCCTCATGATTGACAGGAGAGAGATTCTCAACATTTTAAAAACACTAATAACACTTTTATTTTTAATTGATGGGAACAATCCTCTGCACCTGATGAGCGGAGGGGGACTGAGTAAGATGGCCAAAAAGTGGTAGCGTTTCATCTAAAATCAATATAAATCAATATAGAGTGCAAACAGGAAGTTGTCAAGTTTAGACTTTTAATCGTGCTTTAGCTCAAACCAACCACCACCAGCCATTTGCTGTGCTTTAGTTCAAACCAACCTCCACCAGCCATCTGCTGTGCTTTGGTTTAAACCAACATCCACCAGCCATTTGCTGTGCTTTTGTTCAAACTAACCACCACCAACCATTTGCTGTGCTTTAGTTCAAACCAACCACCAGCAACCATTTGCTGTGCTTTAGCTCAAACCAACCACCACCAACCATTTGCTGTGCTTTAATTCAAACCAACCACATTTTCATTTTCAAACCACATTAAGGGACTCAAGGTCAGTAAAACCACACTCACAGTTTAGTAGACATGTGTTCAGTGTTATTCACAGCTCAGACTGAGAGACGTGACCCTCTCACTTCACCCATCTTGCAGAGACTGACTGAGGCACTCAACACTTTCGGGTTTTATAGTCCCTCCGGAAGGGGCGAGGCCTTCAGGAGAGAGAACCTCAACATTTGTTAAACACTAATTCATCGATGGGAAAAATCCTCTTGTCCTGCGCAGTGGAGGGGACTGAGTAAAATGGCCAAAAATCACAGCCATAAGTGGCAACATTTTTTTCTAAAATCAATATACAGAACAACAGGAAGTGGTCAAGATCACACTTTTAGTAATATAGATCTATGAATCTCAGCTTTAAAAATATTCAGATATTCTGCTTTTTCCATTCTTTGAGGGAGAGAGTTCCAACGATTGATTACTTTCTGTGTCTGGTATAGGAGCAAAGAGGTCCTTCCATAGTTGTACAGGGCCCTAGTGAGACCACACCTGGAGTATTGTGTGCAGTTTTGGCCCCCTAATTTGAGGTAGGACATTCTTGCTATTGAGTGAGTGCAGCGTAGGATTACAAGGTTAATTCCCGGGATGGCAGGACTGTCATTTGCTGAGAGAATGGAGCAGCTGGGCTTGTACAGTCTGGAGTTTAGAAGGATGAGAGGGGATCTTATTGAAACATATAAAATTGTCAAAGGTTTGGACACGCTAGAGGCAGGAAACATGTTCCCGATGTTGGGGGAGTCCAGAACCAGGGGCCACATTTTAAGAATAATGGGTAAGCCATTTAGAACGGAGACGAGGAAACACTTTTTCTCACAGAGAGTTGTGAGTCTGTGGAATTCTCTGCCTCAGAGGGCGGTGGAGGCCGGTTCTCTGGATACTTTCAAGAGAGAGCTAGATAGGGCTCTTAAAGATAGCGTAGTCAGCGGATATGGGGAGAAGGTAGGAATGCGGTAATGATTGGGAATGATCAGCCATGATCACATTGCATGGAGGTGTTGGCTCGAAGGGCCGAATGGCCTACTCCTGCACCTATTGTCTATTGTCTATTAAACAATAACACAGTTATAGAGTCATGGAGCTGTACAGCACGGGAACAGGTCATTCAGCCACCTTGCACTGGGCTAGTCCCATTTCCTTGCATTTGGCCCATAGCCTCTAAATGCTTCCTATCCATAGATCTGTCCAAATGTCTTTAAAAAAAAGCCGTAATGGTATCCTTTACTATAGCTCCACAGGCAGCTCATTCCAGATATAGACTGTACTCTGAATGAAAGAATTGCCCCTGAGGTCTGTCTTAAATCTCCACCCTCTGAACTTGACAATGCCCTCTAGTTTTAGAATCCTCTACCTTGACAAATAGACTATGAGGGCTCACTTTATGCATGCTCCTCATGATCTTGTGCACCTCAATAAAGTCACCCTTCAGAGAGAGAGAGAGAGAGAGAGAGAGTGTGTGTGTAAATTAGAACCACAAAGAAAGTAAGCTCTTGACTAGAAACACAAGGTGATAGAGAAGGATGAGGTAAAGAATGGAGCAGATGTTATCAACATTAAGTTTCAGAAGCATTTTTGACACATTCTGAGCAAAACTTGTGATCAAAAGGCTTGTGAGCAAAATTAATTTGAGACCATGAAACAGATGGATTGTAGGCAAGTCATGAATGCCATTATATTTAAAATTATGTAAAATTATCTTTTTTTTTTTTGTTGAATATTTTTATTAGAAGTATAAGTATAAGTACAAGTATAAATACATATTAAAACAACATTCTTGATAAAGAGATAGGTAATAATTACCATCTTTTCTTATATACACTTCTAAACATTTTATTATAGTTTTTTTTAATAGTGAAAAGTAGGAAAGTGTGAAAAATGATTAACATAAAGATAGTTATAAAATAACCAAAAGAAAAAAGTAAATAAAATAACAGTGGTATATTATACAAACAGTATTTATATAGTAATATATCCGTGATCAATAATGTATTATTCTTCGTCCAATCCTTCGTTCAGGTCTCGGTCAGGTCCTCAAACCGAGTCATATTGATCCCTTAAGATATTCAAGGAATGGAGACCAAATCACATTAAATTGGTCTAACTTGCCTAAAAGTGCAAGTCTTATTCTTTCCAAGTGTAAAGTCTCCGCCATTCCTGAAATCCACAATTTGATTGTAGGGGGTATGGGGCCTTTGTCAAAATTGTAAAATTAATTTTTTACCAATTATTAAACTATAATCTATGAAAGTTCTTTGTGCTGTCGTGAATAATTGATCCCTTTCTAATATTCCCAATATTATTAATTTTGGGTCTGGAAGTAGATTCTTATTTACAACATTCGAGATTACCTTAAATATTTCCAACCAAAAATTCGTAATTTTTATACAAGTTGTAAAAGAATGTGTTAAATTAGCTTCTGGGTATTGGCATTTGTCACATATAGGAGATACATTAGAAAACATTCTATGTAATTTAGATTTTGAAAAATGCAATCTATGTAAAACTTTGAATTGTATCAGAGAGTGTCTAGAATTTAATGAACAATTATGTATATATCGTAAACTTTCATCCCAGATATCAGATTCAATTGTTTCACCTATTTCATTTTCCCATAGTTGTCTGTACTTTTCCGTATTGGGTATATCATTTTCTAATAAAATATTATAAATGTATGATATTAATTTTTCCGTGTTGTGGGTGTTTATTTAAGCATTCATCTAGAATTCCCGTCTTTCTCTTTTTATATTCCTGTGTAGTTGTTTTAATGTAGTCAGTTATTTGTAGATATCTGAAGTAGTGTTTAGAGTGTAGTCCATATATTTCCTGTATTTCTTTAAATGAAAGATAAAGATTGTCCCTGTAAAGGTCACTGATCTTATTAATTCCTTGATTTTTCCATTGTAAGAATCCTACATTTTCCAGGGATGGTTTAAAACTTACATTATTAACAATGGGAAGAACTAATGGGATATCTTCTAGTTTTAACGTTCTTTTTAACTGTTTCCAAATATTAATTCCACTATTAATTATTGGGTTTTCTCGATAAGTTTTCTTAAATATTTTAATTTTAGAGAATAATGTGGAACTGATTTCATACGGTAAGTAGTCTTCCTTTTCCATAAGTAACCAGTTTGGATTTTCATCAAGTTCCACCCACCAGAAGTTCATATTCTTAATATTAACTGACCCCAGTAATTAAATATAAAATTAGGTAATGTTAAACCTCCATTAATTTTCGATTTGCATAAATATTTTTTATTTATTCTATGGCTCCTATAGTCCCAAACAAAATTAGTGACTATAGAGTCAACCTTTTTTAAAAAATTCTTAGAAAGATATATCGGGATCATTTGAAATAAATATAATAATTGTGGGAGAAAAATCATTTTTATCGCATTAATTCTACCTATCATTGATATAGGTAGAGTTCTCCAATATAGAATATTCTTAGATAATTTATTTAATATGGGTAAAAAATTATATTTAAATAAAGAATCATATTTTTTTGTAACGTGAGTTCCTAAGTACTTAATCTGTTCATTAACAATCTTAAAAGAAAATTGTTTTAATACAGTTAAATTATCTTGTGTTAATGGCATAAGTTCACTTTTATTCCAATTGATTCTGTATCCAGAAAACGAGCCGAATTGAGTTATTAAATTCAATAAATTAGGTATGCTAATTTCAGGTTTTTTAATATATAATAATACGTCATCTGCATATAGAGAAATTTTACTTCTTGTTTCGTTAGTTTCATATCCAAAAATTTCGGGATGTAATCTTACCCGAGTAGCTAATGGTTCTATAGCCAACGCAAATAATAATGGTGATAGGGGACAACCTTGTCTGCATCCTCGAAATAAATTAAATTTGGTGGATATCATTTGGTTAGTTAAGATTCTAGCAGTTGGATTAGTATATAGTAATTTGATCCATTTTATAAACTTGTCTCCCAAATTTAACTTTTCCATAACCGCAAACAAATATAACCATTCAACTTGGTCAAAAGCTTTCTCTGCATCTAACGATATTATTACTAAGTCTTTATTATAACTCCTTTTCGAGTATATAATATTAAACAATCGTCTCAAGTTATATGATGAGTATCGTTTAGGTATAAATCCTGTTTGATCCGGGTGTATTATTTTATTGATCACTACACTTAATCTTTTAGCTAATATTTTAGTTAATATCTTTTGATCCGTATTTAAGAGAGCAATAGCTCTGTATGATCCCGGATCATCTAGGTCTTTATCCATTTTTGGTATGAGTGTTATAATGGATTCGTTTAGTGTTTCTGGTAAACTCTGTTGCGCATATATATATTCGTAAAGTATCTTCAAATAAGGTGTTATCAGATCCTTGTATGATTTATAAAATTCCGAACCAATACCATCTGGCCCTGGAGTTTTCCCGTTTTTTAATGATATAATAGAATCCTCAATTTCTTTAACTGTTATTTCAGCATTTAATAGTTTTGTATCATCTACATCCAATCCTATTAAATTACAGTCGTTTAAGAATGTATTAATTCCTATCTGATTTTCAGTCATTTTGGATGAATATAAATCATTATAATATTGTAAAAATCTCTCATTAATATCGTTATTTTGTGTTAAGAATTCACCATTTTCTGATTTAATCCGATGTATTATTTTTTCTCCCTCTATTTTTCGTAATTGGCGAGCCAGTAATTTTTGTGGTTTGTCCCCAAATTCAAATTGTATTTGTTTTGTGTATTGATATAATTTAACCACTTGGTCAGCATATATCTTATTTAATTTATATTTTAATGCAGTAATTTTATTATGTGTTATCATTGTGGGGTTGAGAGCATTTTCTATATCTAATTGTTTTATCTCCGTTTCCAGAATATTTTGTTCCTTCCGCTTTTCTTTGTTATAAAATGCTTGTGAAGATATCATAATTCCACGAGTAAAAGCCTTAAAAGTTTCCCATAGTAGGGATGGAGATATTTCTGGTTTATCGTTTATTTCAAAAAAAGTCTTAATCTGCTTTATAATATATTCATTAGTTAATTTATCCTTCAAAATTTGTGGATTAAGTCTCCATTGTCCTCGTATTTTCATGTTATCATTAAATTTAATATTAAATGTTAATGGAGTGTGATCTGAAATAATGATGCTGTGGTATTTAGAGTTATAGATGTATGGAATAAGCTTTATATCTACAAGGAAATAGTCAATTCTAGAATATGTTTTATGTACCGAGGAGTAAAATGAATAATCTCGTCCTGTTGGGTGTTCCATTCTCCAAACATCTCTAACTTTACTAGTATCAATGTATGCATTTATTAAATCACTGGAGTGTGATTTAAATTTCCTCTGTCCTGACGATCTATCTAAATAAGGATCTAAAGTACAATTTAAATCTCCTCCAATTATTAAGTTATATTGTGCATGATCAGGAATTGTATTAAATATTTTCTTTAAAAAAATTGGACTGTCAAAATTTGGGCCATATATATTGGTTAGTATTACTTTTTGAGCATATAATTCTCCCGTTACAATAATAAATCTTCCATCTTTATCAATTATAGTTGATGTATGCTTAAATAAAGTACCTTTACGTATCAATATTGCTACGCCTCTAGATTTATGAGTAAAAGAGGAATGATATATTTTGTCAATCCATTTAGCCTTTAATCTATGCTCGGCATCTTTTTTTAGATGTGTCTCTTGAAGAAACGCAACGTCGATTTTAAGTGCTTGCAACTGTGCCAATACTTTGCCCCTTTTAATAGGTTCATTAAGACCTTTAACATTCCAACTGCCAAAGATTATTCCCTCATTCCCCCAATTCTTTTTTAAGTCCTGCATTTTATTTAAGGTGGTCTATAATGGTTCACATGTCTCAGCTCGACATACCCAACCTTACCCCCGAACTCCGGATGGACGAGTTTCAAGATTTTCAAATATCTCGCACGGATATATCTTTTCTGATTGCGAGTCCACTGTGATGTAAAAAAATTAAAACATGAAGTAATATAAAAAAACAGAAAATAGAAAAAAGGGTTAGTAAATAGTGAAAAGTAAGGAAAAACTACAGCTATAGTAGGTGCAGTTAGTGAAAGCCATACTAGCATGGCTAGCCATCTACAGACTTCCAGTGTAGATGATGTTAACTCGCCAGCTCCATAAGTCCTTAAAGTTATTGTCTTACAAAAGGTATTTTAATGGGAATATATAATTCTAAAATGTTTCATCAATCCTATAACATATTTAAATGCAAAGATCAAGGAAATCTTAACTATTATTGGTATAATCAAATGTATGATCTTAGGAAATATATTTACTAATTACTATTTATTTAAATTTTACGTAGATTAGTATTAATTATTGATGAGTAAAGTATATATATGTGCGAAGTAATAAGGAAATTGCTTATACCTAAGCCTTAGTGATTAGTATTTATTATTGTTTTAGTTAGTAACAATACTACAGATTAGGTTTTAGTATATTAGTATTTTATTATGTATTAATTATTTCTATTAGTATTGTTATTATTCTAATTAATAATATCCATAAGAGAAAGTCCAGTCCACGTCTTTGATGTAGGGACCCAGTCCACTCATTTCTTCATCTTTCTTGATTGTAGCCAGTCTATAACCAGTCCATATTCCGGTAATCCTTTAAACCAAATGCGAACATACAGTTTATTCATTAATATAGTTCAAAAGTGAAATATTATTCAGTCTTCTTCTTGATTCTTAATCCTCTGCGCAAAGTCCAGTGCATTCTGTGGGTTCTTGAAGAAATGATCTTGATTGTCATGGGTCACCCTCAAGGTAGCGGGGTATCTCAGAATATACCTTACATCCTTCAATTCTCTCAGAATTCTTTTAGTCCCCCTGAATGCGTTTTGTTTCTTGGAAACTTCAGCAGGATAATCTCGGTAAATACTGATCCGTGCTCCATCAAAAGTAAGATTTTTACTTCTTACAATCTTACCCATCATTTCTTCCAGTTCGTAATCATGCTGTACTTTTAATATCATTTGTCTTGGGGGAGCACCAGGTCCTGTAAAACGCCTCTTCACTCTATGTGCACGAGCCAGTAAGGGTTTCTGATCCAAGGTTAAAACTTGTTGCAGTAAATTTGCTGTAAATTCTCGTGGGTTATTCCCTTCCATGCCTTCCGGAATACCCACAATCCTAAGGTTCGACCTTCTTTGGTAGCCTTCCAACTCCGTGCATTTTTCTGTTATCTTGTCCAGAAGTTCAGATAAGCGTTGTATATCTCTGTCTGAGTTCCGAGCCGATGCTTCGGCTAAGTCTTTAATAATGCTTATATCTATCGAATGTAGATTTAATGCTTCTTCCACTTCAGACAGCTTGTCTTTCACCAGGGTTTCGATTTTAATTTTCATCTGTTTGTTCTGCTCTTTTAATTTGTCCGTAATCTCTTTTTTCAGTGCTTGAGCAGATTCAGTGATTTCAGTCTTCAAGTCTTTTATTTCGGTTTTCAAATCTTTCACTTCTTCATTCATTCTTTCAACTTCCTCCTTAATATTCAACTTTTTCATATCTTTCTTTAAATTCAATATTTCAGTTTTGATACTTGCCATCTCTTTTTCAATAAGAGTTTTCAATCCTTCCATCTCCAGTTTCATTTTAAATTCTTCAGCTCCAGAAGGTTTTTTTCCTGCAATGTCTTCCTGGGATCGGGTTCTACCCGAGACCGAGGCTTCAGAACGGCCTACCGGATCCCGAGTGGTCGGTAGCCGGGTTTTCAGTTTTTCTTCTGGTGTCCATTGCATGTTGTCGCAGGGCTGATAACGTCACTCACCAGATCAGTACTAATCAGTACTGAGACTTCAGACAGCAAGTAAGTCTTTTTTCAGCGTTTTTTACCCCATTTTCTTCAACCTTCATATGGAGCTGGCTGGCAGGGCGTCTTCACCTCATGATGGCGCCACCAGAAGTCGTAAAATTATCTTTGATGCAAAAAGCACAACATTGTGGTAAATATTTATTTTACAATGGAGGATGGCAGACAATGCGGTTGCTTGGAATGGGGTGCAAAGAGTGACATTTCAGTTTGCCGCTTCCATCAATCTTGGAGGTGTGCAACAGCTGTTAGAGATTGAAGATAGGCTGCCAGAGGTACCAGACAATAGTGGATATCATTTTATGCAGAAAAATGCAAGCTGTGATGCAAAATAAGTTAAGTGTGTGATCCTAAATGGAGACCAGGGATAGAAGTGACAGACTATGTTGAGGGATTGTGCATTAATGAAGGTAGGAGCCTGGGCTTCTTAAGTAAACAGAAAGTGTAAAAGCAGGGAGATTAGGTTGAACCTTTACAAAACATTGCTTAGGCCAGAACTGGAACATTGTGTCCAATGTTGGTCACGCAGAAAGGCAAGCTGCTGTTGGAGGATCAAATGAAATTTATGACTTTAACAGTCATGCTGAACAGACATGTGGGCTTTCTGAAGATGACTGCTGACTAACCCAGTGGAACTAACTTGATTCCTCTTTCAGAGCCATCACATAATTATTATGCTGGGGGCTGGTTCCAGGAGTCAGGCTTGGCCCAGACGTCAGGCTTGGCCCAGCTCTGTCATACGGCACAGTTACAAGCTGAGGATTGTGGCAGTGTGCTGACTTACGGAGATGCCCCAAAGCAGGAAAACGTTCAAAAGCAGCAGGGAAATCTGCGAGTGGAAGAGGAGCTGTCCAAGGAAAACGTCGGGACAAAGCACTGCTGGCTGTCACAGCTATTCATGCTTCTTTCGTGACTTCATGCTTCTTTTTGTACATATGTGCAGTACATTAACAATCCCGTATAAATCTTCCCCGAACTCATAAGCCATCACCTGCCAATCCTCCTGCCATACACATCAACTTGAACAATATCCATTAAAAACACCTGGCAAAAGTCTTGCCAAGAATAACTGCTTTACATTGAGCAACTCCAATGCTACCAACAAAAGTAGATTAACAACATCCCATATAGGGCACGACCAGTGGGGCAGGAACGTGGGAGCTAATCACATTAATGGGAGACAAAATAAGCAAGGAAGTCCAAGAACATGACACAAAGAACTGCATTTGCTGGACTCTTGAGCAAATCACACAGTGCTGGAAACCCTCAGCGGGTCAGGCAGCAATGGTGAAGGGAATGGACAGGCAATGTTTCGGGATGGAACCCTTCTTCAGAATCAAAAGAATAAGAAGGCAAAGGGAAGCTTACCTATTAAACCATGCTGTTTGTCTCCCAGGACAGGTAGCGTTGATGGAAAACTTGCGTTTCCAATTCTCATGACAGAGAAAGATTAAGGCTGTGACATTTAAAAGACCCTTGGAGAGATACCTGGATAGCAAAGATTCAGAGGGATATTGGCCATGTGCAGTCAAGTGTATCAAGCTTGTTTGGTCAACTTGGTCGATATGGGTGAGTTGAGCTGAAGTGCCTGTTTCCTTGCTGCATAACTCTATGACTATGTTAACTTTGCTTTGCTCCCCATAGATACTGCCTGACCTGCTGAGTATCTCCAGTATTTTCTGTGGGTTTTTTTCAGGCCTACATGCTGTGCCATCCAAATTACTTGCTGAATCTGAATCTGAACAATATCTTAGTGATTCATGTACATGGACACCCCGCATTTCCTCTGAATATTAACACCATTCATTCTCTCGCTGTTTAAAAGTACTCAATTTTTCTGTCTCTCGATGTACCAAAGGAGGTATTCTCACACTTTTCCACATTATATTCTATCTTCAACCTCCTGCTCACTTGGCATTTGTTCCCCTCCTTTCTGCCCCCACCCCCACCCCCACAGCCCCCTCCCCTTATACCTTAGCTGTGAGGTGGTTGGTGATTGTCAGTGAGAGGATGAGGGAGAAGTCAAGACCTTCATAATGGATCCTTTTCGAGCTTCAACTTTCTCCATGGGTAAGAGCTGAACGAGGCTGCAGGAGGGATTTGGGTGCTCACTGTAGCTTATTTGAAAGTTGGAGAGAGGTTGGTTCAGTTTGCCATGCAAGTGCTCAATGCCTGTGGTCTGAGGATTCTTGGAAGATGCACAAACTGACATTTGAACACAGAAGAAATAGGGTAGGAATAGGACACTGATACCTTCAAATCTGCCCCATTATTCATTAAGATCATTGTCCGTGTTGTAACTCAGTTCCAGTTTCTTCCATTATATCTGTGGTCCAGAGTAAACAAAAATCAAGCAATCCCTGTTTTGAAAATAAGCATCAAATGTTTGGTGGCATGAAGGCGATTTGTCACCGAGAACCTTGGGACCCTGATTCCAGGGCCCACCTGGCCATTGCTAGGAGTCCATGCTCACCAGAGCCTGATTCCCACCTGTTCTTCATCCCACTGGAAACACCTTTGAATGTTAGCATTTGTGAAGCAGCGAGCTATGCAGCAGATCCGTCAGGAAGTTTCTGAATCACCACCTTTCAAATCTGAAGCAAAATTAAAATCTAATAATGTCTGGTTCTTTAAGGTGTGCAACACGTTAAATAACCTATCATCGAAAAACTGATGGTTGTTTCTTGACCCTAATTGGGATGGTCCTTTAAGAGTTAGGCCTGAATCTTGTCTTCAATATTGGAATTAAATAGATTTTCCAGGATTAACAGCTACCAAATGAGACGCCTACGCTTCCTCATTTCCAATGGAAATCAGTGTTCTGGAAAACCAATGGTTCGATGATACATTATTGTCATTGGCACCTAGATGCAGTGAAATTCTTTTATTTGCATACAATGCAGTAAAATCTTACTATCCAGAAGCACATTCATAGCTAAGTACAAGAGTGTATGAACAGTAGATTATACTGAGCCTGTACACAAGGGTCTCCACTTTTTCAGCACCTTCTTGTCTCCTGGCGACAGAAGGAGGCATGGACCAACAGTCTTGAATGAACCCTACATAATTTCACACCAACATCTAAGTAAAGTCTAAGTTATATTTTGCTGAAAGGTACAGATGATGTTTAACTTGTCAATAAATAGCTACCTGGAAGCTCTTTGTGAAGAAATCGTTATTTTACTAAAGGGCCTGCAGTTTTACAACCTAATTCACGTGTTTTTTACTCGTGGACATTTTTCATCAGGATAGAAAAACGCCCTGACCTACTTGTTGCCACGAGTACCTACGACTAGCATCACGGCCTTCTACGACCTACCTACGACCTCGTGACGACCATGCTACGAGTATGAATCAAGGTCAAACTCGGCAGAGGTCGCGAATTAGGTCGTGAAAGTGGGACAGGCCCTAAACTTTGCTTCCAGACCTGTAGCTAACAACAAGTTACAGCAGGGTACACAAAAGGCTGGAGAAACTCAGCGGGTGCAGCAGCATCTAAGGAGCGAAGGAGATAGGCGACGTTTCGGGTCGAGACCCTTCTTCGTCTGAAGAAGGGTCTCGACTCGAAACGTCGCCTATCTCCTTCGCTCCTTAGATGCTGCTGCACCCGCTGAGTTTCTCCAGCCTTTTGTGTACCCTCAATTCTCCAGCATCTGCAGTTCCTTCTTTAACAACAAGTTACAGCATGTAAGAAGAGGTAATTTATTTCAGAACCAGCCACATTGACTTGTTTGGACAAATTTATGCTGCTACTATTTTCTTCTGAAGTGGATGGGTGCCCCACAGTTAGCTTCTTCAAAATTCTAGGTCTTTAAAAATTATAATGAAATGATTTTTAACATCATTGACAAGTTGATGGTTGCCCCATAATAAACATGTTTGGGTTAAAACAACCTGGCGATATACGTAGAGAAAATTATAGGTGGTTAATTCATGTCAGAAATTAAAACCACCAAAGCAGTAAATCAAAGGTACAAGGTTTTATTTGATGTTCTATTAACCGCAGAATATAAAGTTATGATGTATGATTTGTTCAGAACGAATTATTGAAACACTGAATCATATATTTAATGCTGTATGGCCCAATTGGACTGGCATTCATCTGTCTATATTATAGAATATACCAACACACAATTTCTCTATAATTACACATATTTCTCCTGTTTTTTTGCCCTAGCATATGCATGTTCTCAATATATCTTCTATCATGCCAATTTTGTTGTAATGCATGTCCTTCAGTTCTCTCGACACTGCGTGGCGCTGTAGTTCCTCCAAGCAATTTCAATATAGTCTGTTTTTGAATGTTCATGAAATTATTAGGTAAATCTGACTAGTTTTCATTTAGCTTTTTTATTTAGTTCTTTCCAGTCATCGCTGCCTCATATGTCATGACTCCTGGATTTCCCCAACCTCAGTTGATCCTATCTTTCATTTTTGAAGCTGCCTACTTTTCATTCTCTTCTCACCCAACTCAATTAATCCTCGAATGTGTCCATCCCCATTGGGAAAGACCATGTGCCCTGCTGCACTGTTAAATAAAGACCATCCCAACACCACCTCCCACCCCAATCAAGAAACCCTTCAACTCTAGGGCAGCATTGTGGCACAGCCATAGAGTTGCTGCCTTACAGACCCAGACACCCGGTTTCAATCCAGACTATGGGTGCTGTCTGTATGGAGTTTGTATGTTCTCCCTGTGACTGTGGGTTTTCTCCAGGTGCTCCAGTTTCCACCTACACTCCAAAGACATACAGGTTTGTAGGTTCACAGGTTTACAGCCTTGTTATGCTGCTGAAAGTAAGAATTTCATTGTACCCTTTTCAGTACATACGACAATTAAATACTCTTGACTTGACTCTTGAGATATACAGAGGCTGATGTCTGGCTCAGCTTACTCTGTCAGAGGCCTTGGGCGATCAACTTGGTATTGAAATCAGTGCAAAGTTATGACTGTAGAATACTTGTTCACCTGTTCCCCACTAAAAATATATGAGAAATTAATGGATTCATGAACAAGTCCATTTTACGAGGACAAAAAATGTAATTATGACTCAAACAAGCATTCTGAACCTGAAAGATTATTCAAAACATAATGGTTCAAGAACTAACACATTAGAGGCAGTTTGCCATGGCTAATTAACCTACTGACCTGTACATCTTTGGTACAAGGGAAGAAACCCACACAGTCACATTGAGAAAGCCAGACTCCACGCAGACAGCAGCTAAGGTCAGGATTGAACTGGGACCTTAGGAGTTGTGAGGCAGTGGCTCTACTAGCTGCACACTATCAGCACATCTTTGCAATGTGGGAGGAAACCTGACCAAAACCAATGCAGTCATGGGAGATTATGCTGGGTCCAAACTAACAGCACCAAAAGTCTAAATCACACCTATGTTCCTACAGCTGGGAGGCAACAGCACTGCCTGTGCCACTGTGAATCTCTGTTCTGAGATGGAAACAACGTTTTGCACATTTGTCAGCTATGTGAATAGTGTGGGTTATTGCCAATGACTGCAATGTCAAGACCATTCCTCGCTAAATTATTATGAAACAGATGGAATTTCTATAATTCATTGTAAATTGATGTCTCTCAGTGCAAATTTACTCATTGTAATATTTTTAATGTGAATGATTGGGTGATAATTTGACACAATTGTTAACAATTGTTGATAGATTCAATTTGAATAATTCTATTAATGATTTAGAGATGGATACTTCTTCAGTAGTGCTGATCAACAACATATTTTGTTCCAGATGCTAGCTGAACTGCTGAATTATATTATACTTCACATTTTTAGCAATTTCCGTATGGCTTTCCCTTGAGGTGTAATTGCAAAACTTGTTAATTTGAAAGAACAGATTTAACTACAGAGATGACAGACAAACAAAAGTTTGTATAAATAGCTGACATACGAATGAGGTTACAAAACAGCATGAATTGTGCCCTTTCCATGTATATTTTGTTTTTGACTATATACAGTGGTTTGCAAAAGTTTTCATACCCCTTGAACTTTTCCACTTTTGTCACATTACAACCACAAACATAAATGTATTTTATTGGGATTTTATGTGATAGACCAACACATGGTTGGTCTATCACATAATCATGGCGCATAATTGTGAAGTGGAAGGAAAATGATACATGATGTTCAAATTTTATTACAAATTAAAAACTGGAAAGTGTGGCATGCAAATGTATTCAGCCCCCCCGAGGCAATACTTTGTAGAACCACCTTTCACTGCAATTACATCTGCAAGTCTTTTGGGGTATGTCTCCACCAGCTTTGCACATCTAGAGACTGAAAATTTTGCCCATTCTCCTTTGCAAATAGCTCAAGCTCAGTCAGATTGGATGGAGAGTGTTTGTGAACAGCAATTCTCAAGTCTTGCTTGAGATTCTCAATTGGATTTAGGTCTGGACTTTGACTGGGCCATACTAACACATGAATATGCTTTGATCTAAACCTTTCCATTGTAGCTCTAACTATGTTTAGGGTCATTGTCCTTCTGGAAGGTGAACATCCGCCCCAGTCTCAAGTCTTTTGCAGACTCTAACAGGTTTTCTTCCAAGGTTTCCCTGTATTTGGCTCCATCCATCTTCCCACCATCCCTGTCCCTGCTGAAGAAAAGCATCCCCACAGCATGATGCTGCCACCACCATGTTTCACAGTGGGGATGGTGTGTTCAGGGTGATGTGCAGTGTTAGTTTTCCGCCACACATAGCGTTTTGCATTTAGGCCAGAAACTTCAATTTTGGTCTCATCAGACCAGAGCACCTTCCTCCACATGTTTGCTGTGTCCCCCACATGGCTTGTGGCAAACTGCAAACGGGACTTCTTATGACTTAGTTTCACCAATGGCTTTCTTCTTGCCGCTCTTCCATAAAGGCCCGATTTGTGGAATGCACAACTAACAGTTGTCCTGTGGACAGATTCTCCCACCTGAGCTGTGGATCTCTGCAGCTCCTCCAGAGTTACCATGGGCCTCTTGGCTGCTTCTCTGATCAATGCTCTCCTTGTCCGGCCTGTCAGTTTAGGTGGACGGCCATGTCTTGGTAGGTTTGCAGTTATGCCATACTCTTTCCATTTTCGGATGATGGATTGAACAGTGCTCTGTGAGATGTTCAAAGTTTGGGATATTTTTTTATATCCTAACCCTGCTTTAAACCTCTCCACAACTTTATCCCTGATCTGTCTGGTGTTTTCCTTGGGCTTCGTGATGCTGTTTGTTCACTAATGTTCTCTAACAAACCTCTGAGGCCTTCACAGAACAGCTGTATTTATGCTGAGATTAGATTACACACAAGTGGACTCTATTTACTAATTAGGTGACTTCTGAAGGCAATTGGTTGCACTGGATTTTATTTAGGGGTTTCAGAGTAAAGGGGGCTGAATACTTTTGCATGCCACACTTTTCAGTTTTTTATTTGTAAAATAAATTGAAAACCACGTATCATTTTCCTTCCATTTCACAATTATGCGCCACTTTGTGTTGGTCTATCACATAAAATCCCAATAAAATACATTTACATTCGTAGTTGTAATGTGACAAAATGTGGAAAAGTTCAAGGGGTATGAAAACATTTGCAAGCCACTGTATCATGTACACAAGATATATGTGCAAATTAATTTTCCAAATCCTGGTTCATTAACCATACACTGTGTTCTATATAGCAGGACTTCTGGGGTGGTTATCTCTGGATTGCTTCCAGTACCTTGTGCTAATGAGGACAGGAACATGGAGATATGGGATTTGAATGTGTGGCTGAGGGGCTGGTGCAGGGATCAAGGATCTAGATTTATAGACCACTGGGATCTCTTCTGAGGTAGGGGTGACCTGTACAAAAGGGACGGGTTACACCTTAACTGGAGGGGGACCCGATGTTTTGGCAGGCAGGTTTGCTAGGGCTACACGCATGGGTTTAAACTAAATAGTGGGGGGGGAGGGATTGACAAATTGGGAGTATAAAGATGGAGTTGAAGGTGAAGTGAGTACAGGAAAAGTTACAAAAGACTCCCGAATTAATGGGAAGGAAAGTTCGAGAAGGGATAAGAGAGTAAGTTCTGGGCCAATTGCGAGTGGTGCGAGAGGGGAGGTGAATGCGCAAAGTATAAGAAATAAAGTGGACGAGCTTGAGGCTCAGTTAGAAATTGGCAAGTATGAAGTAGGATTACAGAGACATGGTTGCAAGAGGGCCAGGTCTGGGAATGGATTATTCAAGGGTATACCTCTTATTGAAAAGACAGACATGTGCGCAGAGGGGGTAGGGTAGAACTGTTGGTGAGGAATGAAATACAGTCCCTTGCAAGGGGTGACATTGAAACAGGAGATGTGGAGTCAGTACGGATAGAACTAAGAAATTGTAGGGGTAAAAATACCCGAATGGGACTTATCCACAGGCTCCCAAACAGTAGTCTGGATATAGGGTGCAAGTTGAATCAGGAGTTAAAATTGGCATGTAGTAATGTTAATGCTACGGTTATTATGGGAGATTTCAGCATGCAGGTAGACTGGGAAAATCAGGTTGGTACTGGACCCCAAGAAAGGGACTTTGTCGAGTGCCTCCATGATGGATTCTTAGAGCAGCTTGTATTGGAGCCTACCAGGGAGAAGGCAATTCTGCATTTAGTGTTATGTAATGATCCAGATTTGATAAAGAAACTTGAGGTTAAGGTGCCATTAGGAGGTAGTGACCATAATATGGTCAAGTTTAATCTACAATTTGAGAGGGAGAAGGGTAAATCAAAGCTGTCAGTGTTACAGTTAAATAAAGGGGACTATAGGGCCATGAGGGAGGAGCTGGCCAAAGTTGACAGGAAAGATACACTAGCAGGGATGACAGTGGAACAACAATGGCAGGTATTTCTGGGAATAATACAGAAGGTGCAGGATCAGTTCATTCCAAAGAAAAAGAAAGATTCCAAGGGGAGTAAGGGGCGACCGTGGCTGACAAGGGACGTCAGGGACAGTATAAAAATAAAAGAGAAGAAGTACAACATAGCAAAGATGAGAGGGAGGCAAGAGGATTGGGTAATGATTAAAGAGCAACAGTAGATAACTAAAAAGGCAATACGGGGAGAAAAGATGAGGTATGAAGGTAAGCTTGCCAAGAATATACAAGAGGATAGTAAAAGCTTCTATTAGGTATGTGAAGAGGAAAAAATTAGTTAAGAACAAAGTTGGACCCTTGAAAGCTGAAAAAGGTGAACTTATTATGGGGAACAAGGAAATGGCAGATGAGTTGAACAGGTACTTTGGATCCGTCTTCACTAAGGAGGACACATACAATCTTCCTGATGTACTAGAGGCCAGAGGATCTGGGATGACAGATGAACTGAAGGAAATCCATATTAGGCAGGAAATGGTGTTGGGTAGACTGATAGGACTGAAGGCTGATAACTCCCTAGGGCCTGATGGTCTACATCCCAGGGTACTTAAGGAAGTGTCTTTAGAAATTGTGGATACATTGGTGATAATTTTCCAATGTTCTATAGATTCTGGATCAGTTCTTGTGGATTGGAGGGTAGCTAATGTTCTCCCACTTTTTGTGAAAGGCAGGAGAGAAAAAAACAGGGAGTTATAGACCAGTTAGCCTGACAACGGTGGTGGGGAAGATACTGGAGTCAATTATAAAAGATGAACTAGCGGCACATTTGGATATCAGTAACAGGATTGGTCCGAGTCAGCATGGATTTATGAAGGGGAAATCATGCTTGACTAATATTCTGGAATTTTTGAGAATGTAACTAGGAAAATGGACAACAGAGAGTCAGTGGATGTAGTGTACCTGGACTTTCAGACAGCATTTGATAAGGTCCTACATAGGAGATTAGTGGGCAAAATTAGGACACATGGTATTGGGGGTAGAGTGCTGACATGCATAGAAAAGTGGCTGGCAGACAGGAAACAAAGGGTGGGGATTAATGGGTCCCTTTCAGAATGGCAGGCAGTGACTAGTGGGGTACCGCAAGGCTCGGTGCTGGGACCGCAGCTATTTACAATATACATCAATGATTTAGACGAAGGGATTCAAAGTAACATTAGCAAATTTGCAGATGACACAAAGCTGGGTGGCAGTGTGAACTGTGAGGAGGATGCTATGAGAATGCAGGGTGACTTGGACAGGTTGGGTGAGTGGGCAGATGCATGGCAGATGCTGTTTAATGTGGATAAATGTGAGGTTATCCACTTTGGTAGCAAAAACAGGAAGGTAGATTACTATCTGAATGGTGTCAAGATTGGAAAAGGGGAAGGACAACAGGATCTGGGGGTCCTTGTTCATCAGTCAATGAAAGTAAACATGCAGGTACAGCAGGCAGTGAAGAAAGTGAGTGGCATGTTGGCCTTTATAACAAGAGGAGTTGAGTATAGGAGCAAAGAGGTCTTTCTGCAGTTGTATAGGGCACTAGTGAGACCACACCTGGAGAATTGTGAGCAGTTTTGGTCCCCTAATTTGAGGAAGGACATTCTTGTTATTGAGGGAGTGCAGCGTTGGTTTACAAGGTTAATTCCCGGGATGGCGGGACTGTCATATGCTGCGAGAATGGAGCGGCTGGGCTTGTATACTCTGGAGTTTAGAAGGACGAGAGGGAATCTCATTGAAACATATAAGATTATTAAGGGTTCGGGCATGCTGGAGGCAGGAAACATGTTCCCGATGTTGGGGGAGTCCAAAACCAGGGGCCACAGTTTAAGAATAAGGGGTAAGCCATTTAGAACGGAGACGAGGAAACACTTTTTCTCACAGAGAGTTGTGAGTCTGTAGAAATCTGCCTCAGAGGGCGGTGGAGGCCAGTTCTCTGGATACTTTCAAGAGAGAACTACATAGGGCTCTTAAAGATAGCAGTCAGGGGATATGGGGAGAAGGCAGGAACAAGGTACTGATTAGGGATGATCAGCCATGACCACATTGAATAGCGGTGCTAGCTCGAAGGGCCGAATGGCCTACTCCTGCGCCTATTGTCTATATAAGGACGTCTTGATCAACAATTGGTGCAAGGTAAATTACAACAAAAACAATTGGCTTTATAAAAGTTAGAACTTTCCTTTGAACAGAAATAAATTTGCCTAATGTTAACATATCTTTAATTTACGTAAAGAACTAATTTCTTTCTTGGCATAAATACAGCATTTTATTTGGAAGCAGAGAAAGCATTTTATCTGGAGGCATCACAGCTTCGTTTGGGAACAACTCCATCCAAGACTGGAAGACATTGCAGTGAATTGTGGACGCTGCCCAGACCATCACACAAACCAACCTCCCTTCCATTGACTTCTTATATCTCATGCTGCCTCGTCAAGGCCAGCAGCATAATCAAGGATGAATTGCAACCCTGGCCACTCCCTCTTCTCCCCTCCCACCAGGCAAAAGGTATAGAAGTGTGAAAACGCACACATCTAGATTCAGGGACAGTTTCTTCCCAGCTGTTATCAGGCAATTGAATCAACCTACCACAACCAGAGAGCAGTGCTGAACTACTATCTACCACTCTGGTGACCCTCGGACTATCCTTAATCAGACTTTGCTGGCTTTACCTTGCATAAACGTCATTCTCTTATAATGTATCCATGCATTATAAATGGATTGATTGTAATCATATATTATCTTTCTGCTGACTGGTTAGCTCGCAACAAAAGCTTTTCACTGTACCTGACACGTGACAATAAACTGAACTGGACTGTTATTAGTGATTTAGAAGCTAAATATTTTCCTGGCTTTCTTTGCTGGGAACAATGAAGTATATATGTGTATAGAAAGATAAAATTATTAATAGGGACCAGCAACATGTTTGACCTTACAAACAGATGTACCAAATATAATAGTAGAAGTAACTTTGTTCAGTCTTGGGTCAAAGGTGGAGTGCTAAGTACATTTATGTGAATCCCTTCAATATAAATGGGGATATCGAGCAACGATTCCCAAGTTCAAAACCAATCACATGGTTATTAACAAAAAGAGGCACAGTAACTCATGCCAAATCTATTCTTATTCAAACATGTTCACAAGCAGTCTCATAAACTTATCACTAACACAACATCGAGTAATTACTATAGCACAATCTATAGAGAAAAATCACATGGGAGGAAAGTTAAGAGTTGGCAAGCTTAATTGATCTCATGAGATTGGTATATATTAAATAGTTCTACAACTCAAAAATGAAACCACTGAAGTATGTCTGTAATGATCTAATGCAATGTTATAAACCAATCTGAAAAGAGGCATTCAAATAAGCAACTTTCTTGTACGTTCACATTTCAATTTGGTGAGCAACTTATTGGATCTAAACCAATTGAAAGACTGCGTATGCTTTAGTTTTGGGGTCTTAATTTGCACCAAAAGTCTCCATTATGTCTTGAAATTTAACCCAAACAATTACCGTGAAAAAAGATTAAGTAGATGGTGAGTTCAGTTAAACACCCCATGTTCTCATACTTACTGGCAAACACTTCAAGCATATCAATCATTTTGTGAATGCTAGGATCAAAACAAAATGTAAGAATCCAATAAAAACTCAGGATTCGTGCTCACATTTGAATTATTTTTTTCCCCAATATTTGACCAGCATTGTTACTATTTTCACCATAACAAATGACCACGAACACCTCTTGTATTTTAAAATGCTCTCATTCAGAATATGAATCTGGATTCTTTAAGTAAGTCACAAATGTTATGGGAACAATCTAAACCATGTTTTCTTAGGAATTGCAATTACATAAAATGCTGTGCATAACATCAAAATAATGAATCTTGTAATTTCCAGCAATAATAATGTTCTATCCAAGAAAAACATTTGAATTTGCCAGGAAGATAATTACCTTCTTCTGATGTGGTTGAATGACGTTTTTCTGTTTCACGTCTGGTTTTTATATAGTAATCCATAAATCTTTGATTGATGTTCCCCCCAGAGGTATATTTTCAAAGCCATTGATGATTTAGTTTTGAGAGTTATTCAATTATCAAGGCTATGAAACACAGTTAGAGCAGAATTGCACGAATGATTTGTTTCTTGGATGGTACAGCTAAGTTGAAGGCTGTGCTCAACAGGAAAACTGTTCAATGACCAAAATGTAAATGTGGGACTGATTTATTTTTTACTCTGTACCCTGATCAATGTACAGAAATAATGACCATATTACTTGGCGCCTTTTGCAAACTCAGAATGTTGCAAAATGCCTCGCAGGTCTTAAACAATTTACAGACATTGTCAAGATTGCAATATGTTCCAAATCTTTTTCATTCACTCAGCTAATGTACCAAATTTGTGATCACCGAAGCAGAAATTATTTCTTGCGTACTTTCTTTTAAGCTATGAAAACTAAACGCTTGTGGGCAATTCCTTTTAGGCACTCCACTTATTCATAATCAAGTAAAAAGGCAACAATTGTTTTAATGCACTGGAACAGAATGTACCATTACTGTTAAATAGCAATTTCAAAAATACCATTCACTATTTCCTACCTTCAACCCTTTGTGTGCTAAATAGTTATCCTGTTTTGTGACCTACTATTTAGAAAGAAGATTAGTTAATAAAGCTATTAGATGTTTATACAGTGCTTTTTGAATTCCAGTTAATGCAGGAGTTGGAAGTTGTTTAGCAAAATGTTTGATTGTTGATATCTTATCCTTCGAAAGAGGCTGCTCTAAAATAACAACCTATTTTGTTCCATATTTAATTCTATATCAACAATGATGGTCTAAATTTCAAAGGCTAACCACGCTCTTGTAGCGGCACCTAGTGGTGGCCCTGGTAATGTAGCTATTGGCTGACACGGTCACGTGAGCGGGGGAGCGTTTTTGCGGGTTTTCTGTAAAACCATTCATTCGAGCTCCACGCGGTTTCTATGAGCATCGTTTATTTTGGCTGTCAATATCGACCGGGCAATCACTTTATTTTCTTTTAAAAATTAAAGAACTTTGTTGTACCCGACTGTCTGGACTCGCCAAACTGGTGACCCCGTTAGTCCGATCGGTACTCGCACTCTCAACATGCAAGCCACCGCCAACCCCGATGCCCTGCAAAACGCCGTGGGCCTAAAACGGCCCGTTTAGAGACCCAGTTCCGCCTTCGAAACATCATTGCCGACGTCACCCAATATTTCTACGTGGTCGGGGCGCTCAGCCAAGAGACGGCCACTCAGTTGTTGCCATACATACAAGACTTGCCGGCCATTGGCAAGTATGAGGGCCTCAAGGCGCTACTGCTCTGTACCTTCTGGCTCAGCCGCCGAGATTGCGCCGTCTGCCTGCTCCACGTGGACGGCCTAGGCGATCGGAAACCGTCCGCCTTGATGAGCGAGATGCTCACGTTGATGGATGGCCATCGACCCTGCCTGCTTTTCGAACAGGCGTTTCTAAAGCAAATGCCCGACGACATCCACCTGCTGCTCGTCGGGTCGGACTTCACAGACCCTATGCAGCTCGCCGAGCGGGCCGACGAATTGTGGCTCGCGAAACAGCAGGACGGCGGATACATCAACCGAGTGTCTGCGCCCGTACTCCAGCAGCCCCGCAGAGGTGCCCAGCCCTCTACTGCTGTCGCCGCGCCGCAGCCACACGCTGGAGACCGGGGTAAGTGCCAGTGGTGTTACTACCACCAACGCCGGGGTGTAGAGGCCCGCCGGTGCCCCCCCCCCCCCCCCCCCCCCCACTGCATGTTTGCGGGAAATGCCTCGGCTGATCGTCAGTAGGGGCTGTCGCGATCGGCTAAAATAACCGCCTCTACATGCGAGACTGCCATTCCGGACTTCATTTCCAGGTCGACTCAGGGGCCATCGTCAGCATCCTTCCCCCAACTGGGTTGGACACCCGTGCTGGTAAGCGAGGCCCCGTCCTGACTGCCATCAACCGTAGTACTATCCGCACCAATGGCACGCGGACTCTATCCCTCAACTTCGACTCTCGTCCATGCGACTGGACCTTTACCCTTGCGGACGTGGCGCAGCAGCTCCTGGGCGCCGACTTCCTTCAGGCCTTTTCACTCATGGTGGACGTACGGGGCAGGCGCCTCATTCCACCGGCGGGCACCAGCCCCACGACCCCGCGAGCCCCCAACCCACAGCGGTGGCTGAGGTCGAGGGCTCCTATGTCTCCCAGAACTACTCACCCCGTACTCAAGCACGGGGTAGTGTACCATATCCCCACCACAGGACCGCCATTACATGCTCGTCATGCCGGTCCCGCCCGACAAACTGCGCATCGGCAAGGGAGAGTTCAAACTGATGGAGGACATGGGGATTGTACGGCGCTCGGATAGCCCGTGGACTTCCCCATTACACATGGTCCTTAAAGCATCTGGGGGGTGGAGACCATACGGGGATTGGAGGTGTTTGAACGCCGTTACGACCGCTACCCAGTCCCACGCATCCAAGACTTCTCCGCTCATCTGGAAGGCGCTACCTTTTTTTCGAAGGTGGACCTGGAACGCGGTTATCATCAGATCCCTGTTCACCCAGACGATGTCCCAAAGACCACCACCATCGCCCCGTTTGGGCTGTTCGAGTGGCTCTGTATGCCTTTCGGCTTAAAAAACGCCACACAGGCGCTCCAGAGACATGGACATGGTGGGTAGGGGATTGGACTTTGTTTTCATCTACTAAGATGACATCCTGGTCGCGAGCCGCTCCCAACAGGAACACCTCACGCACCAGCGGGCGCTGTTCCAGCGGCTCCAGGACCATGGACTCGTAGTTAATCCCGCCAATGCCAGTTTGGCCTCCGCACAATTTAATTCCTGGGGCACCATGTTACCTCGCAGGGCGCCACCCCATTACCATCTAAGGTGGAGGCCATCCGGCAGTTCTCCCGGCCGCTCACTGTCAAAGGGCTGCAGGAGTTTGTCGGCATGGTTAACTTCTATCATCGTTTCGTGCTGGCGGTGGCCAGGGTCATGAGCCCCCTGTTTCAGTGCCTCGCTGGTAAGCCACTGGACCCCGTGTGGTCCACCGAGGCTGAGGCCTCGTTTGACAGTGCGTAAGAGGCGTTGGCCAAAACCACCATGCTGGTACACCCGCGGGCCACAGCCTCGACTGCTCTCACAATACGGCCGTGGGTGGGGTGTTGGAGCAGCTCATTGACGGCCACTGGCAGCCGTTAGCCTTTTTCAGCCGTCAGCTGAGGCCCCCCGAGCGCAACTACAGGGCATTTGACCGGGAGCTCCTCGCCCTGTACCTGGCCATCTGTCATTTTAGATACTTCCTGGAGGGCAGGTCCTTCACGGCCTTTACTGGCCACAAGCCTTTAACATTCGCCTTGGCCAAGGTGTCAGACCACTAGTCCGCTCAGGGTTGTGGTTGGCCGGCGTTCCGTTCGGTCCCACGGGAGCGTTGGTACTGTGCGATGTTTCCACCGGGAGCCCACGCCTCATTGTTCCCGCGGGTTGGCGGCGCCGGATTTTCGACGCCATCCATGGCATGGCCCACCCTTCAATCCGGGCGACATCTGCGCTGGTGGCGGACAAATTTGTCTGGCAGGGCCTCCGCAAGCAAGGCCCGGCTTGGGATAGAGCCGGCATCCAAGGTTCAGCGTCATGTACGGGCACTAGTGAAGACTTTGTGGTTCCCTCGGGCCGTTTCCATCACATCCATGTGGATCTAGTGGGTCCGTTACTGCCGTTCCGCGGTGCCACACATCTCCTCACGGTCGTGGGTCGGTTTATGAGGTGTCCTGAGGCTATTCCGCTGTCGGACACCTCTGCCACGTCTTGTTCATGTGCCCTTGCGGCTCATTGGATTGCTCGCTTCGGGGTTCCGGTAGACATTTCCACCGACCTGGGGGCTCAGTTTACGTCTTCATTGTGGGCTTCGCTGGCGAAATTATACGGGGCGCAGTTGCACTACACCACCGCCTATCACCCCCAGGCCAACGGGTTAGTGGAACAATTCCACCACCACCTGAAATCGGCGCTGAAGGCATGGCTCACGGGTCCAGACTGGGTCCCAGTTGCCTGGGGTGCTGTTAGGCATCCGCACAGCCCCTAACGCGGACTTGGAACCATTGTCCGCTGAGTTGGTAAATGGCTCAACTTTGCGGGTGCCCTGGGATTTCCTCCCTGCGTTTCGAGGGCAGCTGGAGTCTACCCCAGCTGTTTTGGCGAGTCTCCGGGAGAGAGTGGGCGGCCTGGCCCCTGTTCCTACCTCGCGGCATGGGACTACCCCGGTGCACGTGCTGCCGGACCTTAAGAACTGCCTATTTGTGTTTATCCGCAAGGATTCACATCGGCCCCCACTGCAGCGAATCTAATAGGATCCGTTCCGGCTGTTGTGCCCCGGCATCGTCACTTTCCTATTGGACGTCGGGGGCAGAGAGGAGATCGTCTTCGTCGCTCGACGTAAGCCGGCCCACCAGGATGTCGATAGCTGATGGTGGTGGCACAGCCTCGGCGTAGGGGCTGTCCACTGGCCGGTCCGGTCACACTTGTGGTGCCTGTTCCCCTCTCACCTGTTGTTCTTTGGCCTCCTGCACCATTACTGTCCCCTGGTTCTGTTCTGCCAGCCCCACCTGTATCGCCCGCCCCGTCCATTGTTACCACGCATTGCGGTCATCGTGTCCAGCCTCCCGCTTGGTTCCGTACCTTGGGTTCTGGGGGGAAGGGGGGGAGGGGACCTGTGGCGGCACCTAGTGGTGGCCCTGGTAATGTCGAACCCTCGCTATTGGCTGCATGCTCATGTGAGTGGTGGAGCATTTTCGCGGGTTTTCTGTAAAACCATTCATTTGAGCTCCACGCAGTTTCAGTGGGCATCGTTTATTTTGGCTGTCAATATTGACTCGGGTAATTACTTTATTTTTGTTTAAAAAATAAAGAACTTTGTTGTACCCGACTGTCTCGACTCACCAAACTCTCTCCTTTTCACATTGAGCCTGATCTTTTATTGGTAGGGGGTGTGATGAATTGTCCTTCCTTAAGGCTTCTCTGATCCCCGTCACCAGCAAACAGGCCAGGAAAAGCCAACGGCATGCACCACAAACATCGCTCGGCTGCCGAAAAACTGGACACTGCTCCTGGACACTGCTCTGGACTGAGCAGAGGCTGTGTCCAACTAGCCACAAATGGATCAACTCACATGCTCTTTGTCAGCCCTACTCCTTAAAGACCAGGGGATTTCCAACAAGGAAGGGAGAGAGAGAAAGCAGGAGAAACAATAGACCATAGGTGCAGGAATAAGTCATTCAGCTCTTCGAGCCAGCACCGCCATTCAATGTGATCATGGCTGATCATCCCCAATCAGTACCCCGTTCCTGCCTTCTCCCCATATCCCCTAACTCCGCTATCCTTAAGAGGCCATCTTGCTCTCTCTTGAAAGTATCCAGAGGACAGGCCTCCACCGCCAGGCAGAGAATTCCACAGACTCACAACTCTCTGTGAAAAGGAAAGAAAGTAAGGAGAAATGGGGAGTGAGAAAGAGGAAGAGAAAGAGAAAGAGAAGGGAAGAAAGGAGAGAAAGAAATGAAATAAAGTAGAGAAAGAAATGAGAGAAAGGAGGAGAGAAAGAAAGGGAGAGCTTGTGAGGAACCTCCCTACTAATTGAGTTTCTCTTTTCCAGGCTTGGAGGAAGGCTGAGTTGCCGGGGCAAACCCGAGATCATCAGCGCAACCTCTTTGAGGCCAAGACTGAGCCACCAGGGCAAGGCTGAGACCGCTAGGTCCTCCTCACCGGGCCCTAGATGACAAGGGATTGCATCCCACATAGATCCGGACCTTCTTATCTCCATTGTTTTTCACTATAAATAAACCTCATGACATGTGTTCACCCTCCCACATATTGTGTCAGTCCAGTCATTATCAACCTGGAGTCATCCCCCACACCACAGGGGGTTCTTGAGCGGCCACTTTTAAATAAATCCTCTATCGATAAGTTAAGATAGCCCAGAGGCAGTTTCCTTTCCTATCATTCACATGTGATATATTTCTCTAACAGTAAGTTTAATGATACTAACAACTCACATTACTGTATTGTGTTTCACATAAATGTTCTACATTAAAATAAAGGAGTTATCATCATTTTTGCAATGTTTGTATGATGCAACAGTGGAGATTAGTTTGCTATCATCCAGACCTAGTGTTTTTGAGAACAATGGATTGACCCAAAAACTTTATAAACAAGCTATTTTTAAAAGTCTTGAAATCTAATGCACATAGATCAGTATTTTCTCTGATCATTTCTTTGTTGAGACACCTGCCTAACCTTGTCTTCCTGGTTTTCTAACATTTGATTCTGATTCTGTGACAGTTATAAGCAAGTGTTAAAATGGATCATTGCTGATAGTCAAGGACTCAATGTCCACCTGATTTCATCAGTGTTCCAGTACAATATTAAATGGAGCAGGTGATCAATCATGCAATGGTGGGGACTGTGGCGAAATATTACACAAGTTACACAAGACTGACTAATTTGGTTACATTTTTCGAGGAGGTATGTTGATGAGGGTGGCATGATTGATGCAGACTCATATTTCACTTGGGCAGCTTAAAGTCCAGTGGTATGAATATTGATTTCTCTAACTTCAATTAACCCCTGGCATTTCCTCTTTCTCCATCCCTTCCCCCACCTAGCTTCTTGTTTTCATGCGTAAGACAGCCACCAATGGCCTGTTTCCTTTATCGTCATTACTTTTTTGCATATCTTTAATTCATTGTTCTATGTCTCTCTACATCATCGTCTATATCTCTCGTTTCCCTTTCCCGTGACTTTCTATCTGAAGAAAGGTCTCGACCCGAAACGTCATCAATTCCTTCTCTCCAGAGATGCCGGCTGAGTTACTACAGCTTTTTGTGTCTATCTTTGATATTTGATGGGGGATTGGTCCAAGAGGTAAGATGATTCTATGGAATCCAGGGCAATTTGACAAAAACATAAAATGCTGCAGTAACTCAGTGGGACAGGCAGCATCTCTGGAGAGAAGGAATGGGTGAGGTTTTGGGTCAAGACCCTTCTTCAGACTGGTTAGGGATAAGGGACAAAAAAGAGAGAGAGACAGAGACAGAGAGAGACAGAGACAGAGACAGAGACAGAGACAGTGACAGTGACAGTGACAGTGACAGTGACAGTGACAGTGACAGTGACAGTGACAGTGACAGAGACAGAGACAGAGACAGAGACAGAGACAGAGAGAGAGAGAGAGAGAGAGAGAGAGAGAGAGAGAGAGAAATCAATATTCATACCACTGCGCTGTAAGCTGCCCAATCGAAATATGAGATTCTGTTCCTCCAATCTGCGTTTAGCCACACTCTGACAATGGAGTAGACCTGGGACCTAAAGGTCTACGCCGCATCTGCGCCCTAGATGAAGCGTTCCATACTAGATGATGTCCTCATTCTTTAGGGAACGGGGGTTCCCCTCTCCGACCATCGATGAGGTCCTCACTCATGTCTCCTCAATACCCCGCAGCTCTGCCCTTGCTCCCACTCCCCTTAGTCCCAACAGAGACAGAGACCCCCTAGTCCTCACCTTCCACCCCATCAGCCGTCGCATACAACACATAATCCTCCAAAATTTCCGCCACCTCCAACAGGATCCCACCACTAGTCACATCTTCCCATCTCCACCCCTTTCCGCCGAGACTGTTCCCTCCACAACTCCTTGGTTAACTCACCCCTTCCCACCCAAACCACTCCCTCCCCTCGTACCTCCCTTGCAATCGCAGAAGATGCACCATCTGTTGCTATACCTGCTCCATCGACTCTGTCCAGAGACCCTGACAGTCCTTTCAGGTTAGGCAGAGGTTCACTTGCACCTCCTCCAAACTCATCTACTGTATCCATTGTTCCAGATGTGGACTCGTATACATCGGCGAGACCAAACGCAGACTGGGCATTCGTTTCGCGGAACACCTTCGCTCAGCCCGCCTGAATCTACCTGATCTTCCAGTAGCTGGACACTTTAATTCTCCTTTCCATTCCTCCACAGACCTTTAGGTCCTAGGTCTCCTCCATTGTCAGAGTGTGGCTAAACGCAAATTGGAGGAACAGCATCTCATATTTTGCTTGGGCAGCTTACAGCCCAGTGGTAGGGATATTGATTTCTCTCATTGCAGGTAGCCCCGGCATTCCCTCTATCTCTATCCCTTCCTCACCAAAGTCGCACGAGCTTCCCATTTTCACCCTACAAACAGCTAACAATGGCCTGTTTCCTTTATCATTGTTACTTTTTTGCATATCTTTAATTTATTGGTCTATATCTCTCATTTCTCTTATCCCTAACCAGTCTGAAGAAGGATCTCGACCTGAAGCATCACCCATTCCTTCATTCCAGAGATGCTGCCTGTCCCGCTGAGTTACTCCAGCACTATGTGCCTACCTTTACATAGGTCATGCAGTGACTCAGTTCCCCGAGTGTTATCAAATAAAAAACGAAGCCTAATTGTAGTTTTACTCAGCATAATTGTTATGACAGTCCACCAAACGGTTTTTTTAAATCAAGTAAAAATCAATTTGCAGATCTTATTATCTGCACACCAATCTTACCTGATCCACCTATCGCTTCTCAGTTCTTGCCCCGCCTCTTCATCTCTTCACCTTTCTGCCAGATATCACTGCATCTCACTCCCCCCCCCCCCCCACCTTACTTCATTAATCTGACAAAGAGTCCCAATCCAAAATATATACTGATATGTTTATTTTACAGTGTATATTTTACCTATCAACTCGTACTGTGTCTGGAACAGATTTCTCTTATTTACTTTAATAGCATATCTAAATGTGTTCTCTATTTCATATCAGTTGAGAGGGATGAAGGCGTATTAGCTGCACTTAGGCCACTGTATTTATGCAGTGACTCAGGCTTAAAGATCAAAAAACAAACTGCTGGAAGAACTCCAAGGCATCACCTTTGGAGAGACATGGACAGAATGTGTCCGATCGGGACCCTTCTTTATTCAGAACAATGGTGTAGAGGGGTGACAACAGGTAGAAAGATGTAAAGGGAAAGGGGTGAGGCAAGAGCTGGCAAGTGATAGGTAGATCAAGGTAAGTAGATGTGATTACCCGAGTTCCATCATTTTTTATTTTATTTTTGATTTTTATTCCTACACTTACCGTCCTTCCTCAACTATTTGCAATGTTTAATAAAGTCTGGACTGGAACACTTCTACTGATTCCCTTTCTGCAAGCCCTCTTAGTTTACTTGGTTTTGTCTTGTGGCAGTGTTGAGTTATGTATTTGAAACATTCTCCCTCTCCTTTACTCTCATGTTACATTACATTAATTTATAGACCCTCAGCCTTTATGAGTAGTTTTATTAGATGGTTTTCTCCTGCTTAAACCTTCCCCCTCATGTCTGGGATTTTCATCTGACAGCATGTAGCTTATACACTATATTGGCTTTCCTCCCTTTGATTTCAAATTCTACATAATATATTGCTCAATTGTTCCACTGTTCGATCCAACTTCTTATTTAATCCAACCTTATTTTGGCAAGTTATGTTTGCATGATCATCATTTTCTGAATGTCTCCTAGTCTTTAGCATGAAGAGAATATACTGATGTGGTTCAGCTCTCGCCTTCCGTGGCGTTTTAATCTGATTGGATTTCCAGCTTTTGGCTGTGATTGATCTGAGTTTCATATCGTCTTTTGGTTTCATCACTAGCCAATCTCGCCAGAGCACAATCAATATGTCCATATTTTTGTTTTATTTCCTTTTATATATCTTTTAATTCCCTTTCCCAGCTGCTTTCTGCCAAGGAAAAGCCCAAAAAATGATTTTTCCACACATGTGGATTATAGTAGATACGTTTTTTAATAGACTTATCATATGTCTTTAAATGGTGGATTAGCTTCTGTCTATAAATCTATCATGGCTAATATCCACTGCCACATAAAAACCTGGAATTTTACCAATTTATCAACAATCATTATTTTCTTGTCGCTGCCTAGGGATTCCATTGTTTGGGATTCCTTGATGTTTGACTGCAGTGCTATTTGTCTGGAAATAATAATATTGCTTATTCATTTGCATTTTTTTAATAGCAAGCATGAAAATATTGACTAGTAACTATCGTATTTTATATAACTATTCCCCTGCGAGATATTAAATCACAAGAAGAAACACAAATATTGCCAACTGTTTTCCAAATCTGAAGCGATTCTCCAGCCTGGCTATATGCTCTGCCTGCCCATAATATTCATTGGACTCATAGAAATGTAATTCACATATTTTACTTTCGCAACATTTGAGAAGCATCAGGATGAGCATTTGATTCTCCAAGGCAGGGACCAAATGCAGTTAAATAAGATTTGTATGGACAGATATAGACAATGGCTGATTTAGATGTGGTGGGCAGAAGTGCCTGTTTTTGTATTTCATGATTTTTAAAAACTTTTTTTAACAAACTACACAAACAGGCCCTTCGCCCCAACTCATCCATGCTGACCAAGATGCCCATTCAAGTGTTTGACCCACAGGCTTTAACCCTTTCATTTTCACGTACCCGACTCATTCTCACACCACTGTATAGGTTGGGGAGCATTCAAATTAACTATTAGCTGCCACTCAGCCCATGGTTTGGTGATTACCTAAGGCGATATTCTAAAAGCAAAAGACCTACAGATGCTGGAAATCCGAAATACAAACAGAAAATCCTGGTGTTACTCTGAATGTCAGACAGTGTCTGTAGAGAGAAACAAGGTTAAGATTCCAGTTAAGTAAGCTTTCATCAAAACAGGTCGAATGAGAAACCAAACATGTCTTAATTTTGCAGAGAAGGGGAAGAAGTGGAGAGAACAAAATGAAAGACTGATAGGGTGGAGACCAGGATAATCCAGATGACACAAATGGCAGTTATGTGATGATAGTCAGCCCAGTCTAATCCTTTGCTCACCTTCCACTTTGACTTATTTCCTCAATTAAAGCAGAAAATAATGTGGGATTTTGAGGCAGGGTAACAATGCCATTCGATCCACTGTGTCCATGCTATGCAGAACAAGAACTGTTTACGTGCATGAGTCGATCTCACTTCCCAAGGTCTCAAATCAGTCATCATGCAGTTCACGATTCTTCAAGTTCTCATCCAGGTTTGTGTTCAGAGTGATGAAGGTTTCTATCTCTATCAGCTAGTGAGTTTCAGACTTCCAACACTTGAGTGAGAATAAAAGCCCTCTCCCACGGTACGAGTTCATTCCAAGAGTTCTCCCGAGTTTGCCCTGATTCAAACTCGGAGATTTACGGTAATGGCCACTCGTCGGTACTCGGGGCTCTCATGGACATTTTTCATCATGTTGAAAAATCTTCACGAGTCTTCCCGTGCTTACCTGCTGTTAGCGAGTCTTCCCGAGTACCTGCCGTTAGCGCTAAGAGACGTCCCCGAGCTCTGATGTACCCGCTGCGTTCATTCTCCGTGCTTACCACGAGTTTGATTATTTTTTAACTCGGAATGAACTCGTACCGTGGGATAGGGCTTTAAATGGTTGCTCAGTTCAATGATCTTAAATCCATGCTCCTTTGTTATTTATTTATCTGATAAGGAAAATAGGTCTGCGCTGTTCATACTGCCTCAGACTCTCTAAATTGTATACACCAGTTAAATAGTTCCCTGAGATAGAAAGAAAACAACCTATTTTGGCCATTCTCTTCACATTCATAATCATTTATGTTTCAACTGCATGTCTTGCTCTGATATGGATTGGTACCATATATAGGTTAATGAGTTGAAACCATTATTGTCCATGCATCATCTTCATCTCTCTTGTAGAAATTCTTTGTATATTTTTAGCAAGTACCCATTTGCCTATTCAAGTAAGTGTACATGAACTGGGCAACAGTCACACTGTCCAACTATCAACTGATTCCCAGTCTGAAGAGAAGGGGTCCTGATAAGATCTTGCGTAGCCTGGCTGAGTGAGCTGAAGGGAAAGTATTGGGCCACTTTGATGAAGCTGAGCATGCAACTGTAACACTAAATCAAAGGATTTTCATGCTTGCCTTTGTAACTTCTTTTGAGAAATGAAGGTTAATGTTAGAAAATCAGATTTTTGCTTGGGTTTTACACTTTTGATCATTGGCACTAAAATTAAACTAGAACACAAATTTACAGAATAGGATTATTGAATGTAACTTAATTTAAAAAAAAAACGTTTTTACCCCCTTGCATAAGATGTAAAATAACTATGATGTATCCAATAGGAATCATCCAATAAGCAGTTCCTTCTTGTACTGTTTGCTTTAATAGTGAGGCTGCCCAGTTTTTCTTGGCTTAGAGGTAAATTGCACTTTGTCACAACTGAAGCCAGAATTGTTAAAAAACAAACGTGTTGTTCTCACATACATTCAGAAATGTTTATACTTATGGCTGTTTTGCAACATTGGAAAATAAGGCAACTGGTAAGCGAACACTTTAAACCATATTGACAAAAGATAGCTTATATGGTTATAGTAGGGCTGACGTTAAAACTCCATCACACGAGGGTCTCAAATGAACCTGGGTATCAATGAAAGATGTGCGGGAGTTCCACTGAACAAAATCAGAATTATGATGCAAGAGTGGCACAAACAAACTTGCCTATTTTTACTGTGGGAGCATAGGAAGAATTTGAAATTATTTAACGTCTTTACAAATGGGAAACTATCAACATTGAGGTGATAGTGGTAGGGCACACTGCTTATTGGTGAGAGCAGGGTCATGCTATTTTTGTGTGGATAAGATCAACAAATTTAAGTTGACTGCACATGCTACACTTACTCTGTAAGCAAGTATTAATTGCTCTTGGTTTTAAATATGCTCGCAAGTAACACATTCAGTCATCTAAAATCGATATATCCCAAAATAATAAGCTTTATTGTAAGAAAGGTTGTTGGCGTACTGACACACTTAAATCTACAGAATTAAGCACCCCCATTACAAAATGTTCATTTTATCAGTTTTTTTAAAAAAAAGAATCTTATACAAATCTTTCTTCTCCCTTCTAAATAAAATGCCATATTTGTGCTAAGAAATCTTCAATGCGGAAGGAAAATAGATCTTTTGACAAAACAGATATGTATTAAAATTAGGCTCATTTCCTTGCTATTACAAGCAGGGAGGTACCAAAGTTTACAAAGTCAAATATTTTTACTGAATTTTTCCACGTCTCAATTGTTGACCAATATACCCCTGTTATAGAACACATTTGTACAGTATATAAAAAGACTTTACAATCTTCTCGTCAGCAACGACCAGGCATTCAATGTGCACAATTATCTTGTAGTACATAAATGCTTTTGAAAATGTAAAACATACAGTAAAATGCTGCCGAGATCATGATAGTCTGAAACAGATATTCTCATGCCAGTTTCCTCCTGACAAGATTGAATTATGGTTGTACAGTACGCTGACCCTGATAGAATAAATATCAATAGCACCAGTTTTCTGTACAAGCATCATAAAAGTACAGGCTTACTGCAGTCTATAAACATGAAAGTGAAGAAATATAACCCATTTTGTTCTGGGCTTTGGTACCAGTTATCTATACATTGCACCACTTGAAGGAAAAGGAATGTGGTGAATGAATTGGTTCCTCTGAGAATGCCCTTGGTATACAGTACAGTCTGACTTTGCATTGCTTACTGATATTAATATAATATGAACAGCTACATAATATTATCTGCAATCCAGAGAAATGGCTCATTATTTTGATATTGGTCTAAGCTATAAGAAGCCATTTACAATTCTCTCTCACAGACTCTCATGTAAAATATGAGCTCACTGACTGAGATGGATGAGGTGATATTAAATATACAGTAACCATGACTGAGGTTATATGCAGTATCATTAATACGGCAGTGCGTAAAACTCATTTATGGAAAGAATAGTCATGCAGTCAAGACCAGAATATGAAGTCAAGATGTTCAGTGGAGACTCAAAGCTGTTGACTGTAAAAAGCTTTTTGAATGCAGACATGTTTGTGATAATTGAACAAATAATTCTAAACAGAAATAATGCAAGTCTCAGCTAGTTTAATGAAGCTGGATCTGTAGTCTCATTTTGAGAGCTTCTCCCAGCTCACCAAGGAGGTAGTCATTGTCTTTTTTGTCTTCCAGTTTCTGCAATGCTTTTTTCTTATACAGAGGAATACTGGTGATTTCCAGTGTGTAAACACCTTCCAGAGGTCTCTTCTTTGTCATGTGCAAGTAGCTTAAGCCATCCTTCTGGTGGATACGAAAGAAGCTGTTATCATTTCCGTAGGAGATAACATAACGGACATGATGGTTGAGTGGTTCAATTGCCGGGACAAGTTCCAGAATGTGCTCCTTGTAGTTCAGTTCTGAGATATTTAGATTCATTTTGATTGGGGTATCCATATCCAGACTGGCCAAGCTAATATGTTCATTCTGTCATCAAAATAAATAGGAAAGTAGCATTAATAATTAAGATTCATAAAATATTTCAATATTTCAGCATCCCTTTTCACCATTGGAATACCTCAAAATAAGGTGCATAGACAATCTGTATGATCTGAGCAAACCTTGTACATGGATTTTTTATGATAGACCAGTGAATATCTATCTTATCTCATATATTACTTTTTGATATGTGGGCAAAATACGAATCCTTATTTATAAATATAAATTAAAAAATGGTGTAGGAAATCTGAAATAACACCAGAGAATGCTGCAAAATTCAGTTGGTCACGCAAAACCTGAGAGGGAAGTTAATCTTTCAGATATTTAAATATATTTTTCTCCCAAATAAAATGCTGTATTATGCCAAGAAATAAACTAGTTCCTTAAATGAAAGATATGTTAACATTAGGCTAATTTCTTTGCTGTTCAAAGGAAAGTTCTAACTTTTACAAAGTCAAATATTTTTGTAATTTTCCTTGCACCAATTGTTGATCAAGATGTTCTTATATAGAGCACAGTGTATGGTTAATGAAGCAGAATTTGGACACTCAATGTGCACATATATCTTTTGTACATGATATATAGTCACAAACAAAATATACTTAGAAATGGCACAATTCATACTGTTTTGTAACATAATTCGTATGTCAGTTATTTATTGATGAGACCTAACTTTTATTTGTATGTCATCTCTAGTTAAATCTGTTCTTTCAAATGAACAAATTTTGCAATTACACCTCAAGGGAAAGTGATACAGAAATTGCTGAAAATCTGAAGTACAATACAATTCAGCAGTTCAGCTAGCATCTGGATCAGCACTTCTGAAGAAGTATCTATCTCTAAGTCATTAATATAATCGTTACAATTTAAATTAATTTATTACCAATTGTTAACAATTAGCGCATAACTTTGGTTTGTATGTTGCATGTTGTCTGGGCAAGCATTGTAAAAAGTATAGATTTACTGCAGATTGAAACATCTAATGAATTAAACAGGGGATTGTTACCTGTTCAGACTGGGTACCATTGGCGTTTCTTCTTTTTCTGCCACCTGCCTTGGAATAGCCATTGATTTTACATTCATAGCAGGTTTCATGAGATAATAGATTTTCATCATCAGGCTCACCATCATAAGACATGTATTGCCCTTTATTGAATCCCATTCCAGATACACAATGGCTATAGAATAAAGAAATAGGGAATTGAAATTTAAAATAAATGATAGAATAAAAAAATTAAAATTATTATTTATCAGAATATTCCTGAATTAACAAATGTCTACCTTAAATCTGTTTTAGATACCTTCACTTTCTTCAAAAACGGGCACTATTTGTAACTGTTTTTTGTAAGCATTTCCATTATATTGCTGAGTGGATAATTTTTTAACAACTTGTAACAAATGTTACCAGACTCAATTTTGAATTGCTACTAACACAAAATTTCAGCACTGGGATTGTTATGACACTTATAAATATCAGCCAATTGGTTAATTAATTCCGTAACTTGGGCCTTCGACACTTCAACTCAAACGCCATGAACAATGGACCATAAAATGCTGGTCTTGCCACTGATGCCCAGATCCTTAAAATGATTAAATAAATGGTCCACTGGAGACTGCATGCTCATATGGCTTCTGTCTCAGGAACATTGCTGGACTTAGAACCAGACTTTGCAACTCTAAAGGAATGATGATGTGGTGAATTTGGTGCTTGAAATTGGCAAATCTATGTGCAATCTCTTAAACATACAAAAATATGTGAATTAGGAAACTGACGTAACAAATGAACAGTGAATTTCTATTTTCATCTGGCAAGTGTCTACCAAATTAGATTCCAGATGAAAGCATAGTAACACTGTTAGTTTTAAAACTGAATGAATGTGTTTCTAATTAGGTGTCTTGCTTACGTAATATGATTAAATTAAAATTATTAGCAAGCCTCCGAATGTGACTAATTTGAAATACAGTATGAATACAGGAGAAAAAAATGTTAGTTGTTGTCAATAACATGGAAGACTGCACTAAAAAGTTAAAAGCATACAGAACTGGTTGAGGAAAAGCAAATTAAATTAAAAATAGTAGATTGTATGGTGGTTTATTTTATTAGAAGTAAAAAGACAATTTACTTCTTCATGCTAGGCCAGAAACTACAGGTAAAGGAACAAAGAAACTGGGGAATAAAATACATTTAGAAAGATAATGTTAAAATTAACCAGGTTCAAGGTCCATCCACCATCATGAGATCAAAAGTGAGATATTCTCAGGTGGCTCCGGAGTCCTTTGTTCCATATACTAATTCTGCATAATGAAGCAATATACAGCCATATTCAGGAACCCGAAGAAGGGTTCAGACCCAAAAACATCATATCCATGTTCTCCAGAGATGCTGCCTGACCTGCTGGTTTACTCTAGCACTTGCATATTTTCTTGTAAACCAGCACCTGCAGTTCCTTTCTTCCATTCTCTTCTAATATTATTTCAACTATTGACTGTGAAGAATTAACATTATTTTCTTTAGAAATGATTGATCATGCTCATTATAAAACAGTATGGGCAACATCATTATGTCACACAACAAAGATGCCATCATTGTGAACAAAAATCAATAGAAATTAATGAAAATGTTATCTATACCAAGCTAGAGAAATAAAAGAATGTCAATAAAGGAGCAAAATAGCAGGAGAATTAGTTATGGAAAGATGTATGTAAACACAGGTTGTTAGAAAACAGATATGACAAAGTCAATTATGATAAGGACAACTCCAAGTTCACATTGAAGGTAGATACAAAATGCTGGAGTAACTCAGCGGGTCAGGCAGCATCTCTGGAGGAATGGGTGATATTTCAGGTCGAGTCCCTTCTTCAGACTGATGTCAGGGGAGTGGGCGGGACAGATAGAATGTAGTCGGAGACAGTAAGACGTAGGAGAACTGGGAAGGGGAGGGGGTAGAGAGAGAGGGAAAGCAAGGGCTATTTGAAGTTAGAGAAGTCAATGTTCATAGTGCTGGGGTGTAAACTACCCAAGCGAATAATGAGGTGCTGGGCCTCACTCTGACAATGGAGGAGGCCCAGGGCATAAAGGTCAGATTGGGAATGGGAGGTGGAATTAATGTGCTGAGCAACCAGGAGATCAGGTAGGATAAGGCGGACTGAGCGGAGGTGTTCAGCGAAACGATCGCTAAGCCTGGGCTTGGTCTCGCCGATGAACAGAAGTTGACACCTGGAACAGCGGATACAGTAGATGAGGTTGGAGGAGGTGCAATAGAACCTCTGCCTCACCTGAAAAGACTGTCGGGGTCCTTGGACGGAGTCGAGGGGGGAGGTAAAGGGACAGGTGTTGCATCTCCTGAGTAGGCAGGGGAAAGTACCTGGGGAGGGACGAGTTGGCCAGGGTGTGGTGGAGGGAACGGTCTCTGCGGAAAGCAGAAAGGGGTGGAGACATTGAAAGATGTGGGCAGTGGTGGGATCCAGTTGGAGGTGGTGAAAGTGTTGGAGGATTATATGCTGTATGCGACGGCTGATGGGGTGGAAGGTGAGGACAAGGGGGACTCTGTCCTTGTTGTGAATGGGAGGGGGGGGGGGGGAGGGGGAAGCAAGAGCGGAGCTGCGGGACATCGAGGAGACTCTAGTGAGAGCCTCATCTATAATGGAGGAGGGGAACCCAGTTTCCTTCAGAATGAGGACATCTCCGATGATCTAGTATGGAAAACCTCATCCCGGGCACAGATGTGGTGTAGATGGTGGAATTGGGAGTAGGGGATAGAGTCTTTACAGGAAGCAGGGTGGGAAGAAGAGTAGTCTAGATAGCTATGGGAGAGTAGGTTTGTAGTAGATGTCGGTCAATAGTCTCCTGTGATGAAGACGGTGAGATCCAGAAATGGTACGATGTCGGATGTGGTCCAAGTGAAGATCGTGTGAGGTGTCTTGGACAGGTAGGGAGGGATTGAACCTGGGAGGATAGGATGTAGCCGAGGTATGTGGAAATTATTTTGGTGGGACATGAACAAGCAGAAACAATGGATCTGCAGAACAGTTCTGTTTAGTTCAGTTCTGTGGATTTTGGGGAGAAGATAAAATCAGGCTGGTGAACGATAAAGTTGGAGGCTTTAGAGGACAGAGAGCTGGAGGTAATAAAATCAGAAATGATGTGTGATATTAAGGTCTGGTGCTCGTCTGTGGGGTCATGGCCCAAGGATAAGTAGGAGGTGGTGTCTGAGAGTTGTCGCTTGGCCTCAGGCTGTTAGAGGTCAGCGCGGCAGACTACCACGGCACCTCCCTTGTTGGCGGGTTTGATTATCAAGTCGGGGTTGCTACAGAGTGAGTGGGGGGGGGGGGTTTGGGCGACCACGTCTTAACCCAGACCTGTTCCTACAGCGACGACGTCTTAACCAAGACTAGTTACTACAGCTCCTCCCATTCTACGACCACGTCTTTACCCAGACCTGTAGCTACAGTTTCCTTCCCTCCAAGTTCACATTGCTTACCTTACTTCTCCAAACTCAATTTCCGGGTCATTGTAGAACAGACTGGCAATTCTAGTACAGTAGACTTACCCTTGCCCCACCCTGTAATATCCAGTTGGACAGCCACAGAGATAGCCTCCTTCTGTGTTTGAGCAGCCATATGAGCATGGGTTCTTATAAGATGAACATTCATTCACATCGTGACAAGTGGTGGCAAATTCATCAAAATTGAAGCCTGAAGGGCAGGCACATTTGAAGCTCCCGAGGGTGTTGTGGCAGGTTGCGGATCCACAAGAAGTTGGGTTGGAGCATTCATTCTCATCTAAAGGAAGAAATTATGATATTTAGAAAAGCTGTAATTTGTAGCCTAAATTTGTCTGCTATGTTGTTGCATTAGATTAGATTAGATTAGATTACCTTTATTGTCATTCAGACCTTCCGGTCTGAACGAAATTTCGTTGCCTGCAGTCATACAAAAATTCAAAATAACTTAAAAATAACAAAAACACACAAATTTAACATCCACCACAGTGAGTTCAGCAAACACCTCCTCACTGTGGTGAAAGGCAAAAGTCTTAGTCTTTGTCTCCTTCCCTCCTTGTACTCCCTCTGCGCTGAGGCGATCCAGGCCTCTGGTGTATTGTCCCTGCCGGGTGCCGGCACCGCTGCCGCTGGGCAACCCAGCCCACATGGAAAATCCAGGACAAGATTTCTGGATCACTTGCTACAATACCAGAATCAAAGGTTCCCATCACTCTCTGATGGCTCACAAGCTTCATTATATTGAGATATATGATATCCTCCAGCCCTGTCGTTCTCCGAGGCTCTTGGAATAGAATAGTGTTCCCACTCTGGCCTCATGCATTTCTCTATTTTTTTTAATAACCCGGGCATTTTTGAGTTTCTCAGTCTAATTTTTAGGAACTACACTGAGGGTCTTTTCAGACTTCAAAATCTGCCTGTCCCAAAGGTTAATTCTTCAGCTCAGTACCATATTTCCGATTATGCTCCTGTGAACCCCTAAATCAAGGTTTCACAACCGTACCAAATTTACCAGGGGGTAAATGTCTCCTACCCAGGGGGTAAATGTGTTGATTCTGGATGTGTACATATTTTTTCTCATTGACTGACTGTGTTTGGTTCGGGTATACCCAGTATCTGTTCACCATTAGTTGTTCATAAATAAGTGAAATAACATTGTTATGTGCTGTTAAAGTTGCCAGGGGTAAACAAGATGAAAAATGCTGGGAACCCCTGCTCTCAATGATATGCTATTGAACAGAAAATAGTACGGCACTGGCCCTTGGCCCACAATGTTCCACTGCCAAACATGACGTTGAGTTGAACTAATCTCTGCTTGCATATCCCTCCATTCTCTGTACAACCATGTGCCTATCTAAACGCCTCTTGGACACCACCATCATATTCGCTTCCACCAGCTCCTCTGGTAGCATGTTCCAAGCACCCACCACTCTCCATGTAAAAAAAACTGGCCCAAAACATCTCCTTCAGACTTTTCCTCTTCTGATCCTAAAGTTGTGCCCTCCAGTCTTTCACACGCTCATCTTTGGGAAAAACGTTCTGAATGTTTAACATAGTTCAATAGCACAGTCACAGTCAGATGTGCAATTATACTAACAAACCGCAATTAGTATTCTCCTTTAATCAGATATGCAGGAATCTATAAATGTCAAAAGTGGGCTAAAAAAAAAGCAGTAGCCAGCAATTGTGAAAATTTGGGAGAATATTCACATATTCACGTTGGGCAGTGTTGCAGAGCAGAGGGATCGAGGAGTGCAGGTCTTCCTTGAAGGTGGAGTCACAGATAGATCAGGTGGTCAAAAAGACTTTTGGCATAATGGTCTTCATCAGTCAGAGTATTAAGTATAGAAGTTGGGAGGTCATGTTGCAGTTCTGTAAGACATAGCTGAGGCCACATTTAGAGTATTGTGTTCAGTTCTGGGCATCGTGTTATAGGAAAGATGTTGTCAAATTGGAATGGGTACAGAGAACTTTTACGAGGATGTTGCCTGGAAGTTTTACGACGATGTGAGCTATAGGGAAAGGTTAAGTAGGCTGGGACTATTCCTTGGAGCGTAGGAGGATGAGGGGTGATCTTATAGAGGTATATAAGATCATGAGGGGAATAGATTGGGTAGATGCACAGAGTCTCTTGCCCAGAGTAAGTGGATCGAGGACCAGAGAACAAGGTTAATGGGAAACGATTTAATAGGAATCTAAGGAGTAACATTTTCACACAAAGGGTGGTGGATGTGTGGAACAAGCTGCCAGAGGAGGTAGTTGAGGCAGGGACTATCCCAACATTTAAGAAACAGTTAGACAGGTTTGGAAGGATATGGACCAAATTCGGGCAGGTGGGACTAGTGTAGCTGGGACATGTTGGCCGGTGTGGGCAAATTGGGTCGAAGGGTTTGTTTTCACACTGTCTGACTCCAGAGGTATTATTTTTCATAATATAACAAACAAAATTGCGACATCGTGCTTCCAAACATCGTGTTTTACATGGATGCTGAAAGATTAACTTCTTCACTTTTCATGATCTGGTTGTCACTGACTAAACTGGTATAGATTGCCATCCTTTTTGCCATTAGGCAGGTGATGGTGAGCTGCCTTCTTAAAGTGCTGCATTCTTTCTGGTGATGGTACTCTGGCAATGCTGCTGAGCTAGGTTTGATTCACGATTTAAACCTAGTTACGCTGAAGGAACAGTATTATATTTCCAAATGTGCAACTTTGAGAGTTATCTGCAGATGGCAGTGTTCCCATGCCCTGGTCCCCTTGTCTTGGCAGCATTGGGCACTGGTTTTAAAAAAGGTTTTGGAGAAGCCTGGGCTCGTAACTGCATTGTATTTTGTACACATTGCAACTAATGTACAAATTGAATAAATGTTTAGTTGTTAATTTAATGGCATTGGCTGCTCTATGCTTCAAAGTGTCATATTTATTGAGCTCTAACACTGTGCTTGTGTTAGGAAGTGGAATGTATACCATCACACTTCCGTTCTGTGCCTTGCAGATAGTGGAAGTGATTTGTGGTATTAAGGACGAGTCACTCACTGTAGGATACGCAGCCACTGACCTCTTGTGCCTATGGTATTTATGTGGCTGATTCAGTTGAATCACTGGTCCATTGAGACTCTCAAGTGATGGTAATGCCACTGAACATCAAGATGTAGGTGCCCTTTTGGTCTTGCTATATAGAGCCATGGGGAGTTTTATTTGCTGAGGAATCACAAATGTAATTGAATATTGTGTAATTATAAATGAACATCGCTACTAATGACAAGTTCACAGGCTATAGGAGTGGAATTGGTCCATTGGGCCATCGAGTCTACTCCGCCATTCAATTGTGGCTGATCTGATCCCATTTTCCTGCCTTCTCCCCATAACCCATGACAGAAGGAAGGTCATTGATAAAGGATTTAAAGATGGTTGGACGTAGGGCACTGTCCTGAGGAAGCTCTGCAGCTGGGGCTGGGAAGATTGATTTATAGTCATAGAGTGATACAGTGTGGAAACAGGCCCTTCGGCCCAATTTGCCCACAATGGCCAACAATATCCCAGTTGCACTAATCCCAATTGCCTGCGCTTGGTTCATATCCCTCCAAACCCGTCCTATCCATGGTCCTGTCTAACTGTTTCTAAATGATGGGATAGTCCCACCCTCAACTACCCCCTCTGGCAGCTTGCTCCATACACCCATCACACTTTGTGTGAAAAAGGTACTCCTCAGATTCCTATTAAATCGTTTCCCCTTCACCTTAAACCTATGTCCTCTGTTCCTCGATTCACCTGCTCTGGGTAAAAGACTCTGTGCATCTACCCGATCTATTCCTCTCATGATCTTATACACCTCTATAAGATCACTCCTCATCCTCCTGCTCTCCAAGGAATAGAGTCCCAGCCTACTCAACCTCTCCCTATAGCAACATCCTTGTAAATTTTTTCTGAACCCTTTCAAGCTTGACAATATCTATCCTATAACATGGTGCCCAGAACTGTACACAATGTTCTAAATGCTGTCTCACCAACGTCTTATACAACTGCAACATGACCTCCTAACTTCTGACTCAATACACTGACTGATGAAGGCCAAAGTGCCAAAAGCCTTTTCTACCTGCAACACAACCTTCAAGGAACCATGCACCTGTACTCCTAGATCTCTCTGCTCTACAACACTACCCAGAGGCCAACCATTTATTGTGTAGCTCCTGCCGCTGTTAGACGTCCCAAAATGCAACACCTCACACTTCTCTGTATTAAATTCCATCCACCATTCCTCCGCCCACCTGGCCAATCGATTCAGATCCTGCTGCAACCGTTCACAACTATTTTCATTATCTGCAAAACCGCTAACTTTTGTATCATCAGCAGACTTGCTAATCTTGCCCTGCATGTTCTCATGCAGGTCATTGATGTAGATGACAAACAGTAACGGGCCCTACACCGAACCCTGGTGCACACCACTAGTCACAGGCCTCCAGTCTGAGAAGCAACCTTCCACCATCACCCTCTGCTTCCTTCCATGGAGCCAATTTGCTATTGATCTAACCTTCCAGAGCAGCCTACCATGCGGAACCTTGTCAAACGCCTTACTGAAGTCCACGTACACAACATCTACAGCTCTGCCCTCATCAATCATTTTGGTCACGTCTTCAAATAAATCAATCAGATTTGTGAGACACGATGCCGACTATCCCTAATGAGCCCTTGCCCATCCAAATGCCTGTATAACCTATCCCTCAGAATACTCTCCAGTAACGTACCTAGTACAGATGTTAAGGTCTGTACTTAGCCTATATCTCCCAGCAATTTCCTCCCTCCAGTCTTCCGGCATGCTCTCCTGTACATGACACTCTCCTGGATTTAAGGACAACTAGTAAATTTCAACCAGGGCTCCCGCAATTTCCACTCTAGTTTCCCGCAATGTCCTCAGATATATCTGATCATTCCCTGGAAATTTGTCTACCTTCAAACATGACAGTACCTTCAGTACTTCTTCGACGATAACCCTGACTGCTCTCAAGACACTTCCAGTGACTGCTCCAATTTCCTCTGTCCTACTGTCTTTCTCCTCGGTAAATACAGAGGAGAAATATGCATTTAGTACCTTGCCCATCTCCTGTGGCTCCACACAGAGGTGACTGCATTGATTCCCGAGAGGTCCCACTCTCTCTCTAGTTACCCTTTTCCCCTTATGTATTTATAAAATGTTTTGGGATTGTACTTAATGCCACTCGCCAGAGCTATCCCCTGGCCCCTTATTGCCCTTCTGATTTCCATTTTTTAGTTTACTCCTTAGTTCCCGAAACTAAGTTGGTATTGGCACTTGATCCCAACTGCCGATACCAGTCCCACGCATCCTTCTTGTTTTTGACTAATGTCTCAATTTCCCCCGTCAGCCTAGTTTCCTTATGTTTGGCTGCTTGCCCTTCACTCTAACGGGGATGTATACATCCTGAGCTTTCTTCGGTACACTTTTAAAAACATCCCACTTGGCCGATGTTCCTTTCCCCTCAAATAACCTGCTCCAGTCAACTTGAGCGAGACCCTCTCTCATACCCTCAAAGTTGGCCTTACCCCCAGTTGAGCATTTTAACACATGGACCCGCTCCATCCTAATCCATAATTATCTTAAACCTAATCGAACTGTGGTCACTAGCCCCAAAAGGCTCCTCCACACACACTTCATTAACTTGTCCATCCCAATTTCCCAATACTAGATCCAGCGTTGCCCTCTCACGCGTGGGGGCCTCCACATGCTGCTTATGAAAACTCTCCAGAACACATTTGAGGAATTGCACCCCATCTAAACCTTTCACGCTATGATTTACCCAGTCTATACTGCGAACGTAAAAATCCGCTACTACAAAAACCTTATTTGACCAGCAGCTGTCTGCAATCTCCCAGCACATTTGTTCTTCAAATTCCCGTTGACTACTTGGGGGGTATGTAGTACACCCCCAACAAGGTGACCATCCCTATCACGTTCCTCAGCTCCACCCATATAGCCTCACTAGATGAACCTCTGAACACCGCCATGACATCCTCCTTAACCAACATTGCAACCCCCCCCCCTCTTTTTCCCTCACCCCTGTCTTTCCTGAAGCCCCTGTAAACCAGAGCATGGAGCTGCCAGTCCTGCCCGTCCCTTAACCAGGTTTCAGTCATGGCTATAACATCCCAGTCACTCGTACCCATCCATAGCCTAAGTTCTTCTGCCTTACCCGTCAGGCCCCTTGCATTAAAATACGTGCAGTTTCAACCAACCCTCCTTCCTCGCTCTCCTGCCTATTCCGTCCACTAACCTTACCCACACAACCCTCCATACCAACTTCTAGCTTTTCACATGCCTCACGTGACTTAGAAACATAGAAAATAGGTGCAGGGGGAGGCCATTCAGCCCTTCGAGTCTGCACCGCCATTCATTGCGATCATGGCTGATTGTTCCCAATCAATAACCCGTGCCTGCCTTCTCTCCATATCCCTAGAGTTCTATTTCTCTCTCTCTTAAATCCATCCAGTGATTTGGCCTCCACTGCCCCCTGTGGCAGGGAATTCCACAAATTCACAACTCTCTGGGTGAAAAAGTTTTTTCTCACCTCTGTCTTAAATGACCTCCCCTTTATTCTAAGACTGTGGCCCCTGGTTCTGGACTCGCCCAACATTGGACTTCTGACAACCTTTGTGTGAAATTTGATTCTAATTAGTGGGATGTTTTCTCCTTCATGCGCAATGATTTAAGTTTTACTAGGGCTCCTTGATGCAAAATGCTCATTTGAATCAGGAGCACTCACACACATCCAAATTCTGACATATAACCCTTTGATCCACGTCTGGATCAAAGCTGTGATAAGTTCTGCAGCGGGAGTGGTTCTGGTGAAACTCAGTGAGTAGTGCTGTTTAGGTGTGAAGTGGAGATCAAGCTGGACTTACTCTTGCCACAGTGCATGGTAACACATTACAACTGAACAGTGTACTTTACATTTAGATTACCTGTGTCAGTTTGTTCAGTACAATTAGAACATTTGTTTGATCTAACTGATTTAATGTAGTGAAAATTTAGCAGGCTAGCATCAGAAGGCAAATCGAATAAAACTATGAGTTGGGGTTTCAGAGCTCAGATTGTAGAGTAGAACTGTGAACTGGTGCAAAGTCACTTTACCAGGCGTGCTGGGAGGGCCCTTATGAATCTAATTTCAGCTGTGTTCTCAGCAGGAAATTTACAATCCATAATTTTCTGTTTTCATTTTACTATCAACCCAAATCCCTCTTTACTCACCCACTTGCCTCTGACCCTCCAATTCGCAGGCATTAAGGGAAAGGGCATACACAAATAATCCCCCCCAGTAAAAATATCAGTGATCTTTACTTTAGTAGTTTCTACATTTAAAAATATTTTTTTTTGGTCTTTCGGTTCCAAGAATAACTTTCATAAAGATGCTGGAATTCACTCAAACGACCTGAAACAAGCCACTTGAAAAACAAGTTTGTGAAAATCAAGGAAATTAGATGGAAAATGAGTCGTGTTCAGAATATTTATAAAAGTTGCATCATCTGAAAATGTTGCTTTATTCTTGCTTTGACTAAGTGCAGAAATAAAGTTAACATATTCTTTCTACTCGTCTTACATAACTGTTTAAATCATCTTATGATCTGATTGAAAACTAAGAAGTCTCTAGAATAAATGAATCTATTCCATAATATAGCAGAAATGGTCAGTGCTGCATAGTCCCTTCCACAAGTTTTGTGAAGGCAGAATTCTTATTAATACTCTTCTTATTCCTATTTTGATATGATGAAATTATGAAAATCATCAATTTGCATAACAACTTAGAAATTAGGAATTCAGCTTCTGCTTTATTTCTGAAGAAACTATTGAATTTGATCTCTAGAAACATAAATTCATCCTCTTATTTTGAATTTAAGTTCAAGGTAAGCTAATTAAAAGTCACAAATTAAAGTACAGACTTCCTGAATCTACTAAAATAAAAATGAATATTAGCACTCCTGGCATTACTCACCAACACATTGATTCCACTGATAGTGCTGCATATAGCCATGAGGGCAGCTGCACCTGTAACCTCCAAGCATGTTTTGACAACCATGCTGACATCTGTGGCTTCCATCACATTCATTGACGTCTGCAACAAGGAAGGGTAATTGTGATAAATGAAGAAGTGCTTTAAAAAAAAAAGTTCCCATTTATTCCTTTCTTTCCTGAAAGTGCTGACACATTCCAGGGTATGATTCACAAAGTGCTGGCAGACCTCCAGTATCTATCCCAAGTGACCATTTTAATGGTTGAGTCTAGACTCTGTGTGCTGGCTACCACATCAAAGTCGTGTCTGATTCCATCCGAACTTAACTTGCATACTTTTCAGCATGGGTCACTGGATAGCAAGGAAGCGTGGGTGCCCTTCCTATCATTTCCCCCCTACAGAGCCAAATGGTATTTTGACCAGCTGCAACTCACTGTCGGCGGCACGGTGGCGCAGTGGTAAATTTGCTGCGTTACAGTACTTACAACCCCAGAGACCTGGGCTTGATCCTGGCTACGGGTGCTGTCTGTATGGAGTTTGTACATTCTCCCCATGGCCGCGTGGGTTAAATGCTTCAGTAAGATCATTAGACAATAGACAATAGGTGCAGGAGTAGGCGCAATAGACAATAGGTGCAGGTGATCACCCCTCATTCATCTAAACCTTGAAGAGTACAGACCTAAACTACTTAGACACTCATGATAGGACAATCCTCTCATCCCAGGAATTAGCCTGGTGAATCCCATCTGGACTGCCTCCATTGCTACTATATCCCTTCTCAGGTCAGAGGACCGAAACTGCAGTCCTTCAGATATGGCCTCACCCACACTCAACTGTAACAAAGCCTCTTTTGTTTTCAAAACTCCTGTCTCTTTGCCTCAAAGGCCAATTTACGGTTTACCTTCTTAATTACTTGCTGCACTGGACTGCAGGCAGTTTACTGAGTCTTAGAACTGTACAGCATGGAAACAGTTCCTTCAGCCCACCTTATCTACGCTGACCAAGTTGGCGTATTGGTCTATTCAAGTCATACTAATTATTCCTAGTTAGTCCGTGCCTATTCAAATGTTGGTAAATCCTGTCCCTAAGAATCCGCTCTTACAACTTTCCCACCACTGATGGCAGGCTCACCAACCTGTAGTTCCCTGGCTTATCCTTGTCACCCATCTTAAATAATGGTACAATATTATCCACCCTCCAATGTTCCAAAACTTCACCTGTGGCTGGAGATGATGGAAAGATCTCTACAAGGTCCTCTGTAATTTCTGCTCTTAGATTCCACAAGGTCTGCGGATGCAGTTGGTGAGGTCCCAGGGATTTATCCAGCTTAACTCCCTTTAAAATTGTCAAGATGTACTCCCACACTTCTTATACTCAAGGAGGGATTCGCTTGAGCCTGTCTGCCCAAATCTGATGTGTGCTGCCTTGTACCTAATTTGAGTCTCAACATCTTGTCAGATTAATCAGGGTTCCTTAAACCTGACAGCACTGCCCTTCATCCTAACAGAAACATACTGCCCAGTACTCTGGCTTTGAAAGCCTCCTATTAACCAGCAGTTCCCTTACCCGCAGACCGTTTCTCCCAATCCCCCTTTGCACACTCTCACTTAATGCCTCCAAAATCAGCCTTGCTCCAATTTAGGACCTTAACTTGTGGGCCGGTCCTATTTCCCTGCATAAGTACTTATAGAATTATGCTCACTTTAAACCAGTATTCCAAAACAGAGCACAAAAGTGCTCCCACACTTCAGTCACTTATCCTGTCATTTACCTTTGCAAGCTCTCTACAAGGACCTTCTATAAATTTATTAAGGAAGCTTTCTTGGACACATAAAACAAGTTCCACCCAGTCCAAGTCGTTTATACTCTGCGACATCCAGTCAATATAAAGAAGTTAAAATATTTCACTAATAATACCTTTTATTTTTACAGACATGTGTAATTTCCCTTCTCTATTGCTCCTCTAATTCACCTTGACTATTGGGTGATGGTGGGATGCAATGACACAGCTCCATCAAAGTGATCACTCCACTCCTACTTGTTCATTCTCCCCACACAGCCTCATTGGGCTGTAGTTATGTCCTTCCTGATCAAAAAGGCAACCTCCCTCCCCCCCCCCCCCCCCCCCAATCTCTATTATTACTCTTGCTTCTTTAGTTTTAATTTAGTGATACAGTGTGGAAATAGGCCCTACGGCCGACCGACTGCACTTACCAGCGATCACCTGCACACAAGTTCTATCCTACACACTAGGGACAATTTACAGAAGCCAATTAACCTACCAACCTGCATATATTTGGAATGTGTGAGGTAAACTGAGCATTCGGAGAAAACCCGCACGGTCACAGAAAGAATGTATAACAAGACAGCACCCGTAGTTAGGATTGAACTCCAATCTCTGGTGCTGTGAGGCAGCAACTCTACCGCTGCACCACTGAGCTGCCAGTCCTGCCCTTCTCTCAACCATGTTTCCAATATGGCTGTAATATTCCAGTCCCTGAACCAATCCACCTGCCAACCAAGATGCCTCATCTAAGCTGGTGCCATTTATCTACGTTTGGCCCATATCTCTCTGAATCTTTCCTCTCCATATTGCACTTATCAAACTGTGCAGGAAAATATTCAAGCAATTAGAAATTCATAGCAATGAAACAAAGAATTGTTTTGACACTGAAGCAGGCATTCAGCACACCGAATCCGTGCGCCTGTTGCGGAGCACTGCTGTCAGCCCCATTCCCCCTCGCTTTCACCACAGCTCCATAAGTAATTTTCCCTTATGACTATGGGGAAAGCATGGGGTCAGTAGAAAACTAGTGAGGGAATGAATAATTACAGTATGCTATTTTACGTGGACTCCTCATTTCATCAGATCAATAAAGATAAAAATCTTGAAACCAGGGCTTAGCTAATTATCGTTTAGCTGGGATGTAATAATGGGAATGTCAGTCAAGTCAAGACAGTGGATGATTTTTCCCTTATGTACCATCAGTTTTTGTTATAATTCGTAAAAATGTCAAATGAAATAAAAAATTAAACTGTCTTTGGGGGATAATAACTGTATTTGAGATAAATAGGCCAAATACAGTTGCCAGTTGGAACAATAATGAAAAGTCTAATGCATGTTGAGGAAACACTGCCATCTGATGAGTATCCAGCTGTCTAGATTTTTATATCAGATTGACAGGAAAGCTGAAGGATTTCCAGAAACGGCTTTTGTGAATCACTTAACAAATTTGTCAATAGAAAATGAATATATTGTAAACATAACAAGCCAAAATTATTCTTGAGGATTGACATTGGCACTCATGCATTTTGAAATAACATATTGAAAGGGAACAGCTGGTCATTTAATATAGCAAAAGGTATATTTTGAAGAATTCTTCAAAATTAAGAGAATTCTACAATATTAGCATGAGAAGGCATTGATTCAGTTATTGTTCCTGTTGCTGTTGCTTTAAGAAGCATTGGTCAAATAATTCTTCCCAGATTCAATAACTTATAACTTTCATGCAAGTTGAATGGAAGAATAAAAATTGTGGCAAGTTTTGATTAAGCTACATCGTAACTTTGCCCAGGAATGTACTGAGGTCTCTTAGAGGTAACAAGGCCACAGGGGACAAGGGAGGTATGACTGTAACTCCCAATGTAACAGCATAATGCCACAACTAATGGAGCTACTGCCTCACAGCTCCAGTGACCAAGGTACATTCCTGACCTGCAGCGTTGTCTGTGTGGAGTTTCTCCCTATAACCATGCTGGTTTCCTCTGTAGGCTCCGGTTTCCTCCCACATATGCAAGACGTAAGTGTTGATAATTTAATTGGCATCAGTATATTGCCCCTGGTGTGTGGGTGAATGCTAGAATCTGGGAGGGGGGGGGGGGGGAGTTGATGTGAATGTGTGGAGAACAAGAAAAATGGTGCAGTCAGTTCACCAATCCCTTTTATTCTCCTCACATTAGTGTGAATGGATGCTTGATGGTTGCACAGATTGTGTGGGTCAAAGACCCCGTTTCCATGCTGAATGGTTCTATGACCCACTGCAAGAAATTGCAGTGTTGTGGACATAGCCCAGTCCATCTCACGAACCAGCCTCCACACTATCGACTTCATCCACGATTCACACTGCCTTGGGAAAGCAGCCAACATAATGAAAGACCACTCTCAATCCAGTCATTCCCTCTACTCCCCTCTCCCGTAATGTAGAAAATGCAACATCTTAAAGGCATGAACCACCTGATTCAGAAACAGATTCTTCCATGCTGGTTACTGATCAATCTTCTGATAAGCTAAGGATGTAATCCTTCACTTCTAACCTATCCCATTGTGAACTTTTCACTTTTATAAAAGTCTGCATGTCCTCTGTTATGCTATACTGCTGTAACACTATATTCTGCACTCTAGTATTCTTCTCTTGGGTACATATATAGGGGTTAATTGTACTCTTGTAGAACACAATTTGACTGGATGGCAAGTAAATAAAGCATTTTCTTGTAATGCAGTTCACGTGACAAAAGTTAAGTTGATATTAATAACAATCATGTTAATGCAATATAATGATTTTAAACACTACCATGTTATGGAAGTGGTTAATATATAGCATCCAGAACAGATGGCTGCATTGGAGAATATAGACCTGAAGATCCATACCTTCGCAGTTCAAACCAGTTTGATCAAGAGAAAATCCGCGCTGACAATCACAGCTGAAACTTCCAGGTGAGTTCTGACAAAGTCCCTTTGATCCACAGAGTGAAAGCTGTGATGCACATTCATTGTTATCTACAAAAATAAAAGATAGATGTAATCTGATTGTTGAAGGAAATCCCATAATTGAAGTCCAACACGACAAAATAATTTATACAGCCAGAATTCTCATATCTCGTGGTAAAACAACTTGCTCTAAGGAGCCTGGTTGCCTAACAGAAGCCAAATGCTGCTGATATAAGGCAAGACTAACATTGACCCTTTATCTTTGATCATCTGGAATGTTCACTGGAAGTCAGAGACAACAGGAGAGTGGCCCTGGGTCAAGGAACATTTCAAAACACTTTGTCTGGGCCCAGTTGATATGTAACAAATGCAAGAAGTCTGCCTCAAAAATAAAGTAATCAAAATGGGATCATAATATTTTGATAGATTGTTAAGAAAGAGAAAAGAAAGCAGTATGGCGGCGCCAAACTGTCCAGGAAACACAGAAGTGTGAAACATGTCTTTAAAGTGACTCTGTTCATCTGGGGTTCTAGCCACACATACAGTATGATGTTCATTAGCTCAGGTGGAGCGGTTTTTAACCTGGAAGGTTTTAGTCAACTACAATTTATGGGAATATGGCAAAATGAAGACAGGTTGGAATATAGAGACACCCAGACAACTGGAAGTATTTGTAAGTCTTCATATATTGAGTGTGCTTCTTAAACCATCTAGAAAATTTGGTTAGTTATTAGTTGTAGCTTTCATTCATTTTCTTTTTTAAGGTTGTGTGAAGACTTCAGAATCCAGTTTGCTTTTTATTGGTTGGAATTGGTGTCTACTTGTTTTAAATGCAAAAATGTAATCTTGGTTAACTTTCTGGACTTTTTACCATATCATTTACTAGCTCACAGGAGACGCATGCAGGAATTTAAATCTGTTTACTTTGGAAGGCCTGATAAATGGAATAGGGATAGGCATACCCTTCATATTATTAGGTAAACATGGGTACCAAGTCTCTGTTGTCTTAAGTTTCCATTTTCGGGATGATCAGTAGGAATGTCTGTGCTTTGGTTTGCCTCAACTTGCACACACTGCTGCTAACTTGTATACTTTTGTAAGCTTGTTTCTTAATTGTCTATCTTCAAAACCCGACAAACCCAATGTTTTGGGGTCATTTTTAATGTTATAATTATAAGACTTGACTGGGTATCTCTGCACACTCCATTTAACACATGATTATTTTTTCTGCCTGTGGAACCAGGTATAAAGTTGAAGTAATAAGAACATCACTAAGTCACATGGTTTGAAATTTGACACCCAAGTGCATGTTGCAGATTAACACAGTCGACATACAAGTGTAGCATGTTAGTTCAACAGTTAGTGCTGCTACCTCACAAGTCCTGTGACCATGGTTCGATCCTGAACTTAGGTGCTGTGTGCGTTGTGCCTGCATCTTCTCAACTGACAATGTACATTTCTGCCAGCTGCTCCAGTTCCCTTCAACCTCCCAAAGTTGTGCTGATAGATTATTGAAAATTACCTCTTAGTGACAAAGAATAAAAAGGGAATTTAATAGAAAATAAGAGATTAAATTGCCGGGTTACAGGGAGGTGGAAATTAAGGGATGGGGCACATTGGCTCCATCTTGGTCATGAGTAATAATTCACTTTGGAGTTGTATGATATATTTGATTACTGAAGTGGCAGGTCACGTGTTTGGCAACATGACACCTTGGGGCATCTTTTCTTTGTGAGTGGTATATCATAAATTCTATTTTGACCTTGGGGCAAAGCACAAAAGTTCAATTAATTAAAAAAAAGCAGTTGAAAATAGCATGAAATACTGGCAATGTGACACAGATTTTTTTGCCGTATTCCCTGTGTGCGTGTTAAATATCACACCTCTGGACGCTCACTGAAAAGGCTCCAAGTGTAATAATGCAAATAGGATCTTTGAGCAGGTATTTATTATTCTTACCAAGGCAAGCAGTGTGATGTTGTGTGAAACCGGGTGGGCACTTGCATGTAAATCCTCCAATGGTGTTGACACACAGGAACTGGCAGTTGTGTTGCTTCGTTGAACATTCATCAAGATCTGAGATTTAAGAAAAAAAATGAAGATAGTGAACAGGTAAGATGTCCCAAAGTAACAGCATCATTTATATTAAACACTAAATTGGTACCTTAAAACTACAAATATTTTGCCCATAGAGAAGATTTACATGGCTGCAGATTGTTGAATACCAGAATTGTTTAAGCTCTGGGCAAATTTAAGGCACGAGATATTCAGTCATGTGTCAGCCAAAGATGTAACAATATCAAATCATGCAAACAAGATCGCCAATGGACTGGGTCTGTGCCTTGGTTTCATTCAGCAAATTAAGGATTGATTTTGTGACTGCATGGAAGGCTGCCTAAAATATGATTTGTTATCCAAAATGTAATTAAATTATTTATTATTCACATTGCATTATCTTACAGTTGCTTACTAAAACCTCCGGAATTTCAAATCAATCAAACTATTATTTCTCTGCGTTGAATTTTTAAACTTCTTTAAACTTTTGTCTAACCATCCTTCCTCTCCACTTCTTGTTTTCCCAAGCAGGGAAACACACTTTATTCTCTCCTAGTTTAAAGGTTCTTTGAAGGCAATGACCTCAGATTCAGCAAATACTATTCTCTCAGCTGGATTCGCTATGTGAATAAAGCAACATGTGGAATAATAACTCAAAATGTTACTAGACGCAAACGGAGCAAGTAGTGAGAATGCTGTCTACATGTAATGTGCCTTTTATTTACCTCTGCACGTCTTTCCATCCTCCTGTAGAATGTAGCCTCTTGGACATGAGCAGTGGAAGCTTCCTTCTGTATTCTTACAGATGAAGTTGCAAGGTTTTGGAGACTGAGCACACTCATCAAGATCTATTAATGTGAAGTAACAACAGTGAATTCTTTGAAAATTCCTCCGAGATTTGTTATCTACAAAATACTTGGAATGTTTAGGTCTTAATGAATATTAATATGGCACATTCCCTGCTAGCTCTATCTCAATTTACATGGTATGACTTAACACAGGCTGAGTTTTCTATTCAATTCCATTTAAACACAGGTGGTAATTCACTGATTTCATAGTACTGGCAATCAATAAAATCAAAAATGTGGATGAAGTTAGATATTGCCTTCAAATGCTTTATTATCCAAGAATTGTAATCATGTTCGCGGACAGAAGAATTGTTTGTAATAATTGATGAGCTGTCAACACTGATTTTACTTCGGAGTCACGTGAGTGACTACGTGAAGAACCCCGTACAGCCGTTCGTGCGTCATTGCGTCAGACGCTTTCGTGCAGATGACTGGAGCAGCACAGCTCCTCCAACGGTAAGTCTAAAAAAGTTTCAGATAAGTGCTATTTCTTACCTGTTCTAGATTTCCTGCAGGAACCTCCGAGGATCTTGCGGGATGGTCGCGAGGCCGACGAGTGAACCAGCCTAGGGCTTTGGGGGAAAACTCTGGCCCGACCGCGGAAGCGGGGAGCTGGGAAAGCCGGGTTAGCGATCGGAGTCACTGATAACACGGTCAGCGACTCCACATGTTGGGTTCCCGGGGAGGGGAAACCCGAGAATAGTGTGGTTCTAGACCGCAGTAGTCCCTAGGGGATGGGGCTTAACGGACCTGAACAGTCAGCCTGGGTTCCCGATGGAGGGGAAACCAAAGAACATGCGGTTCTAGACCGCAGTAGTCCCCAGGACATGGGGTTAAAACTAACCTAAACGGTTAGGCTGGGTTCCCAGTGCAGGAGAAACCCAAGTATATGCGGTTTTACATCACAGTAGTCCCCAGCACATGGGGTTAAAACAAACCTAAATGGTTCGGCTGGGTTCCTGGTGCAGGGGAAACCCAAGTATATGCGGTTCCCAGACCGCAGTAGTCCCCAGGAAATGGGGTTAACTCACATAAATGATTAGCCTGCGTGCCAGGCGGGTATATATTTATTTATATATATTATATATTTATATGGATTCCCGGGGAGGGGAAATTCACCTATGGGGTTCCCAAACTACAATAATCCCCAGGATTTGGGGACAACTGACAAAAATAGTCAGTACAATTAGGAAAGTTGGGAGGTTTCACCTCTGGGAATTAATTTAGATAGCAGCACCTTTGGGTAGGGCTGCTTCATGGGAATGCCAAGTTCTGGCAGTGCCAGCCTATGGGAAAGGCTGTGCCAGCAGGACCTTTGTTTAGGACTGCTCATGGGGATGCCAAGCTATGGCAGGCTAGCCTATTGGAGAGGCTGTGCCAGCAGCACCTTTGCTCAGGGCTGCTCATGGGGATGCCAAACTATGGCAGGCAAGCCTATTGCAGAGGCGGTGCCAGCAGTACCTTTGCTCAGGGCTGCTCCAGGGGAATGCCAAGTTATGGTAGGCTAGCCTATTGGAGAGGTTATGCCAGCAGCACCTTTGCTCAGGGCTGCTTCATGTGAACTCCAAATCTATGGCAAATACTGGCCTATGGGAAAGGCCGCGCCAGCAGCACCTTTGTTCAGGGCTGCTTCATGGGCGCCAGCAGTACCTTGTTAGGGCTGTTTTATGGGAATAGCAGTTTAGTAGGGTGTTCCCATTTACAGTGACCATGGGGGACGAGGAGGCATTGTTAGGATAAGGCAATATAACAGAATGATGACAATAAAGCATTCAAAGAAAACTATTCACAGTTTTAAAAAAAGCTGGTTATATATGTGCTAAAATCCACTCTTAAGTCTCAAACTATATTTGAGAAATTGGGCTCCTCTATCCAGTTAGATTAAGTTCCTATCAAATAGACTTGTAGGATGTTGGGATTTACTTTTAGGTATTCAATTGGCCATGATGGCGGCCTGGGCAACAGATTGCAGTCAATAAGACTTTGGTAACAGTTGTTGTTATAAAACAGTTCTAGTCATTAGACTAATTGTTAATTGTATAGATGCAATTCAGCTGTGTAAGTAGAGCAACAGTTATTTTGTTAAATGGTTAATTATTAAGTGCCATCTAGGTCATTGTTAACACCAGCTGAAATTAATAAAGTCACGATGATGGACCAACAGTGTTCATTACTGCTCCAGTAGTTGTTACGTAAATCTTTCATTACATTGCAAATTGGTGCTAATGGCCCTAAATGGGAAATTGTGTCAGCAGAGCTTTGTAGCAGGCCTGCTTTATGGCTCCCTCGTGTAAGAGGAGAGCATGTGGGATTGGTATAGTTTAACGTGGAGTCTGAGGGTATAGCCATAGAGCATACCCAAGGGATCAGGGCATATGCCAGAAGTCCATCCCAAACACATATGCGGTGAACACCGCTCTCAGGGGGACATTACAGTTGGCTGCCGAATCTTCTATTCAGGTAAGACTTTTCATAGGTGAAACCTGGAGGGTGAAGCACAAGCTATTGGAATGGGCAAGGTTTCATAGTTTCGGCGACAATGCATTCCATGTCTTTATTGGCAGTAGCGGTTCACTGAAGTTGCTGGCAGCATGAAAGCTGGCAATAGGTTCCACCCACTGTACCTGTGACACTCTACAATTAAGGGACCACTTGCAGTTTGGTAAGGTGTATACTTAGTTATACATTACAAATGATTGAGACGTTATCAGCTACTTTGAACAGTAAATGTAAAATGTACAATATTAACTTTTCAAGCAGGTTAGAATTGGGCAGGTCCAGTATAAGGACCAAGATTGTCTTGCAAGACTGGCTCGGAAATCGGGCCACAGTTGCTGTTTAAAGTAGTTACCAAGTAGCTCAAATATCATCTTGAGTTTGGAGATGGAACAGATTTGCATGACTTGCCAAAAATTTCTGTTATTAGTATCAACTATCTATAGACTCTATGGGCATTGTATGGGTTATAGAGTGATTGTCAAATAAGCATATTGTCATGCTCATGTTCAGGTTGATGCATTGTGATGATGGCATATGTTAGTCACAAGGGTGCAATCAGTTAAAGACCGCTGGAATGGTTACATAATCTTGTTGCCACAGGAGAATCATCAAGTGTGGGTAATGGCAACACAGAGTTGGTGTTGAATCGCATTGTATTATGAAATTCTTGTTAACCATAAAAGACCCCCCCCCTTCTTTTGGCGAGAATGTATCTTTCGCCACTGCTATGCCAAAAATATTTTGCAACCAGTGAAATATATATATTGTTACATCTATCCTTCTACTATTCATGCAATTGGGTTATTGGCTATTTTGTTGTCCTGTGTTGTATTGTGGTTCTGCAATGTTTTAAAACGATTTTATTCTCTTGTTTCTTTTGTAAAGCACTATGAATTGCAGCTTGTATGAATTGTGCGATATAAATAAACTTGCCTTGCCTTGCCTTATGTGTTCAAAGTGTTTGCATAGCACCAAACTGCTGAATTTTCTTTTCCAGGGATGAAAGAGTTTGTTATGCTTATGTTCCATGGAAAATGATATTGATTGCTAATGTTTCGAGTTCATGCTAAATGATCGTCTGCTAATTATGGAGTTATACGGCCATTAATTGGCTCAATGAGCTTCCTCATTGAGTTGGCTGTAGCAAACAAGACTCGCTCTGTCGGGTCCACACCGGTTATCAAGGGGTAGGATATCTTCAACATAGTTCCCAGGACCAGTATAATGCCATATGCGATGTTGACATTTGTGAACACTATTTCACCAGGAGGCTGCAGCTACATCCTTAAATTTGGCTGGAGTTTATTAGGTAGTTATCCTTCTGGCACTGGTTTAGTGCAGCAGGTTCAGTCGCTAAATATTGTGATGGTACAGGATGATAATGTCTGTACATTATAATATTATGTTATAAATACTTGAGCAGACCAGGAGGGGGTCAGGTCTTAAAATAGTCACAGGCATACCAGGGGACCTTTGATAAGGTAAGCACACATATATACAACAATATGTCAAGGTCATCAAGAGCCTTGGAGTTCTGGACTAGCAACGTTGTTAGTCACAAAGAATTTGGGAGAACTTATTGTCCAGGCCATTCCAGATGAGAAAAACGGAGTTGTGTTATGTACTAATGGATTCTATTTCCAGATCTCATTCCACCAGGGCTGCTACAACATCAGCAGCAAGGGTGTTTATGTTCCGCTGGGTCGCATTGTTACGGCTGGAGCATGGTCCATTGAACAAATCTCCAAACATCTGTAATGACCCATTGCTGAACCAGGAGTATTTGTTAACTCTATTTATGTTCTGGTTATATTTTCCATCTGGGTGAGAGATGGAAATATTATTGTTTCATTTAAACAGCATCAGCATGATTTACATCTATGTTGTGACTGTATGCATTATGAATGTTTTCCCTTCATTTGTCAATGAAGCAGCTGTGGTTGTGTATACTTGTTTCACACGGCATGAAATCACAGAGCTTTGAAGTCTTCACGTAGTCACTCACATGACTCCGAAGTAAAATAGTAAGATTAAATGAGAACTTACCAGTTTGAAGTTTGATCTTTATTTTATGAGGAGTCGAGTTGAGGGACTACGTGCCCTCCGCTCCCAGCCCTCATAGATTTCATCTGGTAGTTCTAGTCTTTGTTATCTTACCATTATACTTCAGTCACTATTAGCTGTGATTTCACACCGTTGCTTAGAAGATTAACGCACGAACGGTTGTATGGGGTTCTTCACGTAGTCCCTCAACTCGACTCCTCATAAAATAAAGATCAAACTTCAAACTGGTAAGTTCTCATTTAATCTTACTATTTTAATGCATTGTTGCATTGAATCTTCAATAGGTTGCCATGGGCTTCCTTCTGCTCTCTCATTTACAGATATTATTTTATTCAGAATGCTCCTACAGACTTGAACCTTCTACCTGAATGTCCTATATAAAGGACAGGCAGGTGGGCAGTGGAGGTGGGGTAGCTCTGTTGGTGAGGGATGAAATTCATTCCCTTGCGAGGGGGTGACATAGGTACTGACAATGTAGAGTCGCTGTGGATAGAATTGAGGAATTGTAAATGTAAGAAGACACTAACGGGAGTTATCTACAGACCCCCAAACAGTAGCCTGGATATAGTGTGCAAGTTGCAGCAGGAGTTAAAATTGGCATATAACAAAGGTAATGCCACTGTGGTTATGGGAGATTTCAATATGCAAGTAGACTGGGAAAATCAGGTTGGTTCTGGACCTCAAGAAAGGGAGTTTGTAGGTTGCTTCCGAGATGGATTCTTAGAGCAGCTTGTACTGGAGCCTACCAGAGAGAAGGCAATTCTGGATTTAGTATAGTCTAATGAACCAGAATTAATAAGGGAACTCAAGGTAAAGGAACTGTTAGGAGGTGGTGACCATAATAATAAGTTTCAATCTGCAATTTGAGAGGGCGATGGTTAAATTAGAAATGTCAGTGTTGCAGTTGAACAAAGGGGACTATGAAGGCATGAGAGAGGAGCTGGCCAAGGTCGACTGGAAAAGGATCCTAGCAGGAATGACGATGGAACAGCAATGACAGGAATTTTTGGGCATAATCCGGGAGATGCAGGACCATTTCATTCTAAAGAGGAAGAAAGATTCTAAGGGGAGTAAAAGGCAATTGTGGCTGACAAGGGAAGTTAGGGGCGGTATAAAACTAAAAGAAAAGGTGTAAAACAAGAGTAACGGGATGCCAGAGGATTGGGAAACTTTCAAAGGACCTCAGAAGGTAACTAAAAGGGCAAAAGGGGTGAAAAGATGGAGTGCGAAGGTACGCTCGCCAAGAATATAAAGGATAGTAATGGGCCTGTCCCACTTAGGCCACTACAAGAGAATATGCGGTTGCCACATGGTCGCTGGTCGTTGCCAGGGTGTCGTCTGTATGGTTGAGAGTAGTTTCATCTTTTGCCCAAAGATTCGTAGCGTCTTTCTGTTCGCTGCAAAATTTTCAATATGTTGAAAAACATGACTAATGGGCTTGTCGCCAATGAGCGTAGCTTGTCTTCTCCTGACGTAGGTACAGTCTTAGGTTGTCGCCAGGATGATGCAGGTTGTCACCAGATGATGTAGGTTGTCGCCGGTGCTGTCTTCAGTGAATTCCATTGACGTAGTTACGGCAATCGCCTAAATAATTGTCTGTGGGACAGGCAATCGCTGGTTTTTCGGCGACCTGCTACGACTATGACAATCGCCGGCAGTTGCCTAAAAAAAAATCGCCAAGTGGGACAGGCCCATAAAAGCTTCTTTAGGTATGTTAAAAGAAAAAGATTAGTAAAGCCAAATGTGGGTCCCTTGAAGGCAAAAACAGGTGAAATTATTATGGGGAACAAGGAAATGGCAGAAGAGTTAAACAGGTACTTTGGTTCTGTCTTTACTAAGGAAGACACAAATAATCTCCCAGATGTACTAGAGGACAGAGGATCTCGGGAGACAGAGGAACTGAAATAAATTTGCATTAGGTGAGAAATAGTATTGGGTAGACTAATGGGAGTGAAGGCTGATAAATCCCCAGGGCCTGAAATTGTGGAGGCATTGGTGATCATTTTCTAATGTTCTATAGATTCAGTTCCTGTGGATTGGAGGGTAGCATTTGTTATCCCACTTTTCAAGAAAGGAGAGAGAAAACGGGAAATTATAGACCAGTTAGCCTGACGTTGGTGGTGGGGAAGATGCTGGAGTCAACTATTAAAGGAGTATTAACGGCGCATTTGTATAGCAGTAAAAGGATTAGTCCAAGTTGGCATGGATTTATGAAGGGGAAATCCTGCTTGACTAATCTTCTGGAATGTTTTGAGGATGTGACAAGTAAAATGAAGGAGAGCCAGTGGATGTAGTGTATCTGGACTTTCAGAAAGACTTTAAGATCCCATACAGGAGATTAGGGGGCAAAAATCAGTGTACATGGTATTGGGGGTAGGGTATTGACATGGATAGTGAATTGGTTGGCAGACAGGAAACAAAGAATAGGAATAAACGGGTCCCTGTCAGAATGGCAGGCAGTGGCGAGTGGAGTGCCGCAAGGCTCTACGCTGGGGCTGCCACAATTTACTATATATATATATTTTTTAATGATTTAGGTGATGGAATTAAAAATAACACAAGCAAATTTGCAGATGACAAAGCTGGGTAGCAGCGTGAACTGCGATGAGGATGCTAGGAGGTTGCAGGGTGATTTGGACAGAATGAGTGAGTGGGCAGATGCATGGCAGATGCTGTACAATGTAGATAATGTGAGGTTATACACTTTGGTGGCAAGAACAAGGAGGCAGATTATCTCAATGGTGTCTGATTAGGAAAAAGGGAAGTGCAACGAGACCTGGGTGTCCTTGTACACCAGTTACTGAAAGCAAACATGCAGGTACAGCAGGCAGTGAAGAAATGGCATGTTGGCCTTCATAACAAGAGGATTTGTTTATAGGAGTAAAGAGGTCCTTCTGCAGTTGTACAGGGCCCTGGTGAGACCACATCTGGAGTATTGTGTGCAGTTTTGGTCTCCTAATTTGAGGATGGACATCCTTGCTATTGAGGCAGTGCAGCATAGGTTCACGAGGTGAATCCCCGGGATGGCGGGATTGTCATATGAGGAAAGATTGGAAAGACTGGGCTTGTATTCACTGGAATTTAGAAGGATGAGAGGATATATTATAGAAACTTATAAAATTATAAAAGGACTGGACAAGCTAGATGCAGGAAAATGTTTCCCAATGTTGGGGGAATCCAGAACCAGGGGCCATAGTCTAAGAATAAAGGGGAGGCCAACTGCTCTAATTTCCCATTTTCTATCTCGCTCCTTTCTTTTTAAAAAGTTGGATTATATTAGCTATCCTCCAATCCATGGGAACTGATCGTGAATCTATAGAACATTGGAAAATGATCATCAATGTGTCCACGATTTCTAGAGCCACCTCGAGGGCCCTACTTTCCCACACTGGAGAACATGTCCCAGCTACACCTGTCCCACCTGCCTGCACTTGGTCCATATCCCTCCAAACCTGTCCTACCCATGTACCTGTCTAACTGTTTCTTGAGCGTTGAGATAGTCCCTGCCTCAACTACCTCCTCTGGCAGCTTGTACCATATACCCCCCCCCCCCCCCCCCCCCCTTTGTGTGAAAAGGTTACCACTCAGATTCCTATTAAATCTTTTGCCCTTCACCTTGAACCTACTGTATGTCCTTTGGTCCTCGATTCCCCTACTCTGGGCAAGAGGTTCTGTGCATCTACCCAATCTATTGCTCTCATGATTTTATACACCGCTATAAGATCACGCCCTCATCTTCCTGTGCTCCAAGGAATAGAGACCCAGTCTACTCAACCTCTCCCTATAGCTCAGACCCTCTAGACCTGGCAACATCCTCGTAAACCTTATCTGAACTGTTTCAGGTGTGACAATATCTTTCCTATAACATGGTGCCCACAACTGAAAACAATACTCTAAATTGGGGAATTTATGACCACAATACTCTAAAATGGGAGTGGGATGAAATGTTCTTTCCCAGTTCTAATGAAATGACTTTTACCTGAAACGTTAACTCTTTCTTTTTCCACGGAAAGCTGCCTGACCTGCCGATTGCTTCCACTATTTTCTGTTTTCACTACTGAGATGCAAGTCACTATTGAGAAGAGTTGTGGCTACAGCTTGCCAGTACTGCTCCTGATCTTTGTTGAACGTGATTTTAATTCTGACTCTTCTTCACCCAGTTTCTGCCTATAGCTGCATTCAGCTCGTGTTTAGGCAGCAGATATGGACAATATTGAAAATCGTACCTTTGTGGACATAACTCTGCTCTATGCTAATAAATGTTCCAACAAGTAATATCACAATCGTCTTTAACTTAGTTATATTAAGCTGCTCTTTAAGGGCCTGTTCCACTTACATGACTTTTTCAGCGACTGCCGGCACCTGTCATAGGTCATTACAGGTTGCCAAAAATGTTCAACATGTTGAAAATCCAGCGGCGACCAGAACAAGGTACGACGCTTCGGGCGACTACTCACGACCATACAGGCTTCACCCTGCGACATGTCGCCAGGGTGTTGCCTCTATGGTCGTGAGTAGTCTCCTAGTCACCCATAGAGTTGTAGCGTCTTTCTGGTCGCCGCTGAATTTTCAACATGTTGAAAATATTCGGCGACCTTTTGCAGGTGCCGGCCGTAGCCGAAAAAGTTGCGTAAGTGGGACAGGCCCTTTGGAGCAATACAATTGAAGAATCGCAAAATGGTCATTACATGGAAAAAGGCCATTTCGCTCACTGATTTTGTACCGGTTCTATGAAATCACATTACAGCATGTCACACTCGCTTACCCTCTTGCTATAGTCCAACATTTTCCCTTTATCCCGTTTCCTTTTCAAAAAGGCTACAATTAAATTAACCTCCACTATTACCTTGACCATGTATTTCAGACTCCAGTGATCCATGCTTCATGTTACTTTAGTTTATTTAGCCAATCACCTTCACTTAATTCCCCCTGATTCCTGAACCTTCTGCCAATAGGAACAGTTTCTCTCTACTCATTATGTTAATATCTTCATGATTTTAAATACTTTTGTCAGATCCTCTCACATACTCCATCCCCCACCAGCCCCCCACCACAAAAAATACCATATACTCCAGTTTGTTCATGAAAATAAAGCCCATTATCCAAGGAATCATTTTAGTTGGGCTCCATTAGCCATGCAGTCAGTCTGACTATACCTATTTACACTAATATCACACACATATTTTATTCCCTCTACACACCAAACAACCTCCCCCTGATTCTACCACATACTTCCAGATTGGAGACAATTTATAGTGACCAATTACACTACTAACCCACATGTCTATGGGGTGGAACAGGTAACTGGAGGTCTAGAGTGAAACTTGCATGGTCACTGGGAGAATGTGCAAACTCCACAACAATGGCACCCTGAGGTCGGTATTGAACCCGGATGGCTGGAGCAGGGAGAGCATTCTTATGCAAAGCCCTTAATAAAATCATTACATTTTTGTTTACTAAAATCACAGCAACAAAAACTTAACATATTACTTCAGGCTGAATAAAGTTTGATCAAGCTTCGTCATGACTTTTTTGCTCGTGTATTTTGTGCCTTCATTTATGAAGCACATATCTGTTGTAACAACTGTCTCACACAGATTTAATTATCTCTAGATGACTGGGAAGTAAAAGAACCTGGTTTAGAAAATTAACATGAAATCAGTTTTTTTTTAAAATGCAAAGAGATTGAAATGCAACATAAAATCAATCCCTAAACGTGACTCGAACCTTATAATTCCCATACTGCATGTTGCAAATTCTGATCACATGACTCCATGTACCTAATACAAATATATCCAAAGCTCCATTGACATTTAGATCGGACTCTAATTGTCATGCAAGGCATATTTAATGCCAGTGCTATCGCACTGGTGCATGTACATGCAATAAAGATTATGAATATGATTAAAGAAATAAATATGGGATAGGCATAGAAAAACCGGCCTTAAGTGAAGAAGCCCTATTCACTTGACATTGATGGGGAAACACCACAACATACACCTCTGTAACTTTGTGCTGCAGTGGCCTTCACTGGGTCAGCTGAATTGCAATGATGGAATTAATTGATTTGGTTTATTTTAGTGAGACTTTTTTTGGGGGGGCGGGGGGGGTTCCAATCATCATCTGCCAATTGGTTATTCATCCCTGTGTCTGATTGGTCACCTTTCCAAGTGTTTATCATCAAGACTTTACTAACCCTTGCAGTTTAGTATGGCCACTTTAAGAGAACCAAAATGGATTGTGTGTGATTTTTGAAATTATACTTGGTTAATATGTATAACCTCTGAGAAAGTTGTGAATTAAGCAGCTGATGCAAACCAACCTTGCATAACTGCACCATTGAAAACCTCTCCTCACTGGCACTGGAACAAATTGCCATGGTCCCTCCTTGTAAAGTAGTTAAATGCAAGTTTGCACATGTAAATGTTTCTCCCCTAGTGTTTTTTTTAATGTTACAAAATTGTCATTGACATGCATAAAAGTATTATTAATGACACAAAAAGGATTTAAACCTACTTACCCGTGCATGTTGTATCAATAAGGTCTGTAGTGTAACCAAGCTTACAGAGACAGTGGTAAGAACCCAATGTATTAATGCACTGCCCATTCTGACATAGGTTGGGGAGCACCTTACACTCGTCAATGTCTGTAATTTAAAAAATCTATATTAAACACATATTTATGAACAAAGTACTGAGAAAAAGAGAAGTAAATAATTTGTTGGTACTTTATTCAATTGAAAGTAATTATTTTACACAAGAATGAATAAGAAGTAATTTTATTAAAGTTACCGCTTATCACTTATCAATCATGTATATGTCTAAAAACAATTCATTTGCTTATTATTCAAAAAGTCCATACATTATTGCTGTTCTTACAACCTATTTAGAAATTAAACTTCTTTTAACCTTTTAAGATACAATTTGTGAGAAAATATTTGCTTTACCTTGTCCATCAGTCGTAAAGCCTGGACCATGTGGACATAACTTTCTGTACTGGGTAGTTCCGGGCAGTGGGCAGAGTTCACATTGATTACCCCAGCCACGACCACCATCACAACAACATTCAGACTTGGTGACCATATTGCGACTGCTGGAAGACATCTGACACATGGTCTGCAGCACCTCTGCAAAGCAGAAGGCTTGACGATTGTCTGCAACATGAAAGTTGGGATTAAAATTTGAATATCAACTAGATATTACAATTTAAAACCAAGTATTTGTGCTGTTTATTCAAAGAAATTGAGTCAATATAAATGTAGTCTGTCTTAAATCAATAAGCTAAAGAGTGAGTGGACTGCCTTTTTACTGTTGAGAAAGATAATTTGAACTGCTCTGTTACTGATCCAGCTCGCTATGCATAATGCAATCTGCCTAATATTACCAAAGTAAGATCCCTGATTCACCGTTAGTTGCTGGGAGCAATGGTTTCACCCTTTGTGTAATTGGGAGTTTTATCAGGGGTGTTGCCTCCATTTACATGAGGCACACCACTGGAGACAGCATACAGATGTCACTCTCAAAATGCACCCAATACAATCAGTTTATGAGGCTTTTAAGACAATCTCAGACTATGCATTGGGACGTAGGAAATCGAGAAAAATTCTACATCACTGTACATTTTCATCATAGCACCACTGGCCACATCAACAAAGCAATGCAGACCTCTGAGCCCCATCCAAAGTGATTTATTTCATCTCTGCTTCTGAATTCTTTTCAATGTGGGATCCCAATAGTAACACAAAATAAGAGCCATTAAAGGGGCAGACGACTTGAGAGTTAGCATCTTGTAGGCTTTAGCACAGACCAAATTCTAGGTCATTGAATGATATGGATAAGACTGGAGAGAGGGAGGCCTCTAAAGACCCTCATTTGCTCCTGCTGCATTTCAAAAGGATTAACATCATTAACCTGGACCTACGAGAATTATCCATCAGTGAGTCCCAGTCAGTGCTTACAATGGGTGAGCAAGAGGAAGGAGGGGCAGAATGTTAAACTTCATGCGTCAACTAGGGTTAACATGTTCTGGTGATTGACACAAAGCTGGAGTAACTCAATGGGACAGGTAGTATCTCTGGAGAGAAGGAATGGGTGACTTTTTGGGTCAAGATCCTTCTTCAGACTCTTGCTCCAATGACGTCTCAACCCAAAACGTCACCCATTCCTTCTCTCCAGAGATGCTTCCTGTTCTCCTGAGTTACTCCATCTTTTTGTGTTTATCTTCGGTTTAAACCAACATCTGCAGTTCTTTCCTTAACATGTATTGGTTTGGGAATTGGAAGGTTGCAGCTATTCTAATGAAGATTCAGGGAAGCGAGCTATTATTGAGTGAAGAGATTGAGTCGCATCACCCCATTTTCCATATAATAGCTGGAGAAAATAACAAAAGAAAATCCAGTCAGTCACTACATATAACAGATGCAAGAAATATGAAAAAAAAAATGCTGGAAACATTCAGTAAATCAGGCTGTAACTCTGGGAAAATGGTTAAAGGCTAGGTCATATTTCAGGACATTCAAACTTATGATTTGTTTTGGACATAACCTTTTTTCCCCTACCCTCAGAGATATCATCTAATCAAAAGAAAATTCAGACTACTGGAGCAATCCATTGGCACCAAAGAGTTAACTTCTTTGTTTGTAAGTTGGATTCTACATAGCAGTTGAGAGTTACAAGTAATAGAAAATACTCTGAAACTGAGAACGAGGGCTTTCATAGAATGTGAGAAATCGATATTTAATACACAAACATCTGTAAAGTCATATGCATACTTTAGAGAGTTGAAACTGCTCATCAAAGTTTGAAAAATTACTCCAGATGGGTTAAACACACAGCGTTTGAAATTAATGAGGTCCATTTTATCCAACTGCTCCAAATACACACTCTGCCATCATTCTTTCAGGATGATCAATTCATTTACTATTCTCAATTGTGTGTTACGATCTCACTCATAAGCCTTTGCTTGGTATTTCCCACTGAGCTGCTAGTTTGAGAATTGTTCTCAGATTACAGCATAAAGCATCTACTACAAACCCACTTACTCCCATAGCTATCTTGACTACACTTCTTCCCACCCTGCTTCCTGTAAGGACTCTATCGCCTAATCCTAATTCCTCCGTCTATGCTGCATTTGCACCCAGGATGAGGTATTCCAGACCAGGGCATCTGAGATGTCCTCATTCTTTAGGGAACAGGGATTCCCCTCTTCTATTATAGATGAGGCTCTCACTAGGATCTCCTCTATATCCTGTAGCTCCGCTTACTCCCCATCCCCCTACTTTACCGATCACCTCTGCTCAGTTCACACTAACCAACCTGATCTCCTGGTGGCTCAGCACTTCAACTCCCCCCTCCCATTCTGAATCCTCCATTGCCAGAGTGAGGCCCAGCACAAATTGGAGGAACAGCACCTCATATTTTGCTTAGGTAGTTTACACCCCAGCGGTATGAACATTGACATCTCCAATTTCAGATAGTCCTTGCTTTCTCCCTCCTTCCTCTCCCCCTTCCCAGCTCTCCCACAGGCTTACTGTCTCCACCTCTTCCTTTCTCTCCCCCCCCCCCCCCCGGGGCTAGGCTATTTTCCTAGTCAACTTTGGCCAGCTCCTGCCTCATGGCTCCATAGTCCCCTTTGTTCAACTCTACTGACTACTCCGATTTACCCTTCTCCCTCTCAAATTGTAGATTAAAACATCATATTATGGTAATTACCTCCTAATGGCTCCTTTACCTCGAGTTCCCTTATCAAATCCAGTTCATTAAACAACACTAAATCCAGAATTGCCTTCTCCCTGGTAGGCTCCAGTACAAGCTGTTCTAAGAATCCATCATGGAAGCACTCCACAAACTCCCTTTCTTGGGGTCCAGTACCAACCTGATTTTCCCAGTCTACCTCATGTTGAAATCTCCCGTAACAACCGTAGCATTACCTTTACGACATGCCAATTTTAACTCTTGAACTTCAACTCCCCCTCCCATTTCAAATCTGACCTTTCTGTCCTGGGCCTCCTCCATTACCAGAGCGAGGCCCAATGCAAACTGGAGTAACAGCACCTCAGATTTCGCTTAGGTAATATACACTCCAGTGGTATGAACATTGACTTCTCTAATTTCAGATAGTCCTTGCTTTCTCCCTCCTTCCCCTCCCCCTTCCCAGCTCCCCCACAAGCCTACTGTCTCCGCCTCTTCCTTTCTTTTTCCCCCCCTTCCCCCCGGACATCATTCTGAAGAAGGGTCTCGACCTGAAATGTCGCCTATTCCTTATCTCCATAGATGTTCTAAGGGACAGAAGTTTAGGGGTAACATGAGGGGGAACTTCTTTACTCGGAGAGTGGTGGCTGTGTGGAATGATCTTCCAGCAGAAGTTGTGGCGGCAGGATCGATTGTAACATTTAAAAGTAAAGTGGATAGGTATATGGAAGGGAATTGAGGGGTATGGTCTGAGTGCAGGTAGATGGGACTAGGGGAAAATAAATGGTCGGCACGGACTGAAAGGGCCGAGAAGGCCTGTTTCCGTGCTGTAATTGTTATATGCTGGCTCACCCGCTGAGTTCCTCCAGCAGTTTTGTCTACCTTCGATTTTTCCAACATCTGCAGTTCTTTCTTAAACAGCATAAAGATCGTCACTTTAGGTATAAGACAAACCTAGGAATGATCCATGGTAGATGGGAGAGACATTTATACACCTGGATTAATGTATCCACTTGGCCTGGACTAGGCAGTCTCAAGGTAACATGGTGGCAAATCAGTTAGTGTTGCTGCCTTGCAGCTCCATGTACCCAGGTTTGATTCTGACCTTGCATGAATGGCTATCTTCCCACAACGATAGAGATATTGTAGGTTAATTAGCTGTAGTAAATTATCCCTTACTGCAAAAGGAATCAAAGAGGAATGGATGAGAATGTGAGGGTACAGGTTGCAGGAATGCAAGAGAAAAATATAAAGAGGATTGAAACTGATATAAATATAAAGAGGAATATCCCTCTGGAAGGCAGTGTGGATCAGATAAGCCCAATGGGCTCCTTCTGTCATTATATTTGAATTTACCAATACACTCTGTGCCTGAGGGCGTTGCTCGAAATCCATCACCACAGTCGCATTTGTAACTACCAGGAATATTGATACAGCGCCCATTTTCACAGATTCCCGGTTTGCTCCAGCACTCATTATCATCTAGAATGAGAGAAGATTAAAGGCAAATCATAAAGTTAAAGAAACATCAACAAACCATAACAACTTTGATTCTGGATTGCATTGAGTTACTCTGGATCTTCTCTGAAAAGTTATAAAAGTCAGAATCATAGTGCCTGGAAATAATGAATCTAGACCTACCCATTAATAAGAAATTCTTGTTTGCTTTTTTTTCAGTAGTTAAAGTAGTGACATATGCCAAGTACACCCTTTAAATTATTTGTCAAAATAAAAAATAATAAAGAAATTGAATAATTCAACTAAATACTTTCCCACCAACATCACAGTGCAAATCTTGCCCAGGATCCTAATTCCTGATGAATTAAGCTTCACCCCCCCTAACACCTCAAATCTCCCTCCTTATTAGACATCTTCATGGTGAGCCATGATCTGAGCTGTACTTGTCTGCACAAGAGCCTTTGCACACATGTCCAAGGTTGAATAATTACATAAAATGCTTTAGAATATTGCAATATGGTAGTGGAGGGGTGGGGTGCACAAAGCATGTATTAGCCAAGCATGCATTGCTTGTTCTAACATCTCCATGGAAGTGAAGACATTTTCCACATCCCTCTACCTTATCTCATGTTGGCAAGTTTCCGCAGCATAGGAAACCGGAAAATTGAGGTGTCACAACAACTAAGAGTATGTTGACTTATCTATTGTTCAGGAGAAGCACGAGTGTTTCCTTTTCTTGAGCCAAGTTCTTCTGCCAAATATTTGCCCCGCACCACTTCACAGATAGCTACATCTATGAAGTCCATGGATTTTGACTAAATGCTCGTGTTCTCTTGACGGAATACAGCAGTAGTCCCAGAACTGTGATGTCAGTTATGTAGGGCTATTCATTTCCTGCTGTAGTGAAGTCGCCCGAGAATCAGGATTCAGAAACTTAATGTTATTAACTTGCAAAGTGAGTAATTCAATCCACATTGCATCTCTTTTGTAGGTGGTCAGTGAACACCTTACCAGTGCAACCATCTCCATCAGGCCTGCGGACCATTCCTGTCGGGCAAATACACATGAAGGTACCAATCAGGTTTTTGCACATCATGCCCCTGGATTCACAGTCATGGAGTTCCTGTGCACATTCATCAAGGTCTGTGACAAACATAAAATAGAAAGGTAGTTTACATAATGAACAATAATAAATAGAAGTACAGACTTTGATCCTTTTTACACACTGCATTATAATTAAATGCTGCTTGAAATAAGAAAGTCAAAGAGAAAAAAAAATTCTGTATATTCCTCTCAGGATTATTTTTGCCATCTGTAAATGCAAAAAAAATTAAAACTAAAATCAGACAGTGCATTATGACCATAACTGTTCAGATAATATATGGATATCTCAGCTATTGACTGAAAACCACATGTTGGTGCTTTTATAGCTGGCATATTTCCTGATGACAGGATTACATTTAAATCCCATGTAAACGACATTACAGACACAAGGCTGCAATGCATGAAACTAGGAAAAACACAGATACAGGCCATGTCGGCTCTTTTTATATCGTGCCAGCCACCCAATCTACTTTCCTTGCATAACACTTAATTGCTTTTTAGAGCAATATTACATCCAATTGTATCATTCAGCCATTTGCAGTCTTCATTTTAAAGGATTTTTCTGACGATTGATTGACGATTTGCCATGGTGAAAAAACCCTGATATACGATTTCACCTTTTTCTTTGGCAATGCATTTGCTCAGCAGTAATATTTTTCCTGTCAAAAGGTTATTAAAGAGTGAACATTATGGGACAGAATGCATTGACAAGCAAGGCTGAGCCTGTGACTTGAGTCTCAGCCACGTGTTCTGGTGGTCACGTATTGCAAGAGTCCCAAATGTCTTTCAATTTGCAAAGGTTGGAACTGGCATTTTTCTTAATTATTTGACCTCACCTCTGCACATCTTTCCATCTTCTCTTAAAGAGTAACCAGTGGGACATGTGCATTCAAAAGAGCCAAAGGTGTTGATGCAGCGGAATGCACACAGCAGTGGGTTCAACGCACATTCGTTTATATCTGAAAAGTTAAAAATTAGAAATTAGAATGTTTCCTATACATTTTTCTTCATTCAGGAATCCCTGTGTTGGACTTAAAGAGATCAGTAACACAAAGTTCACTCAATGTCAAGATGAAAAAGGTGGAAGAAAAAAAATAAATCCTAAGGAATTGGGAGTTCCCAAAGTGACTGAGTGGACAAGGGATTTTAACATGACTGAGTACTTGGGTTTAAATGGCGCTAGGTCTCGGGAAGGAGGGGTTAAATTAAGATTACGAACAACCACATCATCTAAATTCCAAACCTAAGAACCTATCACCTTCATATTTCATTGATGCAGGTTAAGAGGAAGGCAGAAGGTGACTGGGTGTAAAGAGAATGAAAGCTTCTCCTGAAGCCTGCGGTAAAGGCTGAGGCCATTCACTTTATCAATGTATCTCATAATTTGTTCACCCCTTAGCTTTCTACACTCCACAGAAAGAAGAACCAGCCTCTCCTGATATTTACAAGCAGGAGAGCTGTTCGTAAATATTATTGCACCATTACAATTTAAATCACATCTTTTCTTCTACGTTCTGATATGTTAAATGCTTGCAGTGTCTTGCTCTGATGAATGATTGACTGGATGTCTTCTGGAAAGCCACATTGTTGCTGGCTGTGTCTCAACTAATCACCCTGGCTGGTGACATCAACTGCATCATGGATTTGGCTGGATAAATAGGTCAGAATGACAACAAAGAGGACATCATCTCCAGAGTCTAGAGGAAGTGATAACATATGCAAAGCTGAGCAACATCTCCAGCCACCTTGCAGGAGAACCATGGATGTAATACACCTGATCAAGCCCAGTTACCTCATTGGAGACCTTAGAAGTATCTCTAATCGGACTTTATCTTGCACTAAATTTGTACCCTTTATCCTTTTCTGTGCAGTGTATGGCTTAATTTTAATCATGTATAGTTTTTGCTTTGACTGGATAGCTTGCAAACAAAAGTCTTTCACTATACCTCAGTACATGTGACAATAATAAACTAAATTAAAGTTAAAGATCTGTTTGTTCTTTTGAGGCAAATTAAAACTTCTGGAGGTGATGGCTTAACAACTGATTTACACTTGGTTCAGTGGCACAGGGGAGGCCCAAACCTACTATGAAGCTGGCTGGCAACATCTCAGAATCCATGAGGAAAGACACCATCATTCACGTTTGCTCACAAAAATGGGAAAGGCAGGAACTCAGAAACTGGTTACCCAACTCGCCCTTAAAATGGCAATTATGAAATTCTGTCCAAGGTCATTGGGGCAGTTTAGACCTACAGGAAATCTCTGACACATTGTGCTCCCCAGGGTGATAATCTCCTACGTTCAGGGACAGGGTGGTGGATTGTTACTTCCCAGCTTGAATCAGAAGGCCTTAGTCAGAATCTGCACGTGGTATAATGGATGTGCTTTCCATTAAATTAAGAAATCAAATGGCCAAAATGTCTGTGTAATTGATCAGTAAATAAATAATTTAAACAGGCTCTGGACACATAATTTAAAAACACATTTTGAAAGTGAAGATCCGTTCAAGTCAGCTTCCTGCAACTCTTTTTCTCTACACCACTCCCCCAACACCCCTTTCCTCATCAAGGGCACGACAGGCATGGAGGAAATTCAAATGGCTTTTACCTCATAATCTGCCTGGGTCGCATAGCAGGAAACCACGGTCTAATTTACCACATATAGCCAGCAACTTGTATAAAGATCAGTAAGAGTCACCTTCACAAGTCATCATTGGACCAGGCTCAAATCCGTCATCACAAGTGCATTCAAATCCTCCAACCACATTTGTGCAAGTGCCATTGCCACAGGGGTTACCAATTGAACATTCATCGGTGTCTGTTTTAGAACAGGAAAAATTGTTGGCATTTTTAGTTCTATTGTTTTGAACAACTGCACCAAAAACATGTAACATTAGACTACCATTAGACTACATTCTGAACATTTACCGGTAATGTATGCAAATACATTTAAGAATGTTCAGGATTAATGTGTACCTACAGTATCTTAATGGTGGAAAATAACATGACATTTTAGGTCTAATTTGCACTTTCACAGAGAATATTAAAATGTATAATAGGAAATCAGCATGCCATTATACACATTTTTCCTTTGCAAATAATTCAACTAAATAGAAATGAAATTAGAAATATAAAAGGGGGTAAGACATTGTAACCAATATCCACCACTGTAGAAAGTGATTCTAAGCCATTGTAATTAATTCTATAATGAGCAACAACAGTTTTCCTACCAGCACAATTAACTCCACTGTAGTCCAGGCTGTATCCCATGGGACACTCGCATCGGAATGATCCATCAGTGTTGATACAATGGCCATTTGAACAAATTCCAGGGTTTTCAAAGCATTCGTTAACATCTACATTGCAGAACAATAAATCAGATCAGGATAAATTAACCATTGTGATTAAACAGCTTCATTCTAAATGCATTCTAAAAGCTTTCAAGAGGGAGCTAGATAGGGCTCTTAAAGATAGCGGAGTCGGGGGATATGGGGAGAATGCAGGAACGGGGTGCTGATTGGGGATGATCAGCCATGATCACATTGAATAGCGGTGCTGGCATGAAGGGCCGAATGGCCTACTCCTGCACCTATTGCATAATGTCAAATCTATCAAGTAAATTCAAATTATAAATTATTTTCAATAATTCAAGCCTTTAAGATTAAATTATTGGTGCCAAGGCCAACATCTATTGCCCATTACTAATTGACCTTGAGAAGATGGTGGAGAGCCAATGCTGTCTGGTGAAAGTTCTCTAAAAAAGCTGTGGAGTTGGGAATTCCAGGATTTGGACCCAGCAGCACAAGTATCTTCCATAAGTAGGTAAGGTACTTGGAGGGAACAAGCAGCTGGTATTTTCATGTGTGCCTATTGCCTTTAGACTCCCTGTTGTTAGAAGTTACGGATTTAGGAGATACTGTTGGAGTGGCCTAGGAGACAACTGCTGAGCATTTTGTAAATGTCAATCACTGCAGGGACTAAGCACCTTAAATCGCGGGGTGTACAAATCCAGCAGGCTACTTTGCCCAGAGTGGATGTCAGGTTCTTGTGAATTGGAGTTGTGCTCATCCAGAAAATGATCATTACACTGTTTCTTTTAAAAAATCCAGATGTTTCAAGGAAGTTTTGAGCACACAATGATGAATTTAATCATTAATGGCTGCCGTTGGGATCTGACGGCTTGCACGATGTGGAAAGTGATCCACATTTTTGAGCATCTTGTTATGAATTTCTATTATGGGATTACACTGTTGTGCCGTGGGGCCAGGTGGACAGTGGGCTTTTGAAAGGTTGAGTGCTAATCACACCCTCTTGTTTAATCAGTAAACCAGTCAACTATAATTTTCAGCTCGACCTTCAAGCACATGCATATACAACATCCTCTGAGCTAGACCACTGAGGTCCAGATGACATTGGTCCTGGAGTCATAGAAACATAGAAATATAGGTGAAGGAGTAGGCCATTCAGTCCTTCTAGCCAGCACCGCCATTTGATATTATCATGGCTGATCATCTAAAATCAGTACCCCTTTGCATCTAGCCTGTCCAATGCTTTAAGAATTTGTTTCCATGAGATCGCCTCTCATCCTAAATTCCAGTGAATACAAGCCCAGTCGACCCATTCTTTCATATATCAGTGTCTGAAGAAGGGTCTCGACCCGAAACGTTGCCTATCTCCTTCGCTCCTTAGATGCTGCTGCACCCGCTGAGTTTCTCCAGTCTTTTGTGTACCCCCGCCATGGACCTCCTTGTTACTAAACTCAAATCATCTTACAATGAAGGCCAACATGCCTTTTACTTTCTTCACTGCCTGCTGTACTTGCATGCTTACTTTCAGTGACTGATGTACAAGGACACCCAGGTCTCGTTGCATCTCCCTTTTCCTAATCTGAAACCATTCAGATAATTATCTGCCTCTCTGTTCTTGCCACCAAAGTGGATAACCTCACATTTATCCACATTATACTGCATCTGCCCACTCAACCAACCTATCCAAGTCACCCTGCAGCCTCAAAGCATCCTCATCGCAGCTCACACTGCCACCTACCTTTGTGTCATCCGCAAACTTGGAGATGTTACATTTAATTCCCTCGTCTAAATCATTAATATATATTGTAAATAACTGGGGTCCCAGCACCGAGGCTTGCAGCACCCCACTAGTCACAGCCACCCCATGAGTCAAGTCACCAAAGGTCGAACTGTTCCCCATTATTTCTGAAAATTATTCCATTATCACAGTATGTTTGTTCAGAGTGATGTGCAACATTGCAGACAGAAAAGAGAAAAGTATCATGGTAGTGCAGCCTTGCTTGAAACCAGATATCAAAAGCAGTCATGATGCCTTTGCCTCATGGGCCATCTGCAACTAAAGAACTACGACAAACCAAAGGGCGTTGGCTGACTGAACAAGTATAAGCTTCCCCACAGAAAATGTAGCAGAGCTTTGCATTAACAAACTATAATTCCGCTGTGCAGGGAGAGAATGGGCAAGTGACTTTTCGGATTGGGATCATTGAGTCTGTAGAAGGATCTCAACGCAAAATGTTGCCTGTTCATGTCCTCCCCAGGTGTTGCTTGACCTGCTGAGTTCCTCCAGCACTTTATATTTTGCTCAAGATTCCAGCATCTGCATTATATCGTGTCTCCAATTCTGCTGTCCGGACAGTCTGGAATACTCACAGCATTGTTTGGCTGAGTTCATGTCAAAATGTATACTGCTCTGACGGCTCAATTATGCCACATATTCTGCTCCTGAGCCTGCTGAGGCCATTTATAACCAACTCAAACAACTGCTTTGTGCATATTTGGTGCTGTGTGGCCAACTTTACAACTGTAACTACTCTCCAGAAGCACTTCATTTGCTATATAATGCACTGATCTCCTGAAAAGGGCTTGCTTGATGCCATATAAGTGAAAGTTCTTATAATCATATCAAATATTTAGTTGCAGTGTCCATGGTCACTTTGTTAATTAAAACACTGCAGTTACATTCAGCTTGTCTTACCTTCACGAGTTTCTCCAAAGCCAGGGATAATTCCATGACCATATGGACACAGATCCAGGAATGCAACTGCAAAATAGATCAAATTTATTTTATAACTGACACCCTTTGGCAGTTTGAGGTTTCAGCAGTGACCAGGGATTTAAAGGGTTAGGTGGAGTGAGGAGGGGGAAATCAACCAAGATATGAGGCCAGAAGAGTGGAGATCAAGAAGGCACTCGAGTTTGGGTTGAGTTAACTGAGCAGGAGAAACTTTAAATGGTGGGGGGGGGAGAGAATATTGAGAACCAGGTGTATAAGGTTGAGAGGAGGAATCAGGAATGGCACATTGCTAGCAGGATATGTGGAAAATCAAACCATTTGGTAAAGGGTTTAGGGAAGGTTGACAGATTTTGAGACATTGGGGGATGGTCTTAGATGGGGTGTATTGCATTCAATTGCTGGTCTCCCACTGCTTTGCTGAGAGACTAAGACCACGTCTTCCTGGGATTGCCTAATAATAGACTCCTCCAGGACAACATAGTTCAACTGCCCTAACAGTCTGCTAATATTAGGGCTGAACCAAGAACAACATCATACATTTGTCCCCAATGCAGAAAACGCATCAGAGGGCTACTGACGATCAGGAGTAAGTATCACTATTTCCCTGATTTGAACTAGAATTGGCACAATTTTCAATTGCATGGTTTTGAGAAATACTATTTGTGTGACCAGATCAGGAACAGTACCAAGTACAATTTAGAATAGTACCAAGTGGAAAGGGCAATTGCAGTGCATGAAGTTAAATGGCAGACACAAGGTCAAATGAACATAAGGAAAGTTAAGCACAAAGAACTTCATACAAAAAGTGATCTATAAATGATTAGGGGTCTAATTGGGACAGTGGAAGCAAAACCCCTGGAATCATTTAAGAAAGTAGTGAATAGTTGTATTTCTGGAAAAGGCCTCTTGCTCATTTTTCAAAATCCATAATTGTATTGCAAACAAACTATGTATGAGAGCAGAACAGGAAAACGTTTACCCAAACAAGTCATTCCCCATTGTATTTTTACAAGAGTTCCATTTTCTTTGAAGTTTAAAAGTTGTACTGGATAAGTCCAACGTCAGGTACTTTACCTTCGCCATCTTTGGGGCAGAGCTCGCAAGGGTCTCCCCAACCCTCTCCTGGCATTTTACTGCAACAGCATTTTGCCTTCGTTGTGTTAAAAGGTTTTGCCACTGAACACTTTCCACTATCAAACTTGGTGAAGCAGAAACTTTGACGTGTATCTGGGGAATAACATTAGATCAACATAACTTTCAGCATAGACTTTTAACAAGGTACATTTCAAATATCAAGTAAAAACAATCACTGTCCAATCAAAACATTGCTAATATATGGGTGTTTCCTGAAATACAGCACACTGTAGTGAAACTGAAGGTCTCCAAACTTCCAGGTTATTTTCCTGTTTTTTATGTAATATTCCTATTGTTTCTTATCCTGTGTTATAAATTGTATAGATCATGGTGCAGAGCCAAAATAATGAGATGAAGCAAAAATAAATCAATCTGTTTTTACAATAAAATATCAGATGTCCCTGGTTTTCTTGCTTTTTTTGGTGACATTTTTCAAGCAGGATCGACTCGACGTGCACAAACAGAAGATCAAATAGAACAAGTTGTCCTACAACTTTAGGCTGTGCACGCCACACGAAAGACGACCCGATTAGTTTTTCCGATGTCCCAAGTTTTTGCAGCAGAACATGAGAGCGGTGTCCCTTTGGTCACGTGTGAACCGTTTTTATATTGTTTCTTTTCTATTGTTTATATTTTGTGCTTAAGCTTTCCATTGGAATACTTAATAATGAATAGAACTTAAAATCATGAAATAAAAATCTAGTTTGCTCACCTATTTTATCAATGTCTCATTCTGTAGTCCCTCCCATTGTCAATGCTATTTATAGCGCTATAATCGGGTTTTTATGCACTTGTCGTGCTTGATTTAAATTTCAAATAACACGGTTATAATGATCCTGGGGTGAACTACGGGCCACGTGGTGGGTTAGGTGCCGACATTTTGTAAGGGAGCCTCAAAATCATTAAGTGTCCCATACGTCTTTTATTTTTTATACTTTTTTTTCAAATTTTGTAAGTATTAAATTTTGATCAAATTTTGGTCGATTTTGATCACAAATTAGCTCATACGGATCATATGTAGGCCCATTTTTAATCCTGTGGTATCTCATTATAATTTAATAACTTTCAAATTTGGCCACCCATGTCACAGGTTGGTACCCTTATTTACGGAAACAGATATATATTCAGGTTACCTGCATTCTATTGAACGTGGAAAAAAAAGCTGAAGATTACTATTTATAGGGCTTTTCCGGACCTGAAACTATTGTTGGCAATTAGAAAACAATTATGGAAATTCAAGGTGCAAAGCAAATTATTTACTCTATTCCAATTTTCAATGATCTCTGCCAATGATAATGCATGACCAAATCCTTATAGATTATATTTCAAAGAACATGCAAAAAAAGACAAAACTGAACATATCATTTTCATACAATAGTCCAGCTGAAGTGGAAGGAAATGCAGACTTACCAAAGCACCGACGCCCATTCTCCGAGAGGATAAAGCCTTGGCGGCAAACACACTGGAAACTGCCAGCACCATTTTCACAATCACCAAACTGACAGATATTAGGATCTTCTTCACATTCATTTATGTCTACAGAACAGGGAAGGTTATTTAGCTAAATTATGGTACAAGCATTGTAGTGAGTAAGCTCACAAATATCAGACATTTTTTGATACGAACGGGAATATGGAGAGAAAAGGTTTCCCGGAAAACTTGCAATGCTATCAACTTCCATTAAAATTAGGTCAGCATGTATTTTTGTGGAGTGTATTTCTTTATCAAAACTGGCAATTTTCACCAAACACTTTTATAATTACACAGCTGAAAATGTTTAATATTTTATTCATACATGTACAGCATTTGAAATAAATTAACAGTGCATAGATTGATTAGCTCAAATGGTTAAGTAGAAACCTCAAGGATTCAGAACAATAGGAAGCATTGCAGATCCTCACCTATACAATTTTCATTCTGCACCTCATAACCTGAAGGGCAGATACATCTGTAAGCACCATCAAGGTTCTGGCAGGTCCCAGGGGCACACGATGTGGGAGACAACACACATTCGTTGATATCTGTCCAGGAAATAAAGCAAAACTGATACATAAACCATGTGCAGAATAACATTTACAAAGCTTCCTGCAAGTCAATAATTGACACACTCACCCATACAGTTCTTCCTATCAGGTGTAAGCTCATAGCCTTCCTGACATAGACACTGGAAGGAGCCAATGCTATTGAAACATTGTCCATTTCTACAGACTTGGCCAGAGAGGATTGTACATTCATCGATATCTGAGGAAATGATGGAGAATACATTCAATGAAAAAAATGTGGATTCACTCCTATTCAACAAGTAACTTCAAAAAAAAAAATGTTATTTATTCAGAATAAAAGATGAAACACAAATTCAATGTTAGGACACAGGAATCCCAAATAACAGTAGAAAAGTAACATTTATGAACCAGAAAAGTAAATAAGATTTTTGACATGGCATCATTAAATACATTGACTGCAAAGTTTGTCATTTTGACTTTTCCTACCAACCAAAAGAGAAAACGTGGTGTCAGATTCGAATAGAATGAACTATTGGAAGAAAGTTAAAAATTTGAAGAGAAACATAGAAATTAGGTGCACAAGTAGCCCATTCGGCCCTTCGATCCTGCACCGCCATTCCATATGATCATGGCTGATCATCCAATTCAGTATCCCTTACCTGCCTTCTCTCCATACCCTCTGATCCCCTTAGCCACAAGGGCCACATCTAACTCCCTCTTAAATATAGCCAATGAACTGGCCTCAACTACCCTCTGTGACAGAGAGTTCCAGAGACCCACCACTCTCTGTGTGAAAAAAGTCCTTCTCATCTCGGTCCGAAAGGATTTCCCCCTTATCCTTAAGCTGTGACCCCTTGTCCTGGACCTCCCCAACATCGGGAACAATCTTCCTGCATCTAGACTGTCCAACCCCTTAAGAATTTTGTAAGGATGCACAATTTAAATTTTAATGCCATGTAACAGAGCTAAGAACTTTTTAGGTATTGTTTTATCAATGTTCTTTGTAGAAAGCCATGCATAACCTTCCAATACATATCAAGCATTGTTTTTCCTACACTTTCAACACATCAAGGTGAATAAAACAAGAAATCCCTGACAAAGTTTGCATTTTAAGAGACCAAAAATGTGTTGAGAATTACTTTTCAGGCCAGTACTAATATTATTCCGTGTGACAATGTGGCAGGCTGAGAGGTTGGCACACAGCAACACATCCAAAAGGCAAGAGGTGCACACTTGTTCCTGACAGAATTAAATAGCTCATCGTGGTTTTGATTACCTATTGTATGTTCTGTTGCATTGTATTACATTACTTTTATTATTTACTGGCAAAATGCAATTAATGTAAAAGCACATCAAAAGTAGATTGTGTGATATTTTGTATTAAGCACCGTAAATTTATGGATTCCTACAAGATGAAATTTAAATTTGCCGAACAGTGCCAAGCAACTTGTGTTTTAAATGTTATAAATTATGCAAGACTAAAATAACTACACTTTGCCAGGAAAACAATCTCATCAGTTGTCTTATTGTATATGTCCGTGCCTTACCCATGCAGTCATTATTGTGAGTTAACTCAAATCCTGGGAAACAGAGACAATTGTAGGATCCCACAGTGTTTTTGCAGGTTCCATTTCCACAAGGCTGCCGTTCACATTCGTCGACATCTGCAAATGTTAAATTATTCTGTTAACATATTATTAGATAATCCATAATCACTGATATAAGCATTTGCATAACTAAATATCTAAGGGATACGTTAAAAGTGAAAGAACAAACAGTTGTTCTTGGATGTAACACACCTTTTATTTTACAAACTTGATGTACCAATTTATTGTGCAATATTAGTTCCTTCATTATTTAATATAAAATTATCTATGTGTTCTGTTGACAGTTTTAGTTGGTACAGCACTGATTCTCAAAAGAAGTGAATTACCATTTACACAGATACTGACAACAATGTTAACCATTATGTTGGCTGCAGATAATCTCACTTACCCATGCACATGGTCTGATCAGGAGTTGGCTTGAAGCCATTATGACATATACACCGATAACCTCCTCTCAGATCAATGCAATCACCGTGACTGCAGACATTTGGAATTTCCAGGCACTCATTGCGATCTAATAGAATCATGTAGAACAATTTTTGGTAATGGAAAACAGAACATTTTGAGACATTATTACATTTTAAATAATTGAATGTCTATTATACCCATTAAATAATAAACTCTGGTTTATAAACTCTGGTATATAAGTGAAGGCCTTGGAATCATGTTTGACACAGATATTTGGGGTCAACGGGCTGTTCTTGTGTTGTAACGTTTTATGTTAGTGCTATGGTTATGTGGATGGGCCAGGTTTAGAGGGATATGGGTCCAATGCAGGCACGTGGGACTAGTGTAGATTGGACATGTTGTCCGGTGTGGGAAAGTTGGGCTGAAGGGCCAGTTTCCACTGTAAGACTATGTGACTCAATGTTACTGCTAACTCTCTGCTCATAATCAGAGCAGAGTCATATCTTTCCACACCCCACATTTCTTACTGCATTCTCTCCATTGCGCCATCTTTCCCCTCATTGAAATGATATATCAACTACAGATATAGGGCAGCTTCTACATCTACATTTCTGACGCCCAATTCAACTTCTTAACCATTCTCATTGTCACTTCACTGCTTCTTTGAGATCAGTTTTGGGCTTCACAAGTATATCCAGTTAAACATGGGCAAGATTGAAACCTTTGTCTTAAGCCTGTGTCTCAAACATCACCAATTTCATATTTTTCCTAGAAAATGCTGTAGACAACCATGGTCTTGAGATACTGTTCAATCATGTATTGTGTTTATGACCTCATATTATCTCTAGCACCTAATACTACCAGAGATACAACAACCAGGAGAAAAATATTATAAGGAAAAGGGGCACTCAACTGCATCTACACTAGATTTGTAACGTCACTTGCCTTTGCAATGACCTTCACGCAACTTACCAATCTGGGCGATCATTATTTCTATGTAACATTGCCCCAATGTTCATTTGGCCAGGTCTGTTATCAGTTTCAATTCATCCAAAAAGTTGCCTCACATATCCATTTTACCAACCCATCTCTTTTTCCCTTGTTGACCCAGTCAATCTATACTCCCAAATGAAAATTCTGATGTGCATGTTTAAGTTCCGTATTTGCTTTCTCTCTCAATCTTTAACTCTTGCTTTATTCTGAAGTCTTCTACAAGCTACAAAAATTGGAATCCTTGTGCAACTCACTTGCGTTCCACTAGAGCATCAACTGCTTCAGCCCAAGCTTTTGGAACTCCCTCAATAACCAAAGCTTTTGGTCACCTTTATTAATAAGTTCATTCAGTGTTTAGTTTTTTTAATATGCACGTGAAGCACCTTGGGATGTGTTTTCAATGATTGGGATTTTATAAGTGCAAGTCATAACTATTGCAATAGTCATGTTTGCCAATTTGCTTGCTGATACGCCATTAAAGATGCTTGCTAATCTTAATTTTCAACAAAATATGCTGCTTTACTGAAGTAGATTCTTACCAATGCAAGCTCCGTTTGGTGATAGTTTGTATCCAGCAGAACATTCACAGCGGTAACTGCCAGGAATATTAATACAATCTGCATTTCTTTGGCAAAGGATGTCACCATTACTGCATTCATCAATATCTAAAATAAAATTATTGACATCAGAGATTATTTAACTATCACTGACAAGTGATTATATTTAAAAGTAAAAACTGCAAGCTGTACTTAAATTTTATCAAAGAATTATAGCTGCAATCAGACATTAAACTGATTTGTAATTACATTTCCACGTTAATCCTTTGATTTAAACCAGTAAGAATAAAGCAATATTACACGAAAGGGAGCAAATAATGGAGATCCAGCCTAAACATACCAACTGGTGTAAACTTGGGTCTATGAAACCTGAACTTGAGTCCCAGATGATAGTTTGCGAACACATTTGATATTGGGTCTCTGGGTTTAGTTGAATGAAGGCGACTTGCTGCAGAGAGCAGGCTGCCAGGCAACCTTAGCAACTCATCAGTAAAGAGTTTTAAATTCAGAAGGTGCCGTGTAGCTTGAAAGGACCGTACACATTCAAAGATAAATACTGTGATGTTGCAAATAGGAATATTGGTGAGTAGCTATTGGGGGCAAATGAAAAGTTAGTTGCCAGAGTATGTTGGCAATAAGGGACGAAACCAACAAGAAAGGAAATCAGAAAGGATGCGGTTCCTAAGTGGAACCAGCAGGAGGCAGCAAACTGGCATCTGGATCCTTATTTCTCATGGATCGAGACTATCATGCATTTTAGGCTGGGAAGTGGAAGTTTTTTGTGTTGCCAATGCAGAAACAATGGCTGCTGAATTTCCACATGCAATGATGCACATTTTACCCTTACTTTGTTTTCAAAAAATCAACTCGTGTTCTTAATATCAAGTTAGTTTTCAGGAGTGCCGTTCATTATGGAGTAGATGTAGAGAATAATTGAACATTCAGAACAAATTGTTGAACAAACCAACAAAGCAGTTTGTGGGATTTCCACAGTGTGCAAACAGAAGGTCACATGGGAAAACTATCAAAACCTCAAAAACAATTATTAATTGCATCAAATATCCTGGTGAGATTTTGAAAATATTAAGTAATAAAGTAGTATCATCTTTATTTTAAGTTAATAAACAAATTAATATTCAAGAATGCTTTTATGTCAAGCTGCAATTCATTGTGAAACTCCACTGTTTGTGATATTAAAGTCAAAGCATCACATGTCCCGAAAACGTTAGTAGAATGATTTATAATGTAACACGATACCTTCACAGATGAGAAGTAAGTCGTTATAACTAAATCCCATCGGACACTCACAACGGAAGCTACCAATCTGATTAATACAGACACCATTTGCACAAATTCCTGGGATTTCTCTGCATTCATCAATATCTAGAGATAAGAAATCTATCATTAGAATCCCATTGTGATTGACACGAACAAAGGTGGAGGAGCAGGAAATGTAGATAAAGCAGGGATTCTGCAGAAAGACAGGTTGGGGGAGTTGGCAGAGAAGTGACAGATGGAATACGATGTAGCAAAGTGTGGAGTCATGGATTCGGGTAGTAGGAATAAAGGCGTAGACTATTTTCTAATTGGGGAGAGATTTCAGAAATCAGGTGCAAAGGGACTTGAGAGTGCTGGTGCGGGATTCCCAAAAGGTTATTTTTTTCAAAGTCAATTGATGCGTTATTGTTAATTTTATGCCTGAAACAATTTTTTAGATCAAACCTGGGAACATTGAGTTAAATCACAGATTGCACACTATCTCAGTGAAACGCAGAATTGCATCAAGGGACATTGGAGTCTGCACTTATTCCCATGTTTCCAAAACGGATTAATTAATATGCTTCAAGATATCCCATGTTTCCAAAATGTAGTAGCTAATTTATTTTTGTGTTGGAAGGAATGTGAATAAATAAAATCTATAGCAGTCAAGAATTATATATACAAGTTACGCAAAGTTTTTTACTGTTGTTGATGTGTAATGAAACACATATCAGATAACTATTAAAACTCAGATCTGTGTGCGTGTGTGATCACATCTTCTCGAAAAAACGACTCATTAACGGTAAGATTTTTACATATTCCGATAGAGATTTATCCCGTGGAGTCCAAATTCGCCTTATCTGAACAATTCATGCATTATTTCTCGCGATTAATGAAAATGTTCAAAGATCTGATAAAACTTTGAATTTAAAATGTTTTTTCCAATAAAACTAATTTCTCAGGGCTTCCAACACACTTCGATACAAAGTTGCAAGACAGGAAATCTGGCAGGAACACTCTGAACTTTTCAGCTCAATGGCAAGTGCACATTTGCACCAATGTCGCCCTCATAGCTCCTGGCAGGACAGGAGGGGGAGGGTCAATTGGTATTGCAATTGGGATATTTTTATCAACCTCAGTGCGGGGGAGGCTCATGAGCTATGATCTTTGCTGAGTCTTTAGAATCTCACCTTTGGCAACAGGTTGAGTTGGAGGACTACGCCTCCCGTGGGGGCTACGGGTAGGGGACGGGTGCGTTGGGGGAGCACATTGGTCTAGTAAAGCTTTAAAATGTTTCTTTATTTCACCTAGCTCATGCTGCTCTAATTCTATAATAAATGAAACCAACTCTCCATGCCTCTAAGTGTGAATTACTATTTGTATTGTGCAACGCTATAATCAGCCTTCTGTGTAATCTTGATCAGGATCATGGATGACTTGCTTCTACTCTGGTCTTGTTGTTTCTAATGTGGTTATTGAGGACAATCTAGAAACTGCAGACCCCATCACTGATGAGGCAAGCGGTTGGGGAGCTTGTGAGGTGGTCTACTCATTCTACTTTAAGAAATGTCTAGGTGGGATATGCAGGGAGTGGAGGGATATCTACGTGGATCATGTGCGGGCAGAGGAGATTGACCATGTTCGGCACAGACATTGTAAGTCCGAGGGCCTTTTCCTGCGCTGCACTGTGTTCTATGTTCTATATACTGTTTATCCACGTCGAGCAATCACAGAGCATGGAAAAGTGGCCTTGGGTCAAGATGCCCCATCCAAGTCAGTCCCACTTGCCGGCAATTGGCCTATATCCCTCTAGACTTTTACTGTCCACGTACATGTGAATGACATGGTGTTCCCAACATCACAGTCTGTGTAAGTAGGGTCTCAACACTGGGAAAGAAGGATATGTAGGGAATGGAGGGATTTAGATAATGTGCAGGCACATAAGAGTTGGTCTTGGCATCATGTTTGGCACAGATATTGTGGGCGGAAGGACCTATTTCTGTGCTATACTATGTTCTATGTAGAACATAGATGATGGTTCACTTATCCTTCCATTGCATTGATGATATTTTTCGAATGCCGTGAGATGCCTGCTGTAGGTACTCTAGGTTGCAGAAGTATAAAGGAGAGTCCACAAGTAGGGAATGAGTTTTGATTTTGGACTGAGGACTTGATCTTTAAATCCTTGCCCCTCAACGGAGCAAAGGCTGTGCTGCCAAGTTGAAGGTAGCAAGGCAGATTGAGGACATATTACAAGATTGCTCTCCAATCCTTACAAACAATTTCAGCCATTTTGCTCCAAGTAAATAATCTCAAATTATCAAGGATTATGCTTGCACAAATATTTATGTTTAGAACATTACTGATTACTTATTTAAAATGAAACAAAAATGAAACAAGGGGAAATAAGTTACACCCTAAAACAAGGGTTTCAACTTTCAACCCTTCAACATAGTCTTTTAAAATCCACTTTAGACAAGTCCTACTAGCAGTGGTCACAAATATTAGCAGCCCAAGTTTCAACCTCACACATGGAGGCAGCACTTGACCTCTTATTGAACATTTGTTTTTATACTGCGCCTAATTCAATACAATTTGGTGATGGCTAGGCCTCAGAAGTTCAGAGTAAGCCCACGCTGTTCCTAACAACAGGTTTAAGAATAAATTGGGTTTACGACTTTCCTGTGCTTTGATTTTTGGAATAGTGTTCACTTCCTGTAATTTATCCTCCTACCTCATCACTGGGATATTGATATAACGAACAACAGAGAAGCATACTGCGACTATTGGTGTGGGAATTACATGTTGTATGTGTTCTTAATTTACAATTAACCATAGATTCCCCTGAAATATATTTTGTGCAAAGTAAAATATTTTAAAAGGACCTTTGGGCACATGTAACATGGGAGAATGTAGAAACAAAGAAATGCCCATGATCTGCAGGCTGCATCTCTGGAGAACATGGATTGGTGACATTTTGGGCTGAGACCCTTCTTTGGACTGATTGTTCGGAGGGAGAAGAAAACTGGAAAAGGGGAGTGGCAGAACACAGGAATCTCTCTACTTACCAATTGGTTTTCCAGTTCCAAAGTCAATGGTATACCCAGGACCTTGATTTCCACACAGCAACTGGTATTCAGCTAAAATATGAAATCATATCAACAAATGGCATTAATTACACATTCATGAAATTTCATTCCATTTTAACATAAATATTTCTGAAATCCAACCTGCAAATGGTTTTAAGTATTTGCTTATTTGTGGGAGTCCGTGTCCGAACTAAGCAGTTTTGACATTTATATACAGATGATTCAATTAATAATTTTACGAATATAAATGTTTCTGTTCATGTCTCAAAGTCACTAGAATTCTCCGGAATTAGTAAATATATTTAAGAATCAGGAAGTATAAGTGAGGTTAGGTTTAGTTAGAAACTGAATGGCATTTAATCCACTTGTTTTAACAGATAGAGACCCGAGTAATAAAAAGCCAATAGTAATATAAAATTAAATTGTTCTGACATGGGAAAGAATACAAAATTGAATATACATCACTCGTGGAGCACTGTTATTTCTGTTCAGGTTTTATTTCTGAAATCACAATTTAATGCTTTCCAGGATATATCTGTGAAGGCCTGGGTTTCACTGCTGGCACAAGACTAAGTTGGGAGTACTTGTCTATGAAGTCCTTGTGGAATCAAGAGAGCAGTATGAACTTCCACAGGCTTCCCAGCTGACAGGCTGAGCGTATGCCAGGTTGGAACACATAATTCATTGAAACATTTGCCAGCTTAACCACAAATTACATTTTTATCCTGTCTCGGTCACTTACAGCTGCAGACAAAATTCTTGCTTACCCTTGCCCATTACTTTCCTCCCAAAGAAAATAAATTCTCACGTCTTCAGACAATGGATAGAAGATTTTGAGAAAGATGAAAGGTGAACAGACGAAGACCAGACAGTTTATAAAGTGTAAACCTCTGTCACTTTTAGTGCTTGGGATTATATATAGGAAATGGTCAGGCCTGGAAATTTATCCTAGACGTGGTCCAAATTCAGTTGCTGTACACATTTGTTTAAATCACAGATATTTTAGCATGGTAAGAGACCATCGGCCTTGGAAAATATAAAATTCATTTCACAGTATGAAAATAAATGGACCAAAGGTGCTTGTCTGGGAAAGCTTGCTGAACACTGGAATGCAAAAAAACCTTATGGTTTTATCTAGATGAAGTGATAGAATAAATAATTTGGAGCAGGGCACACAGAGTTCATAAAATAAAGCACTAACGTCTGCACGGTAAAGAAAACTTTGTGTACAGTCAAGAGAAAGAAGAAATTAGAAAAAAACAGAAACCAGGGCTGGAAATGCAAATTGAATTGAATTGAATTTATTTATTTGTCATTCAGACCTTTTGGTCTGAACGAAATTTTGTTCCCCTGCAGTCATACATATAATTTTAAAAAATGACAGAAACACCCAATAAACACAAATTTAACATCCAAACACCTCCTCACTGTGATGGAAGGCAAAGTCTTAAAATCTCTGTCTCTTCCCTCTTTGTTCTCCCTCTGTGGCTGCAGTACAATATAATGCTATGGGGACTGAGGATGTCCAAAGTCAAGGATGTAGGCTCGATGTTTTACGTGAAGAACATTTGCAATATAATGGAGGAATTAATTGCACAAATAAAAATCAAAAGTTTTGATGACCGAAGATTGGAGAGTTAAAGAGGGAGCCTCTGGTTTTGTGGATGCTTGGAGTGGACTGGCAAGAGAGACCAGGGTATTACTACCAGCGTCTTCAAGGACAGCTGCAGGATACGCCCTCCTGCGGCACAGGGTAGTCAGCAGAAAGGGACGTCGGATTGCAGGCCTGCTGGCTTCCTGGATCAGGGGTAGTCCAGGACTTCGAACATGTGGATTAGATTTTGGACTGATCGTGTTTTCTATGTTTTTGTCTATTTTAACCAGCGCCAAAATTGTGGCGACTGTGCATTTGTGGTTGTGCAAAAGAATTTCACTGTGTTGTGCATAAATGACAATAAAGAATCATTAATACATCATGAATGGGATTACGGGATAAAGCAGAAGGAACAAGGAACTGAACATCCATGGGTGTACTGCATTTACAAAACACAAGCAATAAAGAAGTGACAATATTGATGTTCAGAGAGGAGATTAACACACTAGTGAGAAAATATATCAGTTTTGATAATGTGAAATCTGTATGGGCAATGCTAAGAAATACCAATGGACAGAAAACTCCAATGGGGGTTATAATCAGAGGTTCAAATTATTTTTGGTGATTTTTGATGATGGCAATCAACAAGAAATTACAAATGTATGCAATAAGCCTACAAATGTAATTATGCGTGACTTTAATCTACACGTGAATTGGGCTAACCAGATTAATAACAATACTGTGGAGGAGGAAGAAGGATGAATTCTTGGAGTGCACACATAATGGATATCTGGAACAAAATCTTGAGGAACAAACTAGTGAGCTAGCCATCCTAGACTGGCTTGAATGGGGAGCAATGATCAGAATATGATGGAATTCTACATTAAAATGGAGAGCGGAGCAGTGGATTGTGAGAATAGAATCCTGAATCTAAATAAAACTATATTGATATGAGGAAATTGTTGGCAAAATTACGTTGGAGAATGTCATTTATGCGACGATGGTAGATTATTAATGGCAACTAAGGAACAAATGGATGATCTACCACGATTCTTCAGTCCTATCTGGGATAAGAATAAAACAGGAAATGTGATTTAACCAGTTGTAATAAGAGAAATTAGGGATAGTAGTGGATCCGAAAGAAGGTACAGTGCCCTCCATAATGTTTGGGACAAAGATCTATCATTTATTTATTTACCTCTGTACTCCACAATTTGAGATGTATAATTGTTCTTTGCATTACCATAAATCATCTTATTTTGAATCAGCATAAATTTCTGCACAAGACTTTAAGAGTTGTTGCAATTCTGAGACGGCAAGAATAAAACTATTGCCTGGCACCAATTCCTCAACCACGTATTTGTGTGGGTATTGAATTCCAGTGAGTGGGGTATTACTTGGAATTGTAGGGTAGGAAAGACTAAATATTTCATTCAATTCCATTCAGGTGGGCAAAGAAATGTACTTATAAAGTTACATGTGCAAAGCAGTTAACAAGAGAGGTTGATGACTCACATGTTGCAGGGGTTGGACAGGGTTCACAAGGTTTGTTCCAGCCTTTACCAACATTATAGGAACAGCAACACATTTTTTTCGTTAGGTTGAAGCCAAGCTCATTCTCACAGGTTTCGTTGTAGTGCCGGTAGCACAGGCTTTTCCTCATGTCTGAAATATAAAACATAGTACGTGAATCCAAATTTGACATCATTTCTGTTTTTAGTTATTAAGATATTTTAGATTAGCACATACTAATTTGCTCTTTGCAATCAAAAATTAAATCACGTACTGCCATTCTTCTATTAATTGCCACTTGAATTTGAATACATGTGATACTTAAAGGGCTCCAAATTCTATAGGTACGAAAATGACACAGTGGGCACATAAAGCTTCCTAATTTGGAGCTCTGTGGCAAGATTTCTCATATTTAGCCCAGTACAATTTCTTTATTCTGTTGCTATAAGAAATAGAGCTACCTAATGTATTCATGAGGCTAAAAGAAAATAACATTTAGGTTTTAAAGATTAAAATAGCAAATTTCATTTTTCTTCTATCACTCTTCATATTTTCACTTTCATGTCATTATGAAACCAATTATTAAGACAAATGACTGATTTCACTGATGAAAATGATTAATGTGGTGCCTATTTACTGAATGATCTAAATGACTGCTTGAAATAGCCGGACCACTTCATGTCTATAAAAAGAGCCTGCGTAACTGATTACACATAATGGTTATTGCCATTTGCCCAAAATAGTGGCCATCCATGATGAATGCCAAAGGAAATAAAAATTAATCAATTCTTACACTTGTGTAAACACAATGATGACGATTTTTAACGGTATTAGTTGGTTTCCATTTTATAGCTTTAAAGGTACATAATTGCCCTTAGTTTCATATACACGTCTTTCCCTTGTACATTCACAAATGAAAGTCTCAATTAAACTTTGCTTCTTATGTAATTTCAGAATGAAATAACATCCTTATATTCCTCCAATTTAAATGCAAATATTAAAACAAATATCATTAATAATGAACATCTAACATTTTTGATAACAAAACATGCATTTTCTACACTTCACTGTTTCACTTCAGAATACTGCTGACACTGTGTGTCAAGTTCAGCTGCAATCAATAGATACACTCATTGAAAGTATTCTAGGAAGAGATCTGAAGTACCAATTTCCTGAACAATTTTATGCCCCGACTATTTCCTGAAGTGACATTCATCCAGCTTCATATGATTGCCAACAAAATCACTGTAATCAAAACATTATTTCACAGATGGAAGCCCTTGAAATTAAAGGCCATGAACTTAAAACAAGGATGACTGATTATCCCTATGACAACCACAATACTAAACCCTCATCCTGATGTATTCAAATGCAGATGGAAATTTTGGTTGCATACCCGTTACAGTCTTTCCTCAATAAAAGTATGAAAGAAGAATTATTTAATAGTTATTTCTCATGGAGTTACGTTTTGTATTAAATAATGTTGATTAATAAGCAGCAGGACTCACCCATACAGTTGTTTCCACCATTTATCTGCATGTACTCTGGAGGACAGACACAGGTGTAGTTGCCTAGTGTGTTGTAGCATGTGCCTGGTCCACAGATGCCAAGGTAGGTGATGCATTCATCAATATCTGTGAAAACATACACAGCAGATTATTTTATTTTCAGAACAGGAAGCATTATTCAGTGGGAGACATGAATTTGCCTTAAAAATGTAATGTAGTGAGCAAAACATAATGAAGTTCACAACCCTGATTTGGTTCCATTGATTTCACAGACATTACTATATTGCATGAACAATTGTTCAAACAAAGGTTTTCACTCACTGGAGACTCATTTGGATCACAATGAAAAACACGCACTGGGATATTAATCTATGCCTCTTTCATTTTAAAAAGATTCTTGTTTTGAACTCAAGGTTCTCCTCAGTAAAGTGTATTGTTTTGGATACTGTTGGGGATGCGGAGGTGTTTTGGATACTGTTGGGGGTGGGGAAGGTAGGGATCCTCTCAGTGGACGGCAGCAGCAGCAACAACAGCCAGTTTTGCGGCATGAAGAAAGTCCGACTTCGAACTCAAGGAATGAGTTGGCACTGACAGATTAAACTGCATTTATCTTCAGGAAAGAAGCCTGACATTGGGAAGTTGAGCTCATGGCAATGATAGGCACATTGAATTGTGATATTATAGCTATTACATGGTGAAGGATGGACAGGACTGGCAGTTCAATGTTCTGGTGTGCAGGTGCTGTACAGATACCGAAAAACTAAACCATGAGAGTAAATAATAGACCCCTAGATATCCTGGACAGATAAGGTAATGGTGAATTCAAAGAGATTCTATAAAGATATTATGAACAAAAGGGTAACTAGATTTTTGTTATGGATTAGAGTGCAGAAACTAAGAACTGTACATGTTGGTTAATACACCAAAGGACAAGAAGTGCTGGAGTTACTCAGCAGGTCAGACGGCATCCCTGAAGAACATGGATAGGTGGCGTTTTGGGTTGAGACAGAGTCTGAAGAAGGAAAGTGGTGATTAAGCTAGTGACGGTGCAGAAAAGATTCACAAGGATGTCGCCAGATTAGGGTGGCTTGAGGTATAAAGAATGGCTGGATAGGTTTGGATTGCTTTCTGTGGAATGAAGGATGAGCTTAGACTTTTATATATCCATGAAGATAATTGATAAGATGGATTGTTCCAATTTTCATCATTAGTCCTAAACATTTCCAGCACCCACTGACCAACAACCTCTATCAATCAGGACTCAAACCTAACATTCACATGAATCATTTCACACTTATCATTCCACCAGGGTAATGTACTTTCCTCCGAGTTTTCACACTTTGCCATCTATTCACCGTGGCGGCTACATTATCTGAACACATTGCAAGCTACTCTCCTACATTCTTCACTCACTCTTACAGAAGACTATTATATAGATTGTAGATTGGCCTGGGATGAACATCAATACTCAGGTCTTTACATCCCCACACTTCTCGGCAATCATCCTTTACAGAAAAGTTCCATGCATTCAGCTATCTTTTTCCAAAAATGCACTTAACTCACCTTCGCAAATGCGAGTGTCTTCATTTAAGTAATAGCCAGCTGGGCATTCACACTGAAAACTGCCAAAAGTGTTGACACAGTTGCCACCTTGACACAGGCCTGGCAGCTCCTGACATTCATCAATATCTGAGAAGCAAAGTGCATACAGAGAATCACCATGACAAATAACACAATCTTCCTGTGCAGAATTGCATAGCCAAAGAGATTAACAGAAGTATTACATTAAAAATAATCTTCACATCTGAAGTAATATTAAATAGAGCAGAAATAATATACCAGGGAGACTCAGAATACACAAAACCCAGAACAAATGGCCCCAATCCCAGGATTCTAGACAAGATGATTGCAGATATTGAACATGTATTACTGAAAGGTTTCCAAAATCATCTAAATTTTGTCAGGATGTCAGTGGATTGAATCTTAAATGTTGCTTTGTGAGGATGATGGAAGAAAATTTTCCTTTTTCTGAAGGAATGGAGCCTCGAGCACCAAGAAGGTTTTGGGATACATATATTTAGAAGTGTCTTGGTGACCCTGTAAATAATGCCTTGTGACCACATTTGTATTGGATAGCATTAATTAATTGTAAAGGATTTGCATGGATTCACAAAACTTTTAATAAATTGTAAGTATATGGTCAAAGCAGCAATTGACAAAGATAAATTGCAAAGCTTCAAGAAGACAGAATGGGATAGGAATAGGTAGAGTGCTTAAAATGTTTCAAAGTCTTCTTCATGCATTATAATAATTCTGTGCTTCAAAGAAGGTTGAAACTGAGCGTGCGTAGCTGACACTCACTGCAGTTTACTTTAGTCAGTTTCTGTTCTCTGTTGTCAAAGGACAAATGACAATCATAAAACAAAAAAATAAGGTCACAAGGGTAACAGGACATTCAGACATCTGTAATGGTACGGAATTGGGCAGTGTGTACTCTGCTGTATCTTTCTGAGGTGCGCGATGTATATTTGTTATAAGACCTTTTGGAAGAAGGAAAACCTCTAAAGTACTTGCTATGGTGACATCATCAAAAGAGTCTGTACATAAGGAGCAGATGAATATTTGTTCGTTGAGCAATCTCCTAGATTGCTCCCAGTGATCACTGCATTTGGCGCTCTTGAATAAAGTCTTGATTGACTTTTCCGATTTTTGTGTTGTGTATTAAAGTTTTCTTTAACAGAGTTGATGCCGTGACTCAGATAACTGTGACTGAAGAAAGCAGGAGAAGATCTCATGGAGTCCTTGTTTAAGGACTCTGAGAGGGCTTTTCCAAAGTTCAGCACACGTCATCCGAGCCGAGCAGATCGGGTAAGAAAGACACTCAATGCTAGAGGTAAGAGTGAGAATTTTCCCAGGTCTCATTGGGGAAGTAAATGTAAGAATTTTGAAGGTAAGGGAAAGTGAGAAGGGGGAATATTAGAAATTCCATGAGCAAAGGATGAGGTGATAGGGAACTAAGGAAAAATGGGACAAGGAGATGGCAGGATACTGCGGACTCCTATGTACCATAATTATGGGGAAAGGATTTGCAAGTAGGTAGACTCATGGAATAAGGGTATTAATGATGATTTAAAATTTCTATTCCCGCTGGAAGGGTCTTTCGATATCGAGAAGTTTAAGGATTGAAAGGATTTCCAGAATCACAGGGGGATAAAATAAGACAGTATCAGTGGGACACTTGGTATGATTGGCAAAGAGTAGCGCCAAAACGGAAAATAATTTCCGAGGTTAGAAGATTAACTGATATGCATGAGAAGTTAAACACAGAAGTAGAAAATTGAAAAAAGTAGTGATGGAAGAAAGGATAAGGCTAAAGGAATGCGTGTGACTCCGCTATAACTCAGGAACGGCAGATCTATTGGATTGGGTTGATTGCTCCTTCCCATCCACACCCCCTGAGTATGAAATGCGTCATGTCTAAGAGGGGAGAGCAGCGGCAGCAGCAGCGGCGGGAAGAGGGAGAGTCGAGTGGGATAAGAGGGATGTGTAAATGTGTGTTTCGGATCGAGACCGTTCTTTAGTATGTGTCGTATTTATGAACAAAGTATGAACCTATTTGGGTGTATCAAAGTTATAAGAGTTTGAATGAATTCCTTGAGATGTGTATGACTGTGTTTTACTTTTGGGTGAGAATTTTATTGTTTTAAAGTGTGTGAATATCTGTGAGATTCAGCAAATTGCATGAGGTGTGGTAATCTGTGAGTGAATGTCACAGAAAAAGGTATAAAGTAAGTTCAAAGATTGTTACTTGTTTGTGGAACCGGTTCTGAGTGAATGTTGAATTAATCCTATAGTTCAGATGAAATAGGATGTAATTGAATGATTTAGCTCCTCTACGTGATATATATTTGTAGAGTATCATGTGTTTTAAGAGGTAGTGTCTCTAAGATGTTGTGTGGGGGTGGAGCCACTGGTATTTTCTTTTCCTTTGTTCTTTGGATATGTGTTAGCTATCTATGTGGAAATTAACTGTTTATTCTTTGTTTTTTCTTAGTTACTTTTAACAGAGGAGAGATGCAAATATGCAGTTTGTTTTGTCTTATCGGTGTTTTAAGTTTGTTTTCTTCCTATTTCTTACCTTTTGAATTGTGTTCAGAAAGAGACCTAGATTCCACACTGACCTTGTGGAATCCTGGTTAAAGTGTTAGATGAGATAGGAGATGCCAATATTTCAGAAAAAAATTGTTAATTTGGGGAAATTGTGATTAGTATACATTTATACTAGGGATTTGTAATTGTTAATTTGGGGAGATAGATTGGAACAATTGGGAGTGATTTTTAAATTGTTTTTTCTTAATAATTATGTATTTTCAAAGGGTTTAAAGATATTGGTGAAGAGTTATGGATTACTGATTTTGAGTTTTTGAGTTCTTTTGAGAAAGCTTGTTTGCAATGGAAGACAGAGCCCAACACACCGGGGGGGAACCTATAGTTTTACACTCTCCCCATACCATAGTGTGACTAAGAAGCAGGGAAGTTAAGGGCAGTAGGAGATAGTTGACGTGCCAAATGGGAAATGAGTAGAGTCTGCAGATCCATATAGACAGATAGATTTCACAGGACCCTTGCTCTAGTCACACAATAAAGGGTACTATTTAGTACTGATTGATCACTTTACCCACTGGGTAAAGGTATTCCCATGCCAAGATAGAACAGCTAGAATTGTGACATGTAGTCAAAGAGACAATATTTACGTGGGGGTCCCTCTTCAGATAGACTATCAGGGAACACGTTTCGCAGGGAAGGTGATGAAGGAGGCTTCTGCCTTGTAAGTAGTTAAAGTGTAATTTCACATCCCCCACCACCCGCAGAGTTCTGGATTAGTGGAATGAATGAACAGGAAACTAAAGAGTCTAAGTAATGTCTGGACTGAGACTGGACAGGAATGGGTTAAGGTATTCCCAGCCATTCTGATGGTTCAGAATAACCCCAGCTAGAGAGGCAGGGTTAACACCTTTTGAACTGATAACAGACCAAGCTATGAACCTACCAGAAGATGAGATAACCAAAGGAGCAGGGGTCTGTAATGGAAGGAAAGAGATTGCGGTCGCATCGGGAAAAACATTGCACAAACTTAAAAATGAAGTTATTGATTGTTAGAGGTCAATGATTTGGAAAAGGAAAGTACTGAAATTAAAATGCCAAACAATGGAGATCAAGTAATGGTTGAAATCCTGTCAGATACGGCTGGTCTTCTGCCCCAGTGTGTGAAATTAAATAGTGTTATAACGGCAGGAGAAACGCACATTAGTGGGCATGAGGGGTTACCTCACTTCTGCAAGAACCCCCATTTGTAACAGCCCTTTTCGTTGATACCCTTCTCCAAGCTCTACAAAGCAGAGTAAATAGCTATGATAAAGTGTGCCGCCCATACAGGTGCTATAGATATGGTCTCGGAAGGTAATGATATGGCTGATAAGGTAGCCAAAGGTGCTTCCATGATCACTTACACTTCCCTTTACCATCTTATCATTTCTTTTGGAATTGTGGCAGATTTATTGAGGGACATTCAGGAAATTGCCTTTAAACAGATGTTCCCCTATTTAACAGCTGTTGCTCACGGACATAGTCACGTGAGCAAATGGGGGGTGGGGGGGGGGATGATTACATTACTATACAAACACTGGTATGTACCGGGATTTTCTTCCACAGCAGTATCTGGTACTGCGCAGGATTGCAGTATGTCACAAGTACAACGCAGGGAAAAAGAGTACAAACGCGCCAGACTCATGTGATGAAGGGAGAGGAACCTTTGGAACGATTACAGATAGGTGTTATACAATTACCTAAACAAGAAGGGAAGGAATATGTATTAGTTATTGTACATACCTTCTCTAAATGGGTGGAAGCTTTCGCTACTAGAAAGGCTGACACCACCACTGTAGTAAAATTATTGTTGAGAGAAATAATTTGTAGCTATGGATCACCAAGACACTTAGATAGTGACAGAGGGTCGCATTTTACAGGGAAATAATGCAAGAAGTTTGCATGGCACTGGGACTTAAACAGAAATTACATTGCCTGTATCGCCCACAATCATCAGGCATGGTGGAAAGACACAATGGAGGATCAAGACCAAATTGGCAAAATGTTGTCACGAAACTGGACTGAAATGGCCTGATGCACTGCCGTCTGTGCTAACGAGTGTGAGAATGATTCCTGACCCCCAGACTAGCCTAAGGCCATATGAAGTAATCATGGGAAGAGTAATGAGAACACCACTAGGATGGGAGGGTAGAGAAGATGTTAATTTACGAGGAGTGAGACAAATGGTAGAATATTGTAGAAGAATTGTGACAGCCCAAAAGGAAAATAGGGTATGCGTACAGTAGACGCAAGGGCATACACCTCGGAGCCATGTTACAGTACAAGTCTGGGGTATATTGGATAATGGTTAAAGGCCATAAACATAAACATGCCCGAGCTCAAATATGGGCAAGGTGTTTCTGGTAATAAATACTGCAGTAAAATATGCAGGAAAAACGAACTGGATTCATGCTTCGCATTGTAAGCAGGGGAAGAATCCGGACGGCGAAACATGAAGTACCAGTTGATAGCGCTAACTGCTACCTGTATGATCTTGGTTGACCAGAATGAAACTGTCCAGAAAATATGTGAAGAATCAATGAACCAAAATGTGTATTTATGTTTTGGCATAGTGGTAACATGTAACAATGCTTTACTAATGTCTGATGCAAGGAAATGGACGCTGACACAATTAACGAGACATAGTGCAGTTTCCATAAAATTTTGATAACTGTTGTTCGAAGTAATGGTTGTTACATACGCTGCGGTGACATGGCATGCCAGATTAGTTTAAGGTAAAGGAGGCGGGAAAGGAGAGGCAGTGAACGACATAACACTTAAAAGGGAGACACCGTTCATATGTTTTTATATATGGTTTATAAGTATGCAGAAATAAATAATCTTTCCAGCTGTTGGGCATGTACACATGCACCTACCCATTTTAAAGTTTTAAATTATGCACCCCCCCCCCCCCCCCCCTCCGCTTAAACCCTTACTTGGGATGGTACCAGCACAACTAAAGTTGTTCCTGACATTCCCTTTTCTTGGCCTTTACTAATACCTCTGGTGAAGGGAGGCCAGAGGGACAAGTTGCCTTAATAGGCGACAAAGGGGAGGCCACAACATGGGATCAGTTTGTGCCAACAATATTTCAATGTCTCTGATGGTCCCAATGATGGTATACATACGGGACACGTTATGGCATTCAGACACATTATGGCCACCATTCAACTGGAAATCTTTTTCAGGACACCTGCTTTCCCCTCTCGGTAGAATCCTTTATCACCTACAATGGTAACTACCTTTTTTTTAACCATAATGTTTATGCCTGGAATATGTGAATAACACTGAACACATGTCTACTAAACTGTGAGTGGTTTTACTGACCTGTATGTGCCCTTAATATGGTTTGAAAATATAGTTTGGAAATGCTAAAGCTGTGTTGCCTTTGGTTTGAAAATGCTAAAGCTGTGTTGCCTAATTAAAGTTGCCTTGCCTAATTAAAGTTGCCTTCCTTCTATATAATTAAAAGTCTAATCTTGACCATTTCCTGTTTGCGCTTTATATTGATTTTAGAAAAAACGCTACCACATACGGCTGTGATTTTTATCCATCTTACTCATAGTGCCCCCTCCACTCATCAGGTGCCGAGGATTTTTCCCATTGAAGAAAAATAAAAGAGTTATTAGTGTTTAAAAATATTGAGATTCTCTCTCCTGTCAATGAAGGCCTTCTGGTGAGGGGGGGGGAGGTACTATAAAACCCCAGAAGTGTGGGCGTGGCATCTCTGCAAGATGGCGGAGGGAGAGGTCATGACTCGCTGCCTTTAATGGCCTTGCACCCTGCTTGAAATGGTATGAAACTGCACTTGAATTTGGCGGCCTTGCACCCTGCTTGAAATGGAATTTCAAGAAATAGCCGTGGGTGCGTGAGCTGCCAGCCCACCAGCCGTGAGTGAGTGAGCTGCCAGCACAATAGGCTTGAGTGACTGAGCCGCCAGCCCAAGAATCCACTCGGCCCACAATGTCCATACTAGCTTTCTGGAATCCAGTCCCTTCAGCCCATAACACCCATATTAGCGCTTCAGAAAGCCCCCCCCCCCCCCCCCCCCTACCAATATTAGAGTGCTAACTGTCCTAGACATGAAACATTACATTTATCTTTCCACATAAGTGACCCATGTTGGCTGTTCTAGTCATTTATTCGAATTAGGCTGTTTGAGGTGACTGCCCTTCATGTTCTTTCTTTAATTGTCCATTTATTGTTTTTCTGCTTTTTTTCATTTCCAACATCTGCACTCATTTACTTTTGTTGCAGTCATTTGACATTTAGTCATTTATGGCGGGATGTAAACCATGATTAGGAGAAATTTCCGAGTCTTGAATACTTTGTCAATGGGTTAGAATGTTCCTCAGGATGGTAATTATCCACTTACCTTCTAAAATGACAGTGATAGCATTGGGCTTAAATCCTTCACCTCCTGGACAAAGTATCTTGTATTCAGCTGTGAAAATAAACACCAGAGACATTCAAAGTTGTTATCTCAGCAAACTATGGAATTTTGTTACGAATGGTTGACCCTGTTATTTACATAACAAAAAATGAGGTCTTCTCATCCACACATGCAATATTTCAGGTCCTGAGTATTTTATTAGAATGTGAATCCTCTGCCTGCCAGGCACAATACTTCATAGCTAATTTTAAACACTATTGCACTCTGCAGTCCAAATTTGTGTTAATTCAAACATTTGCTCATCAATTTTATTTTGTTCTATCATATCATTACTTTCAATTAATATTTTCTCAATGAAAAAAATACAAAGATCTATTTATAGCCTTCAACTACTCTTCTATTCACCATCCTACAGTGCTCTATTAACAGCCAGTAAATGGTTTTAAACTACAATCATTATTGTAGTTTGGAAAATGCAGCAGTGCAGCAATGAGGAATATAGCTATTGGTTTGGAGTGAATTTAAACCTACAATGTTCTGAGTTAGCCACCAAATTAACACAAAAAATAAAAATGCCTACAACTTTGTTAGAACACAGATCTACTTGATTCACTATATGGTGATATTCTTTCAAATTAAAGGTATCTGTTTCCAAATCATCATCTTAGTAAATGATGGCAGAAAGCAAACAAGAACAACTTTGTGTTTTTTTCCCCATATTCTATAATTCCCACGTTCCTGTTATTCAATCTTGGATTCTTGGAACTGTTTATATGCAGAAGATGCCAGAAGGTCTTAAGTAAATGGGCCCAGAACCAGAAGATGGCTCTGATGTAGTATTTCCAGATATATAACAAAGTGAAGAACTATATATATATATATAAAGTGTGTGTGTGTGCATGTGTGTAGTATATATAGGAATACATCATTTTTGTGGAAACTAATTCTGGCATGAGGATTACTTATTTTTTTAATGAGCATGATATAGCAGGTTATTTTTCGTTTATTAGCTGTACTAACTCATTTTATTTGATGTAAAATCATAGGCAGCAGGTCAATGATTCCCTGATGGTATTCCCTGATGCCGAGAATGAATACCTGGGAAACTGGCCAACAGACCGAAGAGTGCAATTGCAAATCTTCAAAACTCCACCAATGTTCTGAAATGCTCAGTGTTAGATTACCATCCACAACCTATTACATTTTCAATTATTCACAAAACTCTGCACCTTTACCTTGGCCCTAAATGGCTGACCCATCACCCCGAGAATTGTTCCAGGCTCTTCAGTTAGGAAAAAGCACAATGACACAGCCAAGGATACTGAATGCAATAAATAAATACACTTGCAGTCTTTGTCTCATTAAATTTCTAGTTCCTCACTATATTAAGTATTTTTCTTTGTGTCTTCTACTGTGAATACAAGTAAGAAATAGTTGTTTCTCATCTTTATCAATCCCTTATTCACATTAGAATATGTTTTTGCTTCTAAGGAAAACATGTTTACTCTCTCTGTGCACTGATCCACAACTGTTCTATGAAAGCGTATACATACTTGAATTGACATCAGGGCAGATTTCACAAGGGTTACCCCAGGCACTTCCCAGAGAGCAACAGCATGAAGCACGAGTGACACCAACACCAATGTCGACACTGCAGGACAGGCCTCCGTCACCCCGTTGGCCATACTCCAAAAAACAATTCCCCACACGAGTATCTGTGCCAAACAATTAGAAAAATATCATTGAAGGAACAGTTGCATTGAATGGAAGTGATGTACATTGTTTCAGACATTTGATGAAATACGTTATTTTAGATAAAGTTTATGAGGCAAAGTTTCCAATGACAGCATTATGAACAGGAGCACTGGTCAGAGACATCAGTGCGGCTGATGTATGATGTTCTCCAATGTCTAATTCTTAAACTTAATCACAATTAAATATGGAATGCTGCAAAACATCTGAATCAATTCTCTAATCTATAGTCCCTTATGGTTTGAGTAACGTTATGCCCTATTTAATCACATCTTAAAGAAGGAATTATATCCAAAACTTTCAATCATGAGTAATGGACTTACATTATCTGGATGCGATGATGTATATTATTAGGGATTTGATCAAACATTATTTCAGACAAAGTTCCTAACACTAAGCTTTGCTTAATACAATAGCATGAATAGCAGTACGCTCTGCAGATACTACAGTTTCTTAACAACTTTTTTCAATTTAAATGCAAAATTAAATTAAAATGCAAATTGATATTGATTAATTAGTTATATATTTCCAGTCTATTGTGCTAAATGGAAAACATTAAAGCTCTGTTTCAGAAAAAAAGTTTCTGCACAATCACTATTGGTGCTCGTTTGTGCACGGGATTTTACCGAGATACACAGAACGGAGAAGTCTGGTTTTATTGTCCAACTTGATATCAGCTAAGGTAACAGTAAGGGTAATGAAAATTGACCTGTTTTTAGGACTGGCGAAAAGGACATGTGAACATTGTTACCATTTATGATGTTGAATCGATGATGTCTGTTGAAATGCTACCTTCAGTGCAGCAACTGATTAAAAGACAATGCTGCTATGCCCACTTTAATTGCCACCAAGCATTGCTGAAGGTCACAGATTAAGAATGAATCATGGGTAAGAAATGGAAAGTTAAATGATACAAATGGAACTATAGTGCACAAAATATTTAATTTTCAGAGGAATCAACTGTAGGAAGGAAGCAAATAGGAAAAGAACAAAGTCTAAAAGTAGTAATGTGTAGGAAGGAACCACAGATGTTGGTTTAAACCGAAGATAGACACAAAATTCTGGATAATTTGGCGGGACAGACAGCATCTCTGGGGAGAAGGAATGGGTGATGTTTTGGATCGAGACCCTTCTTCAGACTTGATGTTTCGGGTCGAGACGCTTCTTCAGACTCAGAAGGGTCTCAGACTCTGAAGAAGAGCCTCGACGCGAAACATCACCCATTTCTTTTCTCCAGAGATGCTGCCTGTCCCGCTGAGTTACTCCAGCATTTTGTGTCTAAAAGTAGCTATTTTGATTCGGACTCTAGGGTACAATCGTAAGAAAGCAAGTTTTCATAACTGTTCCCATTTTGCCAGTGACTTCACCCAGAGTGCAGTGTATTCTGATAACATCATCAAATGTTATTTCTGTCGTACTTTGAGAATAGCAAAGCTGGTGAAGCAGAACAGGAGAGAGGAATTTCATGATGTCTGTACATGAGTTCTACCTTAAATGTCAGCTCATAGAAAATGCTCTGCCTCAAACACAGAGCAATGGATCATTGAAACTTTATTGTCATTCAGACCTTTCGGTCTGAACGAAATTTTGTTGCCTTGCAGTCATACATATAGTAAATAACAAAACACACAATAAACACAAATTTAACATCCACCACAGTGAGTTCACCAGACACCTCCTCACTGTGATGGAAGGCAAAATCTTAAGTCTTTGTCTCTTCCCTTCTTGTTCTTCCTCTTCCTCTGCGCTGAGGCGATCCAGGCCTCCGATGTTATGACCCCCGGGTGATGTAAGTAAGTCCCGCGGCTGAACCGTGCTCCGTGAACGGGCCGGTTCAACTCCGTGGCCCAGGGCAGTTGAAGCTGCCGCCCTCCAGTCCAGCGGACGCAGCTGTTGCCGCGGGAGCTCCGGAAAAACAGGCCACCAACCTGTGACCTGCGAGCTCCCGACGATGTCGTCCACTGGGCCCGCGGCCGAACCTCCGAAGTCACTGCCGCCGCCACCGCCACAGCTCCGTGTCGGGCCGCCGGAACCCGCCACAGCCCCAAAGTCGGCCAGCCACACACTGGTAAGTCCTGGCTGGCTCTGCCTTTGGAGCCTCGAGGTCGGTCGTAGTTGGAGGTTGCCAGCTCCGCCATTAGGCCTCAGCGCAGACGGAGACGGGGGATACGACAAGAAACGTTGCGTCCTCCCGAAGGAAGAGACTAAAACTTTTCTCCCACACATATACACAACATAATAACTCAAATTAACACGCCATATGACAAGAAAACAACAAAAAAAAGAAAAAACAGACGGACTGCAGGCGAGCCGCAGCTGCCAAGGCAGCGCCGCCACTCCAAGTTAATAAGTAGATTTAATATTCATGATATAACTAAGTTACGGATGAAAAACAGCTTCAAGACTGCTTTTATTCAACAGTTTCACATATAATGGGATGGCTATGACCAACTGAAACACAGCAATAATTGCTTCCCACTTTTATGTACCTAAGATTTTGTGAAAATCAGACAGCGTAAATTTATTGATAAAAATGTCATTTATTTTATAGAAACTTTGAGTTTAGTTGTGCTTTATTTTGCAAACAGCTGGATTGCACAATGCAGTTACTAATGATTTACATAGTGCACCATTATTATTAGCATTCTTTCTCAGAAATGATTTACTGTAGATTACAACATGAACAGCACAAAGAATATGCTTTATATGTTAAAATAAGCCATTGCTCAAGTTTTCACAAAATAATAACTTACCAACACAGCCAATTCCACTTGGATTAAGCTCAAAATCTGCAGGGCAGTTGCACAGGTAATTGCCAGGCATATTGACGCATAAACCATTGATACAATTTACTGGATCAGCACACTCATTAATATCTGTAGATTTAAGGAAAATAATGTTTTGCTTTGGACTGATGCACGTTATGATACAACATGTTTTCTACTTCAGTAATTATGAAGTTAGTGAGCAATAATATAATTAAATTCTCTTAAAGCAATCTTCACTTCCTTTGTGTTGATCGTCTATGTGTGAGGCCCATTAATATTTAATGGGCAAGGCATTAATGTTTATATTTCAGCTGTGTTTACCATGGAGATAGGCATGCATCCACATTGTAGGGTTGCCAACCGTCTCGTATTAGCCGGGACATCCCGTATATTGGGCTAAATTGGTTTGTCCCGTATTTGACTGCTAGTACTTAGGTCGAGGGGACTGTCAGGTCGGAGCGCCGCGTCCAGCCCCGCCTCACCCGTCACGACATATTGCAGCCCATGGAGTGCAGCAACAGCGCCTCGCTGTTCTCATGAGTTGGATGGGGTGCCAAACTTTGTGCTCGATGTCCCGCGGGCCAAAATTCCTCAGCTGGCCTTTGTGTGCAGTCCAGCACCTGGGTCATCTCATCATTCACCCAGCCACGGCCGAGTCGGTCAACGAATTGCCGTCGGGAATTTGTCCCTTATTTTGACCTTTTGTCCCTTATTTGGGAGTGAGAAAGTTGGCAACCCTATCTCATGGAGAGTTGGGCGTTGAAGACTTATTATAAAGTGTCTTTATTACTTACTACTTTAAACTCAGATTGTCCGAAAATCATAGACAGATATCAATGGGGCCAAGCTCAAGAAGGGTTCACAAGGTTCCCTTAAGGGTATTTCCAAGGAAGAAAATTAATGAATTTTGCACAGATGTTTCCTGAAACTAAACTAGCATATATTAATATAGCTGCTCAGTAATGTCCCTAGGTGTATGATCATAAGACATCCCTAATGTAAAGTCATATGATCACATTAAGTTTAAGAGTAATTTTTCAAGATACATTCCAGTAATAGCTGTGAACTAGAATGGAAAGAGAAACTCAGGGATATGATTAAAACCCATGGTATTTTGCAAATTGCTGAACTGTGGACTGACAAGTCCCTGGATCCTGATGGACTGCCACTTGGGTCTTAAAACAAATGGGCAATTAGACAGTTGATGCATTGGTTTTAATTTTGGAGAAAAAAAATCTCCAATTTGGAGAAGGTCCCATTAGATTGTAACAAAATTGGTGTGGATTGAAGTTTGACTGGCTAACAGGAAAAAGACAGAAGACATAAGACCTTGGGCATAAATTGATACAATGAATGGATTAATGCAGGGGCCTCAGATATATGTGACTTGGATGAAGGCTAGCAGAGCTATGGTTGGTAAAGTTGTTCATCACACAAAGATCATAGGAAATTAAGTTGTGAAGGAGACACAAATAAGTTATATAGAATACAGATAGGCAAAATGGGCGAGGAACCATCTGGTAAATGTCTATGAAATTATCGATTAAAAAAAATTGTTATCAAAATGGAGTCATAAGGCCATAGAGCGATAGTGTGGAAACAGGCCTCTCGGCCCAACTTGCCCACGCCAACCAACAATGTCCCAGCTACACTAGTCCCACTTGCCTGCACTTGGTCCATACCTTAACTGTTTCTTAAATGATGGGATATTCACAGACTCAACTACCCCCTCTGGCAGCTTGTTCCATACACCCACCACACTTTGTGTAAAAAGGTTACCCCTTGGATTCCTATTAAATCTTTTCCCCATCACCTTGAATCTGTGTCCTTTGGTCCTCGATTCCCCTACTCCGGGGAAGAGATTCTGTGCATCTACCCGATCTATTCCTCTCATGATTTTGTACACCTCTATAAGGTTACCCCTCATCCTCCTGCGCTCCATGGAATCGAGACCCAGCCTACTCAACGTCTCCATATAGCTCACACCCTATAGGCTAGAGCCTGCAGAGCTCTGTTACAGGGAGGTTTGGGTGTCCTGGTGTATAATCACAAAAAAACTAGTCTACAGATCCAGCAAGTAATAAAGGAAGGTAATCACAATAAATAGTATTAATTGTGAGGGGAACTTAATACAAAGAGAGGCAGGCCATCTTTTAGCTTTTTGGGGCATTGACAGGACTTCATTTGGAGTGCTGTATTTAAGGAAGAATGTTAACATGTTGGATGGTGTTCAGAGGTTTAACAGACTGATACTTGGAACAAGTATAGCAAAAAGGTTGGACTTGTCCAAAAAGGTTGAAAGAGCTTGAGTGAAACACACAGAACTTTGAGGTGTCTAGACAGGTGATGTGGAGAGGACATGTGTCCTTGGAACACTCTTCCTCAAAAAGCCAATTTAAGCTTTAAGCTTTAAGGCAGGGGAAGGTAAATTATTGATCATCCAGGGGCTGAAAATGTATGTAGGATGCAGAGCTGACATTATATAAGAGCAGCCATTCCCACTTTGAAGGGCAGAGCAGGCTGAGGGTTATATTGGCTTACTTCTGCTCCTGATTCATATATTTGTATGTATCGAGAATTTTGTGATCATCTCTTAGGGACACTAAGATGACAAATGACCCTGTATTTAATGATAACAAAGGTAAGGACCCTGTTAATATAATTTAAGCTCAAGTGATACTGTACTATTGATTGCTCGTATTTTTAAATTTTTACAAAATGTTATGGTTACATTTTCATTGAAAATCATTATATGTTTGATGGGTTGGTGGATTTTCACATATTATTCAGAGATCTTTACAGAAATATAACAGTATCCAGATAAATGTTATTTTGGCAATAGCACAAACTAATGTTTTTAATTAAAAAATAACATTTGTGACTATTGCGGATTACAAAATGTAGCTATTTCAATGGGAACTGTAAACCAATCCAACTGCAATACTGCACACTAATAAATACGGTAAATAATGCACAAAACCTTCAAAAAATTAACTCTGTAACTGTCATGTTCCTACCTGTACAGTTGCCTCCACTTCTGTCCAGTTCGTAGCCATCATCACATACACACCTGAACACACCCTGAAAGTTCAGGCAGGTGCCAAAGACACAGATATTATCAAATGAACATTCATCAATATCTAGAAGAGAAAAAGACAGTGCATCTTTAATTATAAAATAACAATTATTTTATTTTATTATGAGCAAAAATGTCACATTCTTAAATTGTCTGGTCTTAAAGTGCATTTCAATGGGACCTGTAAAATTTCTGATCCAACTATTTGCTTTCTTGGAAAGCACTCATTTTCAAGGCAATTTTAGAAATTCATACCCTGATTTTAACCTTGAGAAGTGGAAATGCCTGCAGAGCTTGCAGCGGGTGTCATGCTTGGGAAAACCAGTGGTGATAATGTGGGAAAATTGAAACAATAACATTGGTGAGAACAGTGAAAATGGGACGTAGAAGCAGGCTTCAGAGATCCCAGAAATTTGGAGAGAAGTTGTGATGTTGAGAAGATCCAGGCTCTCTCACCTTTTTTTGGCTGCTGGATTTTGGCAGCCAAGGAGCCTGGTCACCAGCATTTAATAGATATCACAATAAGACAGAGAAACACATCCTCTTTAAAACATTTCAAAGACTGACTCTCCAGTGGATGGATTGCAAGCTGGCTCCTTACATTCCCTCTATTATAATTGCAACGTTTGTATTTTCAATTCCCACCCATCCCAACGCATGTCTTTTTGTAGTTTAATCTTTATCAATATTTTCTTATTCATTCATATTGCAATCTTCCGTGGAACAATATTAGCGTGCTTGACAGTTTAATAAACAGCCCAAACTGTTCTCCTACAAGAAATAGATCAATTGCAAACTTTATTGAACTAAAAGCAACTACATTCAACCTTCACTAAAATCGTATGTTGCCCACTTTCATGAAGATAATGGGGATGTTTTTGTACCCACCTCTTAAATGCGAACAAGATTTAAAAAAAAGTGAGGTATAACTTGCTCTGACCTCAATAATAATCCCCAGGCCTTTTGCTTTACAGCCAGGATCCTTGCCATAGTCAACCACATACAGATCGTTAATCTCGATCATGGATGCCAATTGCCATTAGAGAACAGTAACTTTCAATATTAGCTAGCTGACCATTCAAGAGAAGTCAGTCAAGGCATAGTTTTTCAGTGTGCAGGAAGGAACTGCAGATGCTGGTTTACACAGAAGACCGACACAAAATGCTGGAGTAACTCAGCGGGACAGGCAGCATCTCTTGAGAAAAAGAATGGGTGACTTTTCGGGTTTCAGTGCTAATCAAGATGAACATCGAGCTCCTTCCAAGTTTATGTTGGAAATGTTTGTCCTATTTCACAGTTTGCTGGCCACCATGTCATGAGGAAACGGGGTCAAAGCGACTCCTGCTTGAAAAAGGGTCAATGCAATATCAATTATCTTTCTGATGGAGAGACCAGGTTGCTTCATGAAGATTGCAGGTTTTCTCATGGTGCAGAATGCCATCTGTTGCATGTACCATGTTTTCCATCTCCACACATCCATCTACTGGAGAACCGAAAGTGATCTCTGCCCCTAATACGCAACTGGTATTTGACCGTTTACAGTGAATCAAGCAGGTTTATGTGTAGTATCCCAGCTCTGCCTGACTTCACTTTTCCCCGCTGTGCCTTAAAGCCAAGCCTGATGCCACAGAACCGACTAGTGGTGTTGCTCTCCCCTGACCGATCTTCCCCCAACAACAGTATCAAAAGGGTATACTCGTCTTGGAGGGGAATGGTCACAGGGGATTCCTGCACACTCTACCTACTCACTTTCCTGGTGGTCACCCCATATACTTTCTGCTTGTACCTCAGGTGTGACCACCTCATTATAACTCCGATCTATGTTACTTACAGATCGTGCAGTCATTCAGCTGCAGCTCCAGTGCCTTCACATGGTCGTAGGAACTGCAGCTAGACGCACTTCCCACAGGTGTCATCTCAGGGCAACTGGAAGTGTACCTGATCACCCACATCCTGCAGGAGGAGCATACTCATGCCCAAACTGTGATTTTTACTGTACTATCACTATACTATCACCAGTGGAATTTGTGATAAGAAATAATAGAGATATAGATATGACATTTATCTATCTCTTGAGAAGTGTAAAAATGACATAATTTCAATGTCAAAAGATAAACTGGTTGGCTTCTGCAGTTAGGGAAGAAAGCTCTGTTTCAGCATTGCTGCAGTGAGGGTTCACGCAACACAAAACAGGATAAGATTCAGAAAAAATTACAAATATTCACAAAAGGTAAAGGTAAGGCAACTTTAACGTTCTAATAATAAAAGGATTTCTATTTTTTCATTATTTGTGTTCATAATGTGTGCATTTAATTATCAGTTTGCAATATGCTCAATCCCTTTTTCATTTTGCTGTTGCACATTTACTGTTATTTATTAATAAAATTATTCTTGATTACTATGCCAAATGTTGAAAATTTAGCTGCACCTCACTTTTGTGGAAGCGTGGCATTTTGTCAGCAGTTGCCCTACCATTTATCCACTGATTAAAAGTAATTTTTTTCGATATTTACATTTAGTGAAAAGAACAGCATGTCTTTGCAATAAAAGGAGAACAGCTGGAGGAACTCAGTGTGTCAAGCAGCATCTGTGCAGGGAAATGAACAGTCAAAGTTTTGAATCGAGATCCTTCAGCAGCCTGACCTGCTGAGTTTCTCCTGCTGCTCTCAGTTCTTTGGTGCAGAATCCACCTTCTGCAGTCTCTTTTTCCACCATGCCTTTTCAGATTTAATCACAATACAAGAAGCACGTGAACTTGTGTAGGAAGGAACTGCAGATGCTGGTTTAAACCGAAGATAGACACAAAAAGCTGGAGTAACTCATCGGGACAGGCAGAATCTCTGGAGAGAAGGAATGGGTGATGTTTCAGATAGTTTCAGATTCAGGTCTGAAGAAGGGTCTTGACCCGAAACGTCGCCTATCTCCTTCGCTCCTTAGATGCTGCTGCACCCGCTGAGTTTCTCCAGCTTTTTGTGTAACCCTTTCAGATCGAGACCCTTCTTCAGATGGGTCTGAATAAGCACATGAACTTACCTTGACAGGATCTGGTATCAGAAGCTGGTGTGAATCCCATCTCACAGTCACATCGGTATCCTCCAGGTGTGTTGAGGCACTGGCCATTTTCACACAGATTCACATTCTCTGCGCATTCATCCACATCTGTAAATAATAATGCATAAAATAAGACTGTTATCACCTCACAAAAATCAATTTCCTATGTTCAATAGAGCAAATGTTTTCATACTCTTACCTAGAAGTGAGCGGTGTAAAAAATATTTTTTTCTTTTGACAAATACATTTCAGTCTGATTATTTTAAATAAATTTAGCACATATGCCTTTTCTGTTTTATATCAGACAATGTTACTTGATGAGATGAAATCAATCTTTAATCATGTTAAACTTTAACAGAATGCTCATTAGGACAGACCTTTTAGGAGGTTGGAATGAAGTGACACCAAGCTTATATTATATAATTGGTTGAAATGCAAAATTGGCACCTTTACCAGCACACACAGCAGAATGTGATGTTGTCTTTGTGGATCCTTGACTGTAACTGATGCTATTACAACTCCCGTGAGACCGTACCACACTGTAATGTGACATCATAACAATTATGGATTTCATTTATTATTTTCAGACCAGATTTGTTTAATTGGCTGAAATACCCATAATATATGTGATTCTGAAACGTTGGCAGTATGTTATTAACTTTGAGATTACTTTGATTGAGCACAGTCATTTTCCAAAGTTTAGAGTAAATTGTTGGAAGAGAAAATCTTAGCATGGCAACAATGCAGCTGGCTACATTGCTACTAGGGTGCGTGAGACAACATACTAATGTGCTGCACATTACAATTGCAGATGTGTCAGGGCACCAGACCCAAGAATCTGTTTTTAAGTATTACTCAGCTATCAATCTGTAAAATAACTGTTGCTCTTTTAATATAACAGCAGACAATTTTGTGCCAAGCCACAGGACATAAGTAATCTCATCTTGGCAATCAGTAGAGATGCAGCAAGACAAAGGAAAGGGTAAAATTTCAGTTGGCTGGTGTTCCTGGTCTTGATTGCCATTTTTGCTGAAGGAATGAGTGGATTTGTGGTGGGGGATGAGGGCAGCATTAAGCAAAGTCCTTTAAACACGTTATGTTTCAACCTCATTGAAAAGTGAAATTGTGTGGTTTTTGTCCTCGTCTACGGACACATTTTTCTAAACAAAAAGAGCTTCAGTTTCATTCCTTCATCATACCTGAACATGTGAAGCCATCACCACTGAAACCTTCAGAGCAGAGGCAGCGATACGAGCCAGGTGTGTTCATACACTCAGCATTGAGGTTACACTGATGCGTTTCATTGTTGCACTCATCGAGATCTATCAAATCAAAAAGGGCAACACATTAGTTGAATGAAATATACAGCATATTATTTTTCTTTAACATAATTGGAAAACCATAAAGAACAAAAAAAATGCCATTAGTGCAAACAAGTCAAAAGCATCTTAAGTTTAAATTGGAGAAATAATCTGGCTTGGTAGCCACAGAAGGTAATTTATAACTGGCAGTGGTTGAACCACGATATACTCTGTAAACTATATACTGAGGTCTGTACAATTGTGCAAGAAAATACAGAGGGGCTTTGCAGACACTGTATATGTTCATGTTCATCTATTCACCGGCCTGCCACCACAAACGTCAGGAATATATTTTTCCCTTCTGGAGTGCACAAAGGAAAATGCACCAAAATCTTGTTCTGGGAGGAGTGGGGGATGAGTGGGACTGAGTGGAAACATGGGAAAATGCCACTAGACACCTATTGGAACTGTTATTGCTAGCTTCACAGTTAACGGGCATTAAAGGGGAAATTGTACTATTGAAAGTACCTTCGGATTGACCCAAAAGATCACCTGTCTATTTCACTCCGCGGTTGCTGCCTGACCTACTGAGTTCCTTGAACGTTTTTGGATTATTTCTTGGCTTGCTAGAAAGGAGCATATTTATGGGGTGTGACATTGCAATGCCAGAAGTGACTGATGCTGGAAGGAGCCCAGTTAAATTTCTGGGGTAATGTCAAACACTCCAAAATTGGTTGTTAGCATGTTTCATTCTCTTCAAATTTAAATTTCAACAAACAATCATAAAACTGAGGGAAAACAAATTAAGTATTTCCAGTCAAGCAAAGAGAGTTGTACAAAGGCAATGTTCTCCCAGCTTTCTTCTGCTTAGTATTTAGGTTGTCCATAAATGCTCTTTCAACATCCACACAACAGCGATAAGGATCCTGTGAAAATTACAAGCTCCTTTTTCATGAACTGTTTACTTATACTAATGGAGGAACTTTACAATCACTTGCATTTTCTTGAAGTAATAAGAAAAGGTAGCAGAATTGATGGACAAAATGGTGAAATACTGGCATGGGTGACTCTCATCAGTAATTGCAATCTCAAGATGGGAGATCAGCTTCCTCATGCAAGTCTTCCTTTGCTACAGCATTAGCTCAAGATCATGATCTAGATAAGCCTCATACCACTGTGCACTTCTGAACTTTAGTGAACGTATTAAAGCTGAGCCTCCCAAGGCACATTATACAGCAACCAAATTAAATTCCTTCGGAATGCAAGAAAATGTAACACTGAATATGTGCCAGTTTGTGCAGTTTGCCAATGCTGCTCCACATCATGCAGTGTAGTGTTCTGAGATTATACAGACACTTTTTAACCTGTCTGGATATCTACATCAATCAGGTTGTGTCACCTCTCCCTCAAACACTTTGTTCTTTGAAATAAATAATTCTTAGTACTGGGTCAATTATTAACCTCCTAAAGTGCCATACAAGGTGAATTTTCACAATATTGTTTCACCCTTGTGGCAGTTTCAGCCTTCCAGCACCTATTATTAAGAGCCTTTAGGAAATATGCACTTTAATGCTAAATGATTTGATTTTTAATTTGCGTGCTCAATATAACTTCACAAAATAATCTCAATAAACAAAATACAAACTTTCTTTACTTTAAATAATAATAGGATTGTTCATCAGAAGAATCAAGTGCGTGCCTGTTCAAACAACTTTAAGTGCAGTTAAAAATTAAACCTGCTTTTCATAAGATTCCTTTGTCTGCTCAATGGTTTTTAATTCAGATCTAATACCTTCAAAAGTCAATCCATCATATAAATTCACGGCAAAAAAAATAAATCTCAAAGTGAACTGGGTGGGGTGAGAAGAGTTTGAAGGAATGGATCTTTCATCAGTTTGTTATGGCTGTTAGTTATGCAGTTTTACGTGTTCTGTGTGGTGCAGTGTAGAAATAGTTTCAGAATATGATATTTCTTTTCTGACACAGCTCGGGTGGTTATTTCCAAATTACATTGGAAACTACCAATGATTTTGATTTTCCATGTAGTCGTACGCTCCAGACCCCGTTGGTAATTACTCAGAAATTCACATTACAAATTAGACTTTTTAACTTTGTATTTCATTTGGAAAAATGTAATTGCAACCAGTCTTGGTATCATAAACCCGAAGAGAGAGAAAAAAAAAAAATTGTATTTAGTTTTTCCTGGCTCTATACTAAAAGTTGCCCAAAAGGCCTTGCATTAACTCTATTCCACTAACTTTGGTCTCCTGCCGAACCTCCACTCTCTTTGTCTTGCCACTGGTGAATGTACTATCAGCTGCTGTTCACACTCAAAGCCTCCCTGTTGCTTTGTTTCTCTCTCCCTTTTAAAACTCTCCAAATGCCTTCCCTACTATTTTGGTCATTGCTTATTCAAATTTTATTAAAGTGGGCATTTGCGAAATATCTTGGGATGAATTTCTAGTTATGTATATTATTTCAATGCTGTTTTAAATGCAAAAACAGTTGTTTTCCCATGCAATTCTTCCCAACAGAATACACTAATGTAATCTGCTAGATCTAATATTTAGCCATGCAAAACGGTGCAAAATTACCTGAAAGGATATTTGCAAATGCATTTCGCAAATTACTTTTGGAAGCGATTTATCCACATAGAACACACATTTGCAAATAAATTCAGTTCTGCTTTGTAAATACAAAATTGTTCATTATCCCTTAACCATGGCGAACTCACCAACACAAGAGGTACCATCACCAATCCATCCCTCACGACAGCTGCACTGGAAGTTTCCAGGAACATTGGCACACGATGCATGCATGTCACAATTGTGAGCCCCAATTTCACATTCATCAACATCTGAAAACATATAAACATGGCAATCATAGAAGATACAATTTGGAAACATAGTATTGGACATATATCCTGTTAGGTAACAAAATCACTGTTGCAACATTTAAAAAAGAATGGAGGTACTGATTTATAACTTACTCTGTAGAATGAACTTTTTTAATATAAATTAATTAGTTATCTCTCTGTATACTTCTAGTGGAAAGTAATATCTATATCCATAATAAATATACATCCAACAATAGATGCAAGCAAAAACAAGCAGATTGTGACAAAGCTTAGGGTACCTCACAATAAGCACTATTAATCAGTATATCTTCCTTGGTATGTGGACGATGCAGCAGGTTTGCAAACCTTGTGCAATTGCCAACATCTCTAACACCATACGGAGAAGAAGTATCCTTATTAACTACAGGAAGCTTTCCTCTTGTGCTGACAATAATGTTCCTCCTTCAGCCATGGAAGTAATTTGGAACGTAAATGTTTGTCCGGATTTCATTATTTATTTCATTGTTTACTTTCATTGGCACGGCTTTCAATAATTTTCCTGAGGAATTTTCATTTCCTAATAAATACATGACCTGTTCTCAGAATGTCTCAGTGAGAATTTTGTTGTGTAAACAGCCATTGAAAGTAGCCTTTCAGTTTTCCTTATTAATTGATATTCATGGGGTCCTTTTTCTATTTTATTGCTGAAAACAATATCTTGTGAATGACACCTTTAAGTCTTTCCTATCCAATTCATTCATGGAAGCACCCATCTTCTTAATGAACGTTCATTAATTGGTGAAATGCAAATTTCGAAAGTAACTTACATTAATTTATTTGTAAAATTGGATGCAGCATAAAGAGAAACTAACTGGTGATATAATTAAAGAATGTACCAGATTAAAAGTGAAGAAATCTCAACATCAATGAGGGCTAAATCGTTGAAATATTGACTCTCCCAAATTATCAAGTTTTACTAAATTTATTCCATGAGGATTTAATTTAAGTATGAGATTAATTTAAATAAGGTTTAATTTAAATATGAGATTAATTAAAATAAATCTTTGCTGAGTATCCTGAACAACATTCAGTATGGTAATTTGTTTCAATTTTTATTTTATGGTCTTTTACTTTTTTTGTTGCAATCCTCTGATGATGCACTGATAGATATCTGATGTATATGAGGCTATTATGAGATTTTCCCAATCTCACATTTAACTAAAGCTCAAATTGACCTACATTATTTGCATTTAACAATGATTTTTTTTATAGTTTAGGATTATGAATTACTGCAGTGCCATCTTAAAAAAACACCTTAGGTAAATTTCTGAATGCACTGGCGAACAGAACTTTGCTCACTGCCGGCATGTAATGGCAAGCATTTCCTTGATTTTTCAAATGCATTACCAGCAATGAAGTTCCTATCATCAGAGTATTAAAATTACACAGATGTGTTTCATATTTCATGATATAAACATTTTAAAGGAAAAAATATAGGAAAATCTTTAATAAGACACATCTTGCAGCAGTTGTTTAAACCCTACCTGAACATCCGGTTGATCCCTTCTTCACAAAGTATCCAAGTTGGCAATGGCAAATGAAGGAACCTTTGGTATTCTCACAGTCACCATAGAGACAGATGTTCTCGTTCAAGTCACATTCATTCACATCTGAAATGATACATCCTTTTGTCACTATCTGCAACAATTAACTATTTTATGGTAGTGTTAATAGTGCTTTAATTATATCCCGGATAACTAATGTGCAAATGGTAAGATTTGCTTATGTTGGACGTACACAAGGTTTTTACTAATTTTAGAAAAAAGAAAGTAGGTTGTCTTCTTCGTATTTACCAATGCAGGTCTTCATGTCCATTGAAGCCATGAATCCATCAAAACACAGGCAACGGTATTCTCCAGGGATGTTAGTGCATTGTCCACCATCACAGATATCAGGATTATCCTCACATTCATCAATGTCTAGTGAAGTAACACAAGAAATGTCAAGTGAAATTCATGAATTTGACGAATTCGCAAAATAACTGTTCACTACAAACTCACAAGTTGCTGAAGTAACTTAGTGGGTAGCATCGCTGGAGAACTGCCTGACTTACTGAATTACTCCAGCACTGTTTTTTATAAACTAACATCTGCAGTTCCTTGTTTCTATATCTCTAAAAACTCTGTTGCTTAAAGATTCAAATTTTCAAAGGCAGTAAAATCTATTGAGACAAGTCGTAACCTTAATAATTTTTAGTGCTTAATCAGACCCTTGGAGATTAACAGCAGAAATAGTAGCCTACCATCACAACCAAGATGTGAAATACTTGAAACTCTGCACTCAATTGCCAGAGCTTTACTATGTTAAATGCAGGTACACTGCAGGACTCCCATACAAAGAGGAAAGTCATAAACCTACAGGCTAAGCACCATCAGCCATTCCCTGGCTGTGCTCTGCTGCTGGAGTCCAAAAGCAGAACAGAAGCTTGTTGGGATTTACACTGGGTGGCCAACTCTTCAATCCGTCTTACCTGACCGGGTTTCAGCATGCCCACTGGCTACAGTGGAAATATGAAGCAGCATAGATCAAACAATGCAAGATACAGCTTTAAATAATAATACACTGTTTGTTCTAGGTAGACATTATTTATATTAGTTGATTTGACTCTTTCCATTTTTATATTTTAATAATGAATAATTTAATATTTGTATTCACAAACAAACCTGACCTGCTACGTTTCACTGAGTTACGTTTGGGTGCGTGCTAAGTATGAACAATCACATGTCAATAAAATTGATCTCCCGGTGGCTCAGCACTTCAACTCCCCCTCCCATTCCGAATCCGACCTTTCTGTCCTGGGCCTCCTCCATGGCCAGAGTGAGGACCACCGTAAATTAGAGGAGCAGCACTTCATATTTCGCTTGGGCAGTTTGCACCCCAGCAGTATGAACATTGACTTCTCTAATTTCAGGTAGTCCTTACTTTCTCCTCCCCTTCTCAGCTCTCTGGCTCCACCTCTTCCTTTCTCTCCCCCCCCACCATCACATCAGTCTGAAGAAGGGTTTAGACCCAAAACCTTGCCTATTTCCTTCGCTCCATAGATGCTGCCTCACCCGCTGAGTTTCTCCAGCATTTTTGTCTACCTTCAATAAAATGCAGGCCCTTTTTGTGGGTCATCTCCGAATCATTTAAACCCACTAAGAGTTCATCATGACAGACTAAAATAAAATACCCTCTCCATTTACCTGCACATGTTCTTTTATCTGGCATCAGAGCATAACCTTCAATACAACTGCATTCATAGCTGCCTTCTGAATTCGTACAATGCGTGTCACAGCCTCCATACATGATTGTACATTCATCAATATCTATAATATGAAGCAAGTGATTACAAAAAAGGCCTCAGCTACTCATTAGCTTTTTTGAATGATATACATTAGACATTCAGAATACAGCTTATATGCTTATTTCATTATATTAAATAAGTTGTATATTTTGGGAGTGGAGAGTTCTGCATTTTTAACCACGTTACATTAAGATTGTCCATCATAATCAGATGAAGGAGAGGCATTAATAGAGGCAGAGCAGGTTTGGCATTCTACCGTTGCTAATGACGCCTGATAGGAAAATTAGATACATTTAATCTAAAGTCAAACTGAATATTTTACGATCGATAGATACTTATTCAAGATAAAGTTCCCTCTGGAAATTATCCTCTCTGGAGCAATGTTTTGACAGAGCAGAACATCTAGCCATCCATACAAGTATGACCCACAGCCTAGGCTCATTGAACATGCACACAGCAGGCTCCTAGGTATTTCTCAAATCATAACGACTGCTTCGAGTGTAAAGGAAAAGCCTGGTTGTGACAGTATCACACTTAAAAACTACCATGTGAGAAGGTGTGGCGGAATACAAATTGTCCCCTTGTCAATGCCTCATTTACTTTCCTGAGAATAAGAGTTAAGAGAGAAGGATTGAAAACTGAAATAAGAGAAAAGGTGCAATCCCTCAAGCCTGCTGTGACTTATGAAATTCCTAGGACGTAGCTGATAATAGTCAATAGACAATAGGTGCAGGAGTAGGCCATTCGGCCCTTTGAGCCAGCATCGCCATTCAATGTGATCATGGCTGATCATCCACAATCAGTACCCCATTCCTGCCATCTCCCCATATCCCCTGACACCGCTATCTATGAGAGCCCTATCTAGCTCTCTCTTGAAAGCATCCAGAGAACTAGCCTCCACCGCCCTCTGAGACAGAGAATTCCACAGACTCACAACTCTCCGTGTGAAAAATTGTTCCCTCATCTCCGTTCTAAATGGCTTACCCCTTATTCTTAAACTGTGGCCCCTGGTTCTGGACTTCCCCAACATCGGGAACATGTTTCCTGCCTCTAGCGTGTCCAAACCCTTAATAATCTTATATGTTTCAATAATATCCCCTCATCCTTCTAAATTCCAGAGTATACAAGCCCAGCAGCTCCATTCGCTCAGCATATGACAGATAGTCTCACCATCCCGGGAATTAACCTTGTGAATCTACTCTGCACTCCCTCAATAGCAAGAATGTCCTTCCTAAAATTTGGAGACCAAAACTGCACACAATACTCCAGGTGTGGTCTCACTAGGGCCCTGTACAACTGCAGAAGGACCTCTTTGCTCCTATACTCAACTAAGCACAAGCAGAGCCCATCTGTGTTCAGCAAAAGAAAAATAAGGCCTGTGTATGACCTGACATGGGATGGCCACATGCTGCCAATTTTGGAGTTTATTTCTAAAATGGACTAATCTGAATGTGGCTCCACTTGCACATTAAAACCATAAGCTGGTGCATGTATTTAATGTTCAAGAAATAAGAATCTGATATGACTCCAAAGATTTTTGCAAGCAGAAATTAGTGAGGTGGAGGTGAATTTGTTCCTCGGAAAGCAATATCAGGATAGCAACACATAACTTTAATTTGGAGCAACTCATTCAGCATTTTTAAAGTAACAAGACACAGCAATGAAAAGCAGTTGCTGATATATTGGATGGTAAAATGGTATAATCTAACTGTATATTGAGTACACCTCTTACCTACACAGCCTTGCCTGTCAGGAGTAGCCTGATATCCAGAGACGCAAGCACACTGATAGGTTCCAATCATATTGACACACTTGCCATTTCTGCAGAGGTTGTCACTGAGGGAACACTCATTAATATCTGAAAAAAATAAAGTCGAAAACTTCACATATAGCAGAGAAGTGTTCAAGGTCAAAAATGAGATTTTGAAAATAAAATCTGGCCAAGACGTCAGAATCATCCCCTACGAGTATAGCATTATATTTATCTTACCAACACAACCACTGCCATCGGGAGTAAGCTCGTGCCCTGGAGGGCACAGGCACCTATAGCTGCCTTCTGTATTTATACATGTGCCACCTCGGCACAGCAGAGGGTTTCTCTCACATTCATCAATATCTGTGGAAGGAAAGAAAAGATAATATCATGAAATGTGCTTAAGATGCCAAAGCAGTTGAATAAAAATGTGCAATCTCCGGGCCCACTGCATTATTCAATTGCCATAAGTCTTATGTTAAGTTGTACAAGGAGTAGCTGAGGCCACATTTGGAGTATTGTGCTTGCCTTTGGTCAACTTGCTATAGGAAGGATGTCATTAAGCTGCTAAGAGTGCAGAGAAAATTTCCGAGATGAGGTCAGGACCCGAGGGTCTGAGCTATAGGGTGAGGATGGGCAGGCTAGGACTTTATTCCTCGGATTGCAGCAGGCTGAGTGGTGATCTTACAGAGTATAAAATCATGAAGGGTACAGATAGATTCTTTTACCCAGGGTAAGGGGATCAAAAATGATAGGACACCAGTATAAGATGAGAGGGGATAGATAGAACATGAACCTGAGGAACGACATTCTCACTTGGAGGGTGACGGTGGATAGAATGAGCTTCCAGGTGAGGCAGGTACTGTAACAGCATTCAAGGCACTGGGGAGGTACAAAGGTACGAAATGTTGAGAGCGATATGGGGCCAAACACTGGCAAATGGGTCTAGCAAAGATGGGGCATCTTGGTCATAATAGATGAGTTGAGCCAAAGGGTTCTGTTTCCGTCCTGTATGACAGTCATTCTTACTTTCATTTACCAAAAGAAGCCAATAAAAATGACCAATGTATGAAAAGAATATAACAAATTATTGTTACAATATGTTTCACAGGAACCCATCATAATTAAGTTGCTACTATATGCAGCAGAAAAGACCATAGAATTTTTGACAGGCGTGAGGCAGTTGAAAGGGGCTATCCAAGCCCAAACACACCGTCCAGTATTTGGTCTGCTGTTGCAGCTCTTCCTATACATGCCCAAGTACCCTGATGAGCGGATTTGCCTCCACCATCTTTTCAGGAATTGAGTCCACCACATTAGTTGAAAGAATGTCCACATCTTATCCCTGAACCATTTAAAGCTCAAACTTATGTTCAGATCCATACTAACACTAGTTGAGGTTGTCAACATAAATACATTTTCTAAATTGATGTTTACCTGTAGCTATAAAATATTTGCTTCAATGACCAATGCACATTGAACAAATGGCCGACTATACAAGAGCGTTAAAGTATGGAGCTACTGGGATAGATCTTCCCTCAGCAGCTATTCCTCCTTGTCTGCAAATGAATTAACCATTCCATTTGTAGATTTCATGAGACACTATTCTCTGACAAGGCAAGAAATTCCCACTGTTACTTGTCTAGATAACCCTTTAGATCTGTTCTAGCAGCAAAATACAGCACTCACCTCACCCTCTTCAATCTCATCCCCTGCAAACCTGTAGCTCTCCACTTAGTATCTATTCCAATTTTGTCATCAAACCATTTAACAAGGGAGGTGCTGTTGTAGTCTGATAGACTGTCATCTGCCATGCTAAGGCCAGATGTCACCTTTTAGACACCTCCTCGTATCTACCCCTTGACCAGAATCCCACGAACAAACACCCAGGCCACTGTCTCAGAACATGTCACTGATCACATGCCTCTACACATTCTCTAACCTTACAGTCCCCCAACCTCCCATTGTCCATCTCCTTTCCAAAATCCACAAACAGGACTGCCCTGGAAAACGGGCATTGTTTCTGCCTGCTCCTGCCCCGCTGAACTCATCTCCAGATACCTTGATTCTATCTTGTTATTACCTTGTCCGTTCCCTTCTGACATACATCCGAGACACCTCACATGCTTTTCACCACTTCAATAACTTTCAATTCCTTGGCCACCATCACCTCATCTTCACCATAAATGCCCAGTCCCTTTACATCCCCATTCTCCACCAGGAAGGCCCCGGGGGCCCTCTGGATCTTCCTTGAAAAGAGACCCAATCAGTTTCTCTCAACTAACACTCTCCTGGCAAGACTTGTCCTCACCCGTGACAATTTATCTTTTGACTCCTCCCATTGTCTTCAAGACATCCAGGTGTGGCCATCGGCACTTGCATGGGACCCACCTATGCCTTTTTAATTTTGGTTACATTAAGGACTCCTTGTTCCAAACGTACGCCGGCACCATTCCACAACTCATTCTCCGCTGCATCAAAAACTGGGCCTCCTCCTGCACCCATGCAGAACTTGGTCATTTCATTAACTTTACCACTAACTTCCACCCATCCCACAAATGTATGGAGTAACTCTTACACCTCTTTCCCCTATTTCGACATCTCTGTCTCCATCATAATGTACAGACTTATGTAGTAATGTCTACCACAAACTTATTAACTCCCATTACCTTGACTAAACTACTTTACTATACTTAACTATGCCTCATTTCGCACTTGCGTCCAGGCACTCCAGCAGCCTTCCCAGGTGAGGCAGAGGTTCACATGCATCTTTTCAAACCTCGTCTACTATGTTTGGTGCTCCTGATGTGTCCTCCTTTACATAGGTGAAATCAAGCGCGGACTAGGTGTCCGTTTCGCCAAATACTCATGCTCTATCCACCAAAGCCTGCTGGATCTCCTAGCTGCTAACCATTTTAACTCCTTTTCTTATTCCCATACTGAGCTTTCTGTCCTTGGCCTCTCTCACTGCGAGAGGGAAGCCATGTGCGAACTTGAGGAACAGCACCTCATATTCCGCTTGAGTATTCGCCAAATACTTATGCTCTATCCACCAACGCCTGCTGGATCTCCTAGCTGCTAACCATTTTAACTCCTTTTCTTATTCCCATACTGAGCTTTCTGTCCTTGGCCTCTCTCACTGCGAGAGGGAAGCCATGTGCGAACTTGAGGAACAGCACCTCATATGCCTCCCACACACATTTCATTCCTGTTCTTCACTCCTTATCGTAAACCCTTTTGTCACCTCTAGCTTTGACATTTACTCCACCCATCTGCCAAACCCCCCCCGTCCTGTTCACCCATTTCTCCCTCTCTTTTCCAGCTTATTTCCACCAACTTCATCAGTCTGAAGAAGAGTCCTGATCCAAAATGTTATTTGTTCATTTAACATAATAATTTTGAATATATCAATGATAGACACAAATTGCTGGAGTAGCTCAGCAGGACAAGCAGCATCTCTGGAGAGAAGGAATGGGTGACGTTTCGGGTCAAGACCCTTCTTCAGTCTGAAAAATGGTCTCAACCCGAAACATCACCCATTCCTTCTCTCCAGAAATGCTGCATGTCCCTCTGAGTTACTCCAGCATTTTGTGTCTACCTTCGATTTAAACCAACATCTGTAGTTCTTTCTTACAAATATTGAATATATATGTTCTATTACTACATTATTAGACACTTTCAGGGAACTAAATTGTTCAAGTAAAGCATGAATATACTTACCCATACAATTCTTCATCATCATAAATCCACTCTCAAAGCCTTCAAAGCACTCACACTCAAAGCTTCCAGGGGTGTTGACACAAGTTCCATTCCCACAGAGGTCAGGAGAGATGCGACATTCATCAATGTCTTATTAAAAGTAGAAAATAAAACATATTCAGGAATTATAACAAAATGAAGAAAATCAATAAGAATTTGGTTCACTGCTGCACGATCTTCATATATTTTTGGTTGAACATAACTCCTGCATCTCTGCGGGAGAACAGTAAATTACAACAAAAGGTACGTCTAGTGGTTGAACATATTGCAGGGCAGTGAAACCATATGAAATAATACAATTAGGAATAAGGATGCAGCCTTCTTTAGTTGGAAAGTCTGTATGAGGCAATCCAGAAGGCATTTCAAACAAATCTCAGCAATACACCCCATTAGTAGTGAATATTTTGAAAAACAAAATGGGGAAAAACAAGCTTGACATTCAAATTCATCCTGCTGGATTTTTTTACAACCTCCATTCATGCTATAACATATCTTATCATTGTAAATTCTGTGTGGAGCATAACAATTAAAAGACTTCAAGTAAAATTAGACAATTTTAATTACATTTAATTATTTAATGTACAAATATAAAATTATTTTCAAATCATATCATTTAAATATTAATTAAATTGTCTGAAATCACAAGTCATAAGACCATGTATAATAAATGTTTAAAGTGCGCACTCGATTACATTTATAGATGTAATATTGTGATAATGTCCTTACATCGCCAATGAATTGCACTGTTTGCAGTGTGTTCTACCCATCTAATTTTTATTCAATTTCTGCTGTTTGAATTAGGGGTGTGCCTGAAAGGTATTTTAGTTGTGATAATTTCCTACACATAAATACATTTTACATAAAATTCTGCAGGACAGTAAAAAGAAAAAAAGTATGCAAAAAAACAAGACAGTGCAAAACACAATTGGGAAAAAGGTCCACTGTAGCGGACCACAGTGTAACATCATCAAGGGAGGATGAAGGCTGTGTGGGTTGGATTGAGAAACTGATAGTTGACGTAAACTGCTCGTCGTCTTTTGGTTTCTGTACCTCCTGCCTAATGTTGTGTATGCTCTGCATATGCTGTCAGCTGGGTTTATGTTATTTATTATATTTGTAGTGTTCATATTGTTAACACTGGTCATTTGGCTCATGCTATCTTACCTGTGCAGTTCCTTTCCTCCATATCCAGAGCAAATCCACTGTCGCATTTACACCTAAAACTGCCAATGGTGTTCCTGCATTTTCCATTAACGCAGAGGCTGTGGAACATTTTGCATTCATTGACATCTAGAAGAACAACAATGAAGAATGTGAAGAGCACAAAGTTGTAGTGGATAGTATATGATGATTCTGGATAATAACTAGACTCGCAGTAGTTTACTGCTGCAGATAAATATTCTGTACTTTTGTAATGTAGTAATTTTATCACATTAAAATTGCTATATTTTGACATAAAGATATTGAACATGAGGTCAGACCATTGAACGTTACAAAGAGTGTACTTTTTAATTTTATCTTTTTCACTTTAATCTCTCTTTTATTTAAATTTAAGAATGAATTAAGAGTGCCTTTTGTCCATACCTTTATGAAATGGTCTTCCTGTTAGAATGTCACCTCTATTGGCAAACCCTGGACCTCTTGGACAAAGAAGCTCATACTCCTTAGTGCCAGGCTTAGGGCATTCGTCACAGTCCAAACCCCAGGCAGATCCAATTGAGCAACAGCAGGCATCCATTCGGAATCTTCCAGGAACTGGCGCTGTACATTCATCTTCATCCCACTTCAGGTAGCAATGTTCAAGGCGGATATCTGCAAAGATATTACAAACCAATAAGAGTATTGTCCCACACAGGAGCAACTAGAGAAAACTCACATGGTCACAGGGAGAACGTGCATACTTCACAGATAGCGCCAAGGTCAAGACCTGGATCTCTGCCGCTGTGAGGCAGCAAATCTACAGCAGCCACTGTGCCGCTGATTTATTGCTTCTCCCATTTTGTAGTTTAAACATAGCAATTTAATCACACTTGCAGTTGTATACAGTTTCAATGTTTCTTCAATGTGGGTGCACTTAGTTTGCACAGTTCAGGTGCTATTAAGTGTAGTTTTTAAGGAATTAGACTCCTAAAGTTCTTGGTAAAACATCAGGTTAGAGCTTCAGGTGAAAGCTCACTTCCTCCTATAGAAATTTGTCATCAGTCCAGAAATGGTCAGTTAGCTGACAGAATTGGGCTGACGGATTCCCAGTTTACATCTCTGAACTGCATCAGTTATCTGTACCCTTTCCAGCTCTTCTACCTGTCCACGTCGTCATTCTCCATTTTTCACCTCTGTTTAAAAATGAAACATCTAATTTTCACATCAGCTTCTGTCTACGAATGTATCTAGTAATGTAGGAAGAACCCTGCTTGTTCTAAAGTTGTCTTGGCCTTCAGAATAATGTACCGATCCCAGAGCCAGACTGATATAGCCTGTTTTTATAGAGGAATCATGCATTCCCATGCCCAGACAACAAAGTTGAAGAGATGAGAAACAAATAAGATATCATGGTTACTTCTGGTTAATTTTGCTTTATGGAGCAACATAAAACTAGAGGTGAACATTGTGCACCGATAATATATACGTCAACAGAGTGAAAATAATTTGGCATACGCACAAATATCAACTTCCACCTAGTTGAAAACAGAAATGAATTCGTTCACTTTCATAAAATAGATGGGAAAATCAATTGGTATGAAGTTTAAATGCGCTCCAAAGTGGTACATATTCAGAACATTACCCTGGCACATACGTTCATTTTAGTGCCCTGTTTTATGTATACGACTAATTATTTCTCCGGAAAAATATACCAACAGGTGCCTATTAATCTTCAGCCCGACAATAGGCCATCTCAATACTCCACTCACTTCCACAAAAGTCTTGCTCCCTATCCAAAATTCCCCACCACCACCTTCACATAACATGTTCCTTTACCCTAAACCATTTTACTCCTTCATCTGCGAATGAACTCAGTGCTGAAGATTGAAAGTGCATTCTATTCCTAGGACCAGCACGTAGTGATGTTCTGGAATGAAAAAGCAAGTCTAAGCACCAGTCAACTGCTGATAGCTGTCAACTTCAAAAGCTACCAAGAGTTAACCCAACATCTCCCTCTCTGTCGAAAGTTTGTAGCTTTGAAATTGTGCACTCGGGTTTATTTTGGAGCTTTAGAGCCCACAAAAAAATCTGTTAAGCTGGAATAAGGCATTATAAAACTACAATAGTAAATATCAAAATAAAAAATGTTTATATTGGAGTAGAAAAGGATTTTGTTTTTACTACATCTTCTTCTGTACTCTAAATACAACAGCGTGGATTGACTCATTCTGGCTGGCTTGATGCTCTTTTATATACTATAATTACAGGTAAACGCAAATTCAGGGATTAATGTCCATCTTTTGATGAAGCTGACCACCTGAAACAATGCTTGAGATCTTTCCTGCACATTGGCTTTCCTACAGAATGTAATGCTACTACCAGGTTTTGGCAACCCTTGTACTATGTGGGATGGGGTTATGTTCCCAGAAATTTGTCCATATCGTGACTTTCAATAATGTGAAATAGGGTCACTTACACTTCTGTCAAGAAATAAGAGTAGAAATAATTAAAGCTGTGTTTATCTATTTCCTTTTTTTTCCACAGAAAAAAGACAGAACATTTTAATCTGTATCTCAAATGTTTGGGTTGTGATTTATGAATTCTGGAAAGGTTAATGTCCATTTCCACAGGAGCACGGGTACAGACTACCTAGGAAACCAGCAAACCAACTCCTGCATCTAAATATTGGTTATAAATGTTGGATGCAATGTGAGCATTCTATTCCTCGAATTATGTCTTCCGCACATTTCTATGAACTAAAGCAGTAACCGTGCCTCTGGCAACAGCCTACATGTATAAAAACAGATAACCTAATCCATATGTTTTACAGTCAAATCACTAATCATAGGGTTTAAGCTGGAGTAGAAAATGAACTATGTACACTATGAGAACAATGTGTGCTTTGCTTATCAAATTTTGGCATACAGAAATTAACAAGTAAAAAATGCAAGTTACATAAACCTTTATTATATTTAAATGATGGTATATAATTTATTTCTTACCCACACAAACTCGGCCTGTGCTGTCTCTGGTCAATCCTTCAGGACACTCGCATTGGAAGGACCCTTGAGTATTGACACATCTCCCATTTGGGCAAATACCAGGAAAGACTGTGCATTCATTCACATCTGTCCAAAGTAAGAAAGAGAGTGGAAAAACTTGATGCTTTTTTCTTCTGGCTTATTACACATAATTTAAAAAAGACAGTCAAAGCAAATGCACAAACATATTAGTTGTATAGAAATGTGTTAACAATCCCATGTCTTCAAAGGGAGCAATTATCAGAAATGGAGCTCAAAGTGGATGATGATTCACATCTACTACAAACACACTGACTCCCATGGCTATCTGGACTACACTTCTTCCCACCCTGCTTCCTGTAAGGACTCCCAATTCCTGTAAGGATCCCCTATACCCAATTCCTCCGTCTACGCCGCATCTGCACCAAGGATGAGGTGTTCCAAACCAGGGCATCGGCGATGTCCTCATTCTTTAGGGAACAAGGGTTCCCCTCTTCGACTATAGATGAGGCTCTCACCAGGGTCTCCTCTATATCCCGTAGCTCCACTCTCACTCCCTATCCCTCCCACTCGTAACAAGGGCAGAGTCCCCCTTGTCCTCACCTTCTACCGTACCAGCCATCACATACAACAGATAATACTCCGACATTTTCGCCACCTCCAACGGGATCCCACCACTGGCCACATCTCCTCCCCTTTCGGCAGAGACCGCTTCCTCCGGAACTCCCTGATCAATTTGTACCTTCCCACCCAAACCCACTCTCCCTTGGTACTTTTCCTTGCAACCACAGGAAATGCTACACTTGTCGCTTTATGTCCTCCCTTGATTCCATTCTAGGACCCAAGCAGTCTTTCCAGGTGCGGCAGAGGTTCACCTGCACCTCCTCCAACCTCATCTACTGCATCCGCTGCTCGAGGTGTCAACTGCTCTACATCAGTGAGACCAAGTGCAGGCTTGGCGATCGCTTCACCCAAAACCTCCCCACAGTTCGCATTAACCAACCTGAACTCCCAGTGGTTCAGCACTTCAACTCCCCCTCACATTCTGAACCCGACCTTTCTGTCCTGGGCCTCCTCCATGGCCAGAGTGAGTCCCACCGCAAATTGGAGGAGCAGCACCTCATATTTCACTTGGGTACTTTACACCCCAGCGGTATGAACATTGACTTCTCCAATTTCAGGTAGTCCTTATTTTCTCCTCCTCTTCTCAGCTCTCCCTCAGCCCTCTGGCTCCACCTCTTCCTTTCTTCTTCCCCCCCCCCCCCCCCACCCCCACATCCGTCCGAAGAAGGGTCTTGACCCGAAACGTCACCTATTCCTTCGCTCCATAGATGCTGCCTCACCCGCTGAGTTTCTCCAGCATTTTTGTCTACCTATGATGATTCACAAAATTGATTGAAAAATAGAGCATGGTAACAGGCCCCTTCAGTCCACCTATTCCCAGTAGTTCTAGGTTATCCCACTTTCTCATGCACTTCCTACACACTATGGGCAATTTTGCGGAGGCCAATTAACTGTTAATAGAATTTGCATTGCATGCAAGGCCAAAAAATAACTTTGACTCCTTATGAATATTTAATAAAAGATTTGTTCTTTCAAAAGTTCAGTGGGTGAAATATTCCCTGCGGTATGATAGCAATCTAATAGACGAGGAAGGTGTTTATTTTGATTCTTCTTCAAAGGGGAGTTGGGTCGCAGCATGAGTTTGGTTTGTGATACTGTTTGTATTCATTTAAACAACGTAAAATTAAAAAATAATATTAATTCTATGGGAATTCTGAACATTGATTGATTTGAGAGTTTCCTTGTATTTGAGGGACTATGCAGCCAGCTGTAATTGTGTAATCAGCTGCCTTCTTTTTCACACAATACCAAATAAAACAGGAAAAATACACCAAAAATGCTGGAGTAAGAATAAGGAATAAGAATAAGAAAATAATTCAGACTGAAGAAAGGTCTTGACCTGAAACGTTACCCATTCCTTTTCTCCAGAAACAATGCCTGATACGATGCGTTCCTCCAGCATTTTGTGCCTAGGTTCAATGTAAACCAGCATCTGTGGTTACTTCTTACACAGAAAAAAAATATTTTTAATCTTTCTGCCAGGTGGTAAATTTAAATAGTGAATTTTACGGAACAATTAAGCTCAGTTCTTTGTGCTAATCACACTGACATGATTCTTTGGGAATAAAGTGACATTCTGGCACGGCAGAACATCATGGGGCTGCCACATTTGTTGGGGTTGGGGTTGGGGGGGCATGGAGGTGCTGATATGGGTGGCTAGGATTATCTTTGTCTGCTTTAGTTACTTTCTTCTACTTTTTCAAGAAATGATATATAACCATTTCAACACATGTCTGAAATAATTTGTCTGCACCATCAGTTATTTTTTCCAAGCTTGTGTCAAAATGGTGGAAAATTTATTAAGAAATGTAAAACCTGGTGGTCCTCAAAATGAATAGGCTTAAACATTTGCCAGTTAAGTCCATTTCTGCTTTCTCCCACGGCTCGAAGAAATATGATGGCAAAAATGATTTTATTAATTCCATTTGTCTCAGAATTTTCATTACACATTGCATTCATTTTGCATTTCAGATCCTGCAATATAATCTACTATGAAACTTCAGAGAAGAACTGACGAAGTTGAACATTTTCATTGCCATGTCGCATTTGTGATGTTAAAATGAAACCTAATCTTCCCTCTCAAGTGGACATATAACATCCCATGACAGCTTCTGAGGAAAAGCCGGCTGGATTTTTTCTCATAACATCCTGAACATAGATTACCTATGAGGCTTTTTACGATGTCATGAAAATGTAACAGTTACATTTGCAACTACTGAAATCCATTCCAGAACATTTTTCGATGTTAAACACGGTGATTTTTATTGTTTTGAACCACATAAGCATCCTGTAAATGTTAGGTGGCTGCCCAGCCAACAATTGTTGAGTTTCAATTTTAACCAGCTCTGCAGAAGCAGGGCAACATAGCTGCCTGAATTTAGTTGATTATTTTCTAAACGCAAGACCAGACCAAATGGCATATCATCTGAAACCTTGTTTCACCGCCTTGAAACCATCAGTCTGAAGAAGGGTCTCGTCCCAAAACATCACCCATTCCTTCTCTCCAGAGATGCTGCCTGACCCGCTGAGTTACTCCAGCATTCGGTGTCTACCTTCTCATCTGAAACCTTCTTGTGTCCACACAGACTGCTACATGATAACAGCAACCCTATTTCAAAGATACTACGTGGGAAGGAACCAATTATGATGGTGGTACAAGAATTGCAGATCTAGCAAAAAAAATTGCTGGAGGAACTCAGGTCAAGCTGGATCAGTTGAGACGAAATTGACAGACGACGTTTCGAGACCCTTTATTGCATTTATGATATCTAATTTGTCACATAAATGAAAGTTCTGAATTTTTTATATTGCTCTAGTATGTGTTTCTACGTCAAATCATCTTAAAGGTTTGTAATTTTCTTACCTTCACAGGACACACCCTTAACTCTTGCATAACCTCTTGGACAGGCACTATCTGTAAGCAAAGATACACATCCAAGTTCAAAATCCCCTTTGATTTTGTATTGAATTGTTGAGGAACAATTCGTTTAATGTTCTGACAAAAGCAAAACACTGCAAACAATAAAAATTCTAAAATTAATAAGAAAGTGTTTGGCAAATGAAATCACATTTCTCAAGGGAAGCTGCCATTCATAACTATGAATCTGAATATTGGGGAAACTGCCCATGTACAGTGCAGGACAAACTCTGTCCAGCAAACGACCACCTACCTTCATCCGTCTACCCTCAGTCATCAGAAAAGTGAAAGATGTTATTATCAATCGTACTATCAAGTGGCGTTTATTAATGAATAATCTGTTCATTGATGCCCAGTTTGGGTATTGATACAACTAATCTGTTCCAGACTTCTTCACATCAAGGGTGGCATGGTGGCACAGCAGTAGAGTTGCTGCCTTACAGTGCCGGAGACTCGGGTTCGATCCTGACTATGGGTGCTGTCTGTATGGAGTTTGTATGTTCTCCACCTGTCCTGTGTGGGATTTCTCCGAGATTTTCGCTTTTCTCCCACACTCCAAAGATGTACAGGTTTGTAGGTTAATTGGCTTGGTAAATGTAAAATTTGTCCCTAGTGTATGTAGGATTGTATTAATATGCAAGGATGACTGGTCGGCATGGGCCAGGTGGGCCGAAGGGCCTGTTTCCGCGCATAATCTCCAAACTAAAAATCATTGCTCTAAGCATGGATCACTTAGCTGAATTCCAAAGGAATGGATTACTTAGCTGAATTCCAAATAAGGTCAGAGTGACTGACACTGGCATAAGACAGGTTCTGACCAAGTGTGGCATCAACGAGTCCTGGTAAAACTAATGTCACCGGGCATCATAGGAAAAACACCTCTATTGGTAGAAGTCATATTCCACATGAAGAAAAAAAGATGATGACTGTTGGAATATAATCTTTTCAGCCCTGGGAAAAATTTCACTATAGGGATTTCACTATAGGTGTTCCTCTGGGTAGTACTGCAAGTCCAACATTTTCAGGGATTGAACAATGATGGGGGAATGTTTGTTGATGATTTCACAGCTCCTTATCAAATTAAGTTGTCCATGCCTGCTTGGGTTGATTTGTGGCAAGTAACAAGTAGGTTTAAAAGAATATGGGCCAAATGGGATAAAATGGGACAAGCTTAGATGGGGCATCATGGTCGGAATGGACAGGTTTGGCTGGTGTTTATTTCCGTACTGTCTGACTGTCATACCACAGAAGAGCCAAGTGATACTGAACCCAAATGAAAGAAAGGTTACCAACCCAGCAAACCTTGAATTTCAATAGCTAAATCTTCTACCGTTTACATCCTGGGGTTCACCACTGACCCCAATATCAATCAGACCAACCTCATAAATATTGTGGACAAATCAGCAAATCAAAGCTGGGTATCCTGTGGCAAGTGGTCCACCACCTGACATCCCTAGCCCTTCTCCAAAGCACAACAGCAAAATGATGGCCTGGATATGTGCAGCTCCTACAAAGCTCAAAGTGTTTGACACAATAGCATTGTAAGTATAATTTAGTTTAGAGATACAGTGGGAAAACAGGCACTTCGTCCCACCGAGTCAGCGCCGACCAGCAATCCCCACATATTAAGACCATCTCACACAAACTAGGGACAATTTACAATTATACCAAGGCAATTAACCGACAAACCTGTACGTATTTGGAAGGTGGGAAGAAACCGGAGGTCCCGGAGAAAACCCACACAGATCACGGGGAGAATACACAAACTCCATACAGACAGCACCCGCAGTAAAGATCGTACCCAGGTCTCTGGTGGTGTAAAGGGCCTGTCCCACCAGCATGCAACTCTATGCAATGAACGCGATCAAAGTAGAAGCGGGGGCCGCGCGGAGGTCGGGTGATCCCCTGTACAGGGCCGTTCCCACCAGCATGCGCCTGCATGCGGCAAGCGCAACCAAACCGGCAGTAGGGGCCGCGCGGATGTCGGGTGAGTGGCGCAACGCGGTGCAAAGTGAGGCGAACTTGGAGCGAAGTCTATGGCAAGTTCGCCAGGACAGAGAGGGGCACCGAGGCACACACACACAGGGCCACGGAGCCACACACATAGAGGGTCACAGAGGCACTTACAAATAGGTTCACGGAGGCACGATGTCGGGGCGGTGTGTAAATGTCAAGGCGACTGCGAGCCGACAAGCCATTGCTGCGCGGAATTTTTGGACATAGTCAGTTTTTTGGAGCCCTGCGCAGTGTCGGGACGAACTCAGGACGAACTCCGCACAATTCCGCATGGCTCCAGCGATCAAAGTGGGACCGGCCCCGCGACGCCGGACGGCTCAATCGACCACGTTAGGTCGTGCTAATCGCATAGAGTTGCATGCTGGTGGGACAGGCCCTTAAGGCGACAATTCTACCGCAACGCCACTGTGCCGCCCTAAAAGCTCTCAGGAAGGACTGCAGTGATTGAAGAAGGCTGCTCACCAAATCCTTCTAAAAGGCAATAAATGCTGGTCTTGCCAGTGGCAAACATATTTGAATATTAAATATATATGGAATAAAGAAAATAACTTTCCAATAAAATGTTTTGTTCATCTTGTACAATATTCCTCAATGCACAACAGAAGGTTTTAACATACCTACACAGTGCACATTGTTTGAGCAGGTAATCAAAATCAGGGTAGAGACCTGCTGGGATTTAGCACTGTCTTCAACTTAAGCTTGCTCTTCGAATAGATGGTGAAGATTTCAACTTAATTTAGAAGTTTTCTTCGAAATGCAAGCTAGGATTTGAAGTTAACAATTGGCGACAGACTGATGGCAAGTAAGGGAAGGTTGTGGTTCCATGCTTAAGTGAATATGGCAGCAAGAAAATGTTGCGCAAGGAAGGGCCCAAACAAGAACACCATTTTTACTCTTTCACTGAGGATAGGGATGGTAGTTTAACAGGTGTCCAACAAGTTCCTACTCTGATCTATAAATGGAGCAAATGAATATCAATGTCAATAACTGTGAGGTGACTTCTCGGGAGAAGGAATCAGAACTTAATAGCCGAACAGCCGTAAAGGTGCAAAGGGACCTAAACGGAACAGATTAAATTGGCAACACAAGAAACTGCAGATGTTGCAATCTGGAGCAAAACATAAAGTGCTGGAGTAACTCAGTGGTTCAGGCAGCATTTAAAGAGGGAATGGAAAGGTAAAGTTTTAGATCAGGACCCTTATTCAGACTCGAGTCTGGAGAAGGTTTCTGACCTGAAACATCACCTGTATATTTCCTCCACAGATACTGCCTGATAAGTTCCTCCAGCACATTGTGTTTTAAGGGCCTGTCCCACTTAGGCGACTTTTTAGGCGAGTGCAGGAAACTCTGTGATCGCCTCATGATCGCCACATGTTGGCCGGTGGTCTCTGGTAAGTCTCCTTCATGGTTGCGAGGAGTTCCCACATTCTGGAAACTATTCGCGGCCTCAGTATGGTCACTGGAAATTTTTGAACATGTTGAAGAACTTTCTGTAACCAAAAATTGGTCTCCATAGAGAAAATCGATAATCTGTTGTAGTAGGTGCAGTTGTTTGTGGGGTCGCCATGGAGTTATGGGTAGTCAAGGTAGTTTTAGTTAATCGCCTTTGCTGACCGGGCATTTTCATTGGCTCATTGGGGGAAAAGAAAACGTAAGCACGAGTTTTCAGAACCAAGGATAACCGACCGGTAATGTTAAATGCCCGCCAAACTTCGCAGTTGAGTATCTCTGGCTTATTAAAAGTTGTCTGGCCTCTTAAAAGTGTCTCCACTCCTTCTCCCCCCCCCCCCCCCCCCCCTCTTTTAAAGGACTTACCGTACACTGTGCTAGCCGTCTTAACTTTCCTGTTCATCGCAGTGTGTGTCTGTATCACCTTGGCTTTGTACCATGTGAATTTCAGACAGCACTCCCCCGCTTGCCCTGGCCCCCGCCTTTGTGATGTGTTTGTGTGTGTGTGATTGCATGTTCCACTCTGACAGTCGCCGTTCCAGTTCCTGGTTTTTCAGGTGAGTGCCGCAAACATGACAGTCGCTGGCAATTCGCTGAAAAATCGCCTAAGTGGGACAGGCCCTTAGGATTATGCAGGTTAGCATATCCATAATAAAAAGCAACAGGGCACGAGGATATAATTTGCACGACAACAGGCAATGGTACAAAGCTAGAGTCCCCACTACGAGCCAGCATGGACTTGGGGTGAAATTTCCTTGTGTCATAGTTATTCTATGACTATTAAATCTACACTACACACTGATTAATTATTTCTTAAAGAACTTTCGGAGTTCTGATTTCTACTTCACAAAACAGTTAAATAAACAGATTGCTTATTGAAAGGTGTACAGCCAGAATTGAAACTTATAACCATTTTGGTTATCAGATTGGATGGGACTTTCTTGCTCGGTAAGAGAGGATATTTTAAATGATGAAGGGACTTTGATTAGGAAGATGTAAACAATGGTATATAAAACAAGTCACCATAGCTACAAGAGAGTCATTAACTATACTCAACCAATATGGAGGTATGCATGTATACTTAAAAATAAAAGTTGCATAAGATCAAGAATAACTTTCCAGTCTTCACTAACAATCTTATGATTCAAAATTTCTGCGAGAACAATGAACAGAAAAGCTAACACACATGAAACAATTCTGTCTTACTAACATGGTGTGCATTACCATTACGGAAAATTCATTAGTGGTATCAATGCACTTAATTGAGTTAGCAGAGAAATTTTATACAAAATAGTTAACGTATTCATTACTAATAGAAGAACGTGTGGCATCAGCCAGACGCAATTTTTCCATAAAAAAATAGTATTAAAAAGCACTCGAATAGGTGAAAAAAATGTTTAAGAATTTAAAATAAAACACGGGGAACTAACTATTCAGGTCAATTTACCAAATCCTGGTTCTATTATTAATAAGAATACATTGCAAATAGAATTCTAAGTTTCAGGTTTGATGGTGGTAGAGGGATGTTTTTCAGACTGGAGTTCCACAGTATCGGTGCTGGGTCCATTGTTCATTATGCATATTAGTGATTTGGATGTGAATATAGATCAAGATCAAGATACATTTATTTGTCACGTGTGCCAATAGGTGACATTGACAGTACATTTGTGGGTAATACAAACTTGGCAGTGTAGCCAAGAGACCTATCTACGATTACAATGGGATCCTGATCAACTGGGCCAAAGAATGGTAGATGGAATTTAATTTTGTCAGGTGTTGCTTTTTGGTAGGACAAACCAGGGAGAGACTTGCACAATAAATAGCAGGGCCCTGGGGATTATTGTAGAACAGAAACACCTAGGGATCCAGTTTAATAGTTCCATAAAAGTGGCAACTGACTGGGCAAGGATGGCATTCGGGACAGTTGCCTTTGTCTGTCAGGTTATTGAGTGCAAGAGTTGCGACATCTTGTTACAGTGAAAGACAACGTTAGGAAGGTCACATTTGAAGTACTACGCAAGTTCTGGTCACCCTCCTATAGGAAGGATGTCAATAAACTGGTGCAAAAAAGATTTTATTATATCTTACTGGGTCTGTAGGGTATGAGTTAAGGAGAGTGTATTTTTATTTTCTGGGGCAGGGGAGGCTGAGGGGTTATCATGTAAAGGTTTATTCAGTTATGAGAAGCATAGGTAAGGTGAATTGTAAAGAGTCTTTTCCCCAGGACAGAGGAGTCTGAGACCAGAGGGCATACGAATATGTCTCAATGGTGTGGTGCCAAAATACAAAGATTAATTCCAAATTATTATTCTTCAATTTACAAATCTCGCACTGTTCAATTTTCATCATATTTTCAATACAGTAAATGTCTTTGCTCTAATCCATTGTTTTTCGTACCTAGTTTACAGCGCTCACAAGGACTTCCCCATGCAGCTCCAAGCGTAGCACAACATTCTGACTTCAATGTTGCTCCATTGATGTTTACTTCACAACGACTGTTTTGAATGTTCAACCAACAAGTTCCTTTCACGCTGTCTGTTGGAAATTGTGAGAAAATCTAAATAATTACAAGAAATCTTGAGAACTTTCTACTGACAAATATCTCAGAATGTCCTGCACTTGAACCCACGTATAAGTGGGTACTTAACATAGCTTTCCCAGAGTTTAGGATGAGGCTATGTTGCTCTCCTGGCAATATATGTGTTTGCAATATTTCTGGGCTGGCCCTGTCTTAATCTGAAGAATTGTTTTTTCATAAAGGCTTGTTTGTATAAGGATCACTGAGCTTTCCCAGCCGTTTGTAATTTAACCACAAGGAACTGCACAAGACAGACTCAAACATACTTCTCTGGGAAGTATAAAGTTTCTGGTTATCAACTTCCCTCAACAACAAAGCTATCAACTAATATAACATTGGTGACAATTCAGTTAATGGTTTCATATTTTAACTCTACTTATTTCATCTGTTTTGTCTTTCTTGCCTTATCTTAAAGTAATATTCCGGCTTTCTTTTTTTCTCTCCCTGCAATTGCCTCATAGCCTGCCCCTGCAGTATCATACTCAGTTGTGATCACCATCATATAGGAAGCATGTAAAAGGCCGACAGAAAATGTATTAGCATGGGCACCAGAGTAAACTCAAACTTAAGCACTTTGAGATGGTGCCAAAAACACAAAGAATGATTTCAAATGGTTGTTATTGTAATCCAAGAAATGAGTTTATGGAAGTAGCCTTCATTTAAAAATTCTGAACTATTCAATTGCCAGTACGTTTTTATAATTGTAAATGTTTTTGTTCTTATCATGGTACTCAGAGGATTTTCTGGAATTATGCCATGGATGAAACAGTTCAGCTACAGTGTTACAAGGGATAACCTGGAGTTAACAGAGTTGAGAAGTGAATACAAAAGGAGTTAACAGTGAGACGCTGTTTGCATTTGCAGGTGGAAGATAGAACACACATGTGATATGAAGGGCAAAAGAAATGGGGATGTAATCAACTTTTTAAAATTCAGAAATATGGTCCGAAACTGTCTGTAAGAGTGGTAGCAGCAATTCAATCAGGTTTTCGAAAGGGAATTGGATAGGCCTCGAGGGAAAATAATTTGTTATATTGCAAGGACAGAGTAGGGGAATGGAACTGACTGGCTTGACAACAAAGAACTGGCATGGACTCAATGGAATGAATAGCCTCCTTTGGTAATATAATGATTTTAGAAAAATGTCCAAACTCAGCTAGATTTTCTTAATTTTTTTATGAAGGGAGACAAAGGAGTCTAGAAGCCACTGAAATAAAATTAGAACGTGATGGAAATATCCAGCAGGTCAGGCAGCATTCCATGGGGAGAGAAACAAAGTTAATGTTTCAGCTTAATTACTCTTCTCCGATTTCTATAAGCCTTTGGCTGCTTTATCCACTTTTATGAAGTTAGGTTATCCTATTCCTAATCTTTGGTGTTTCTGTCCCATGAAGTAGTTATCAAAGATTTTATAATTTAATTTTAGTGGATTGGTATTTTAATACACTGCATCATTGTGCTGAGAATTGCTCGACTATAATTAAAACAGTACCTGGAGCTTCTAAAAGATCCATTGTGATCTGGCAATACAATCTGAGTCAGCTTTAAATGTATTCCAGACATTCATATAATGACATGTTTGGCTTTCTGTGCAGAAGTAAAAAAAATAAGAAAGACCACCCCTCTAATGAGTTTCAGAGTTGTGCCTATGTGAAACGACTCTCATCTATGTGGAGTCAATTATTCCAAAGACTATCTCATAAAGATCGCCAGAGGTTGTGGTGGAAGCAGAGAAAATTGTGTGGGGTTTAAGAGGCAAATGGATATGCAAGGAATGGAAAGATATGCAGGCAAAGGAATTTAATTTGGTATTGTAGGTAGACAAAAAAAGCTGGAGAAACTCAGCGGGCAAGGCAGCATCTATGGAGCAAAGGACCATAGTTCAGCGCAGAGATTGTGGGACAAAGGACTTGTTCCTTTGTGGTACTATTCTGTTTTAGGTTCTCAATGTGCATAACCGAGGACATATTCAAGAAAATAAATCGGACTACACAGGGCATTGGAATGATGGATAATCATTACCGGTGAGCAATTTCTCCTTTGTTGGATGTGACCAGAATCATTAATTAATTCTTAAAACATAAATCTGATTAATTTGTTTAATTTCAAGATATCATAAAATAAGGGTTCAAACCAATTCCCCCAGACAGATCATTAAAATTAATTTGAAGATCTGATATATCAAAGAGTATGAGATTCGGGAAATATTGAAATTTGTCAATAGTAGCCATGGAAGAATAACGGTCTGATGGTGGTGTAATGTTTAAATACTGTATACATCAGTGCTAGACAAGAGTAGTTTAATTACTTCCATCATGAGACATTTCAATTAAATTATTTGAGAAGGAAAGCAGCACCACGCTGTTTTTAAAAGGGCTTGAATGAAATATTTATTTTATCAGGTCTAGAATCCTACAAGTTTTGTTATTGAACAAAAAGTGAAATTTTCTGCCTTACCAATGCAGACAGTTCTGCTTGAATCCAGTTTGCTACCAGTGGAGCACTCACAGGAGAATGAACCTGCTGTATTCCTGCATTCTCCGTTAACACAAGGACTGTTTTCACATTCATTCACATCTAGGGAAACAGAATAGCCATTTTTAAATAAGGTTACCAATTGACAGCATCAGGCAGGCAACACAAAAAAAAAGATAAATGTTCATTAAAAATAGCTCTCAGAATTACTTCTACAAACAATAAAGTGAAATTTATTGTAAAGCAAAGCTCAACTCTATCTAAGCTAGTTAATTTTCAAAAAGGATTGTGCTTTAAGTGAAAACAAATGGTCTATCATTGTAACTGGAGGAGGTCTCACTCCTCTATACTTTCTGACATGAGATCTGAGCCCTTAAACACTGTGGTAGTTCATGATCTACTTCGCATTTTATGTTGTGTCTTAGATAAATTCATCTGAAAACTGTGTAAGCAATAATTATGCTTATCATCAATTCTAACAGATGTTAGACTGTCTATCCGTGCAAGCCATAAATCTGATCTCATTCTAGAGGGAAAAAGTTGAAAAAACATGACATTTGCAAGTCAATAATGAATGTGTTTTTTTAAGTTATGCAGAAAACCTGTCCAATGAGCATAAATGTGACAATTTTCTAATTGCCCTTAATTGTCCACACACTGGGAATATAGGACAAAAAGGTTCAATGATTAAATTTCAAGTGTAGGTAAATGAGTTTCAGTGTCTAGCTTCTCATATTCACCAGTCAACATTTCTGAGAGAAGTTGCAGCTGGAGAAAATGTGTAATGACATGGCATAATAAAGAGAATTTCCACCATGAAAAGAATGGAAAACCGAGACAGTCTTGCAGTTTTGAGAACAAAGGTGATTCAAACAAAAAGCATACCCTAAGTGAGATTTTGATTTAGTTATTAGCACTACTGTCTCAGCATGCTCTGGGACTTTTAGCAAAGGATTAAGATAACTAAGAAAATTACAAATGGATTTAGTTCCTGTTGGAATCCTCAAAATCAAACATAAACATCATTTACCATTCAAGTGTACCAAATCTCAGAACCACAGCAAGATTGAGGTTTCTAAGTTTCCTCAGGCAGGCATGTCTTATGACTATATATATATCTGTTTCAAATTAGGAATTCACTTTGTGGTTTTAGTGTTTGCATAAGCCCTCTTGTTACAAGTGTGGGTTACATTAGAGAAACAAAGGAAAGTACCTTTTGGTTTACCACTTACAAAATGCTGGATAACCTGGAAATAGACATTAAGGGAAACCTGTTTTACATCAGCTCTGTTATGCCATTTGGGAGAATTTTTACTGTCCGGACTAAAATGCTGTAAACCACAGCATCCTGATTCAACTCCAGTGAGTCAACCACATGGGAAACAAGGTTTTGAGGAGATTGAGAACATTCTTAAGAAAACAAACAGCATCTGTCAGTTACAACAATATTCTATTCAGTATTTTGAATGTAGGTCCAGTCTATAACTTCCGGTTCTCCAGAAGTTGATTAACTTTTGAGCTGTAGTTTCACATGAATTGTCATTCTCCAAAACAACTTTCAGCAAGCATTTAACCATGCCTCACTTGCCAGCCCTGTGGCGGCGGCAGCGGCAGCAGCAGGAGCCAGGAATGCCAGCCAGGTACTTAGGATCCATTTATATGGAGAAAGATAGAAAAATATATACTTGGCACACACTATTGCTGATGTATGTGAAGGAAGATAGCATAAACAGGGTTGTCTCCTGATGTGGGGCCATATTGTCCACTAGCTTTCACGCCAATGCCCATTTTTATGTATTAAAATTAGCTCAGAATGTTGGCAGGCTCAATGAAATGATAGATTGTGAGATATAGCTCAGGAACAGGTCCTTCAGCTCATGATGTCTGTGCCAATCAAGATGCCAAATTAATGCCTGCTGATGATCCATATCTTCCTCCACCTTCCCTGCACATATGTGTGCCTGATTAAATGGTTCTCCAATGTCGCTCTCTTATTTGCTTCTACCAATTCCTCAGGCAGCATGTTCCAGGTACCTATCATTCTATGTAAAAATTTGTCTCTCACTTTTAAAAAAAGTGTTCCCCCTCTCTCGCTAAAGTTATGCCCGTTAGTATTTGACATTTCCATCCTGGGAAAAAGACTATTTATCCGATCCATGCCTCTCACAATTTTATAAATTTTTATCAGGTCTTCCCTCCTGACCTCCAATGCTCCCCTGAAATTTCTAATTTTGAATGCATCCTTTGCACAATACCAGGTGCAATTTCTTGAAACAATGTTCAATCGGAATCTGAAAGCAATATGCTGACTGAATGTGCATCCACCTAGTAACACTGAGGAACTTAGACTGGCTGAAAGCGGCTAATTCACCCAATAGGCGGATAATTCACCCAAGGATGGAATATGAACCCATCATGGTCTAAAAGGGCAATGCTGAAAACCAGGTGTTGCAGTTAAACAACGAGCCATTAATGAATGGGTCCTCAGAGTACAGTTTTACTGCAGTTAGAAACTTGAGAGGGGCATGTTAATGTTTAATGACTGGCTTCTCTGTGAGGATGAAGAACAGTTTGACAATGATGGAAAAATTACATTTATCAACTCAAATATTATGTTTGTAAACAAATTGACAATTACATGACTAAACTGCAAAAGTACTAATGCAACACAGATAGTGATGTCACTGAAAAGCCATAAAATCTATCTGTCCGGCTTGATTGCTGACTGACGTGACTTTCCTCAATGCCGATAATTAAGTGCAGTTATGGTCAATTTCTGTTGCCTTTTATTCCCTTTTGTCATTTGTATGACCAGTGGAAGAGACACAATCAACAAAAGTCTAGTAGAGGAATGAGAACACATATTAAGATTGGTCTGTTGCCTGTTTCCATTGTTTCTGCCTGTAGTATTTGAAGTGCCCAAAACAAAATCTTGTTTGGATAAAAAATTAACCAACAAAATGGACTTCAAGTTTTCAAATACTTCATTTGATATTTTGAAATGTCTGCTGATACTGCAATACAAAAAGCATCTTTGTAATTTGTGCAGATATTCCGTGTAAAGAATATGCTTAATATTTTGTCATGCTGAATGACTATAAATATTACATGTGTTTGTTTGACTGGGCGCATTCACCTTCACATGTTTCGGAGTCTGGTTTGAAGAGGTAACCCTTTGGGCAACTGCAGGTGTAGCCACCAGGTGTGTTCCGGCAAAGCCCATTATCACACAGGAGCCTGTTATCTGCACATTCGTCAATGTCTAGAAGACAAGAGCAATTTAAAAAATAACATCACAGAGAGAAGGATGTATTCACATAAGAATTAGAGAATTTCACAACAGAACTATTTCTCACAAATGCATATAAAGGTTATTTAACAATAGCGGTTACACTGAGAATCGTACATAATTGCTTGCTGCTCACTGTGATGTGCTATAATCATGCTACAATTTGAAGCGAGTAATATATTCTAAAAAGAAAGAAAGTTAATAGAAGATTTTATCCTCTTCAGGGTATAGTGCTCAGATGCCAAAGCCAATTATTCCACTAATTGTACTGAGTACTATCATGATTGCCAAGTTATATGACACCATGTAGAATATGAAACAGATAACTTGTTTCCAAGAAATATTATGAAAGCCATGATATAAAATGACTCACAGAAGTATATGATATAAAATGACTGAGGTCACGTCATGTACATGGTATAAAATGACTCACAGAACATCCCCTTTGGTAGTTTCAATAACCATGGCATCAATGTTACTCTGAATACAAAAATAACACTCCCACTACATACCACAGATAAACTTCAATCAAGAAAACAAATAATGTCAAGAAAGGACTGTCATTAATTTTCCAGTAGAATGTGACTAATGACCTTTTTACTGAACCAAAAATCCCTGGACATTGATTTTAGAGAGTGTGAGTCACTGCCAGTCTGAACTGCCATTGAGATGAATTATTCTACTTCATTGGAATGTTTAAATTGAATAATCAGAAAGGAGAACAGCAGTTTGCATAGAGAAAGCATCCTTAGTAAAATACATTGCTCCAAGCACTTTCATGGAATTGTCATCTAGCAGTCAAATAAACAATTGTATCACCAGTTTCCACAAGGAGAAACATAGGCAGCAAAGTAATGACAGCAACATCAGCACTAAGGAATACAAAACACGCTTTTTATGGGCACAAAAATGATTTAAAAAAAAAAAGAATAACATCACACTGTGATCTTTAAACAGAAGAATCAGATTGCTGTTTAAAAAAATAATTTCTGCCTATATTTTACTATTTATTTGCAGAAAATTACAGCTCTTTATCATTCATAGCGAAAGTCACTGGATTTGGAAGACTGCTATAACACATCTCACAAAAATGGCCATAAAACTATTGGAGTTCTTTCAGTGACTTAAATCATGGGATATGCCTGTGAAAGGGTTAAACAGAGAGGAAACTTGCAAGTCTCTGATTAAAAAGTCAACAAAAGACCCTGTACCCTTGTAATCATGTAGTAGACGTTACAGCATGCTGGCTATTTTCACATTGGCAGCTGCCTCACTGTGCAGTGCATTAAACAAATACAAAAAGAAAGGCAAAGTTTGAGAAACATTTGAAGAAACAACATTTCTTACAAATGTGAGTGGAAATGATTTTTTTTTGCCAAAAGCACAAATGATCTTTGGCTCACAAGACTCCATGGTAAACAGATGTAGAATTCCTTTGAGTTGAACATGCACAGGGGAAGAAAAGCCTTTCTGTAATGCTTCCCTTACCTCATTACATAGAAATGTGCTATCAAAAATAACTCCAGTTAAATTACTAACGGTGACCTTTCTTCTCAAAAACATGATGTGAAGTTTTCTGAATTTAAATCTGTAAATAATATTTAATGACTCTGTTATTCCCTTTGTCTATCAGAACTTGTGGTCACACTATCCTAGCATCTTCTAAGCTAAAATAATAAACTTCCCGCAGCTCAAAGACAACTCTGGGAATATACAATTCATAAGGACCGCCCAGCTTTCATCCATGGTACGACAGCCATGCTGGTAGCTCAGCTGAACATGTACCAATTTATGTCTGGTCTAAGATGCTCCAATAGCGTATTCATGTTTAAGACTAGGATAAAAATATTTTTCAGTGTAATCAAATTTTAAATACACACAAAAAATAAATTACACCATTTCATTTGGTCTTTTGGCATCACTGGCAGCCTGCATTCAATGAGTTCCCTATTCTAGAAAGTGACAGTGTGGTTACTGAGAGTTTAGCAAGAGAAGCAAGCTGACTGGTTGTTGAAGGAGGTGCGAATATGATTTAAAAAAAAATTTCAACATGTAACCAGCTCATCAAATGTATCACATTTGTAAGGCGAGCTCTGGTTCATTTTTATCTTCACTGATCTAAAATAAATGTGAACAAAGGAACTAAGTGACAATTGGAATAAATATATTTTTTATTCTTCAGTAAATGTCATTCATTTGGTTTTGGTGCTCAAACACTGCTTTGAGAGATCAGTTTTTTTAAAGGAAGCAGAAACCAAAGCGAAAATGTGAAATTTGCTATATCACTCAAAAATAAAGAAACATTCATTGTCATACTTACCCACACAATTCTTTCCACTAATGTCTGACTCATAACCAATGTTACAGATACAGCGGTAGCTGGCCCGAAGATTTTCACATATTCCATTGGGGCAGATATCCGGATCCAGAGCACATTCATTAATGTCTATTCACCAAACAAAAAAGCACCAATAAATGTTCCTTACTAAGGTAACAGATTTTTGTTTAAATGCATTCAGAGAATTTTAATTATGATAAGGTGATATGGGTTTCTAAACATGAACCACAAGATTAATTTGAATATCTGGTGTTCCTGTGAAAACCCTTAATGCAGGTTGTGCATTTAGAGTATCAAAAAGTCCAGGAACTTACATTTCCTGTTCATTATTTCTACAATTTACTGATACGAATCGTTTTAATTATTCTACATGCACATGCCTACTACAATGATTGTCCCCCAATGAAAGTTTTAAAAAAAACTACAGCTATTGGAAATCTAAAATGAAAACTGAGGAACACTGAAACATTCACCAAGTCAGGCAGCTTATGTGGAAAGACAAAGCTGATAATTTGGCCTGATGTACTGTTGCACACGACATCTAGTGCCACTGAACTCCCCTGAAATCTGAGGCAACACTGCATTTGTGAAAATCAGCTTTAAAGTTTGTTTTGAGTAGATTAAAGCTCTTATAATGAAAGGCAAACAAGTAGACAAATATTTTATGAACCCCAACTTCCATAACCTTTCATGCTGGCAAGCCCACAGTATAAATTGTAGTGATATTAATATCCCAAAGTCAATGGGACCACAGCCTTCGACTGCAGGCACTTTGATGCTGTCAGCATGCAACACAATTATCACAAAAGCTCTGCATCAATATTTTCACTGTGTGCAGCCCAGTAGCTCAGCATGTTACTGTACTAGCACAATGTTCAATTAAATGGTAAGTTGATTGAATAACTGGCCACCACTGGACCCACATGGTAGGAAGTGGTAAAAAGCAAAGCATGTTTCCACAGTCACTGAACCTAATTATAGAGCCTGCATTCAGTTTCAGTTCAGATTTGCTAACTCTGCATGACCTGAAGATGGAGCCTCGGGCCTTTAGATCTGTATGATAGTAACAGACCACATGTTTGCAATGCCACCAAGTTTGTGAAGATCTTAGGATTTTGAAATAGGGTACTAATCCGTAATTTGTAGAATTTACAAACACATGACAGGAAATAATGCTTAAGCACTCTACAGATCCACTTGTAAACAGATGCCCCTGTAAAATGTGCACTAAACAGTACACATCGTCCAGTGTCTAGTATGACTGAACAAATCTTATACAAAATAAAGCCTTTTTTCGCAATCTTTGTTCATGCAAATTGCTTGATGCATAACAGATAAGACTCAGACAGGAATGAGATTCTGAGGGAGGGTTTGTGTGCCAGGCCACTGAGGCTGTCTATAATCATTTGTCACAGGGCGGGGCAGGTTGTTTGTGGGGCTGGTGGGTGCGGGAATTTCAATTAATTTAGGGTGAATTTATTGAAGTTTACAAGATCATGGATAAGGTGAACAGCTACAGCTTTTTCCCACCAAGGTAGAGGATTCAGAAACTGAAGGGCATAGACTTACGATGAGAGGGGAGAGATTTAAGAGGGCCCTCAGGAGCAGCTTTTTTCACTCAGAGGGTAGTATGTATCTGGAAAGAGCTGCCAGAGGAAGCTATGGAACGGCATACAATTACTACTTCTAAAAGACACTAGACCAAGTGCAGACCCGTTCCCCCGACGCGCGGGGATAGAGAGAGAGAGAGAGACAGAGAGGGGGGGGGGGGGCGGCGCAAGGTTTATTTCAAAGCTCGCTTACCTGCTCGTAAGATTTTCTCAAAGGACTTGCGAGTGGCGCGACTGGCAGCGAGTTCAGTTTGCAGCACTATCTACCCCCTTGATATTATATTAATATTATTAATTAGATCCTTTACCCCATTACCGCCCTATCCACTGACGCATAGCCCCCAACTCGCAGGCGCGTCTAGAGAGGGAGAGGGGGGTAGAGAGTGAGGGCAGAGAGATCAATTTTGTACAAGGATTCTTGTACCTTGAGGATTGATTTGGGCTTCCAAATCAGCCCATTTAATGTGGCATCAACTTTTAGCTGTTACATAACTAAACAATTTTGGTTCCATTTGGAAACCTCAGCTTTAGCAACGGGATAGAAGTTCCACTGACCAACAATAAATATCAGGGAAAGGGAATATTTCTTATGTTGACTAAACTTCTCTTTGGGATGAACATGAAAACATGAGGTGTCCAAATTCAGAAACAACAATTGATAAGAAAACAGGATGGAGAATTACAAAGATGGAGATAAAAGAGAGCAGGAATTGATTCTAATTTGATACACAAATGTTTCCTACTATACCTCTTCCATCTGCAGTGATACCAATTCCGCTGCTGCACAGGGCTTGGAATTCAGCTATAAAAACCAAACAAGGATTTGGTTAATAATCCTGGATTTAAACAACTGTTACACAAATTGACAACTCCCCTCACTTGATAGCAATATTTGAGAGACAAAAGGCTTTTCAAAGATGGCCACGCTGATAATAACAGCAAAACACAAGCATAAAATGCTACTGTAAACTAAACCAAATGTACACGGTGACCCCACTTATCTGGTTAACTAAAATGATGGACAAAGGAGCACTTACACTCAGTTTAAATATACTTTATTACTACTCACTACGCAACTTAAACACTTCCACAAATTTATACAGTTTAGCAACTATCACAGGGATGATGTCCCAGATGTTTCCCAATCTAGAGGAACTGGCCATGTTCACTGAGGGTAACTGCTCATCTCTGAGAACTAGTTTCAGTGTCCTCTTCTTGGTGATAATTTGGTCTTGGGTTATGTCTGCTTTTGAGTTGCATTTTGAGATGTCAAATTAGGGCAGCACATTCACAATGAATGGTGGGGCCTTGATGCAGACCAGAGGGATCTAGTACAGTTACATAGTTTCCTGAAAGTGGTGTCACGGGTAGAGAGAGTGGTCAAGAATGCTTTTGGTAAATTTGCCTTCATCAATCAGGGTATTGAGAGTAGAAGTTGGGAGGTTATGTTACAGTTGTACAACACAGTGGTGAGGCCACAATTGGAAAATTGTGTTCACTTTTTGTCGCCCTGCGATGGGAGGATGCCAGTAAGCTAGAAAGAGTGCAGAGAAGATATATGTGGATGTTGCTATAACTCGAGGGCCTGGTCAATAGGGAGAGATTGGGCAGGCTAGGATTTTATTCCTTGGAGCATAGGAGGTTACGAGGTGATCTTAGAGAGGTGTATAAAATCATGAGGGAAATAGATATAGTGAGCGGATACATTTTCAAACAGAGGGTGGTGAGTATATGGAACAAGCTGCCATAGATGGTTGATGCAGATGCTATAACAATATTGAAAAGACATCTGGACAGGTGCCTGGATGGGGAATGTTCAGAGCGACAAGGGCCACACACAGGCAAATTGGATTAGTGCAGATGGAGCACCTTGATCAGTATGGACAATTTGTGACCGATGGCCTGTTTACATGCTGGATGACTCAGTAACCATTATGTGTCATTGTCTTTTAAATATGCAATAAATGGATAATACACAGAAAGAATCACAGTAATCAATCATCAATAAACAGACCCAGACGTATGAGTAACAATGATGGAGCTGCAATATGGACAAACAGTTATATTTATGCCAAATGAAAATGTGGAAATAACCATAAATCAGGGATTTTTTAAAATTTCACAGCCTATGAAAATCACTGATATTATTGGGAATATTTGTTATGTCTCAAGTCAAGTCAGATTTATTTGTCACGTGCACATAAAGTGCGTGAAATTAACTTGCAAACAGTGGTACAATTAAAAAAGAACACACAATACACAGTAAAAATGTAACACAAACATCCACCACAGCATTCATCACTGTGGTGGAAGGCACAAAGTTTAGTCAGTCCTCCTCCATTTTCCCCCGCGGTCGGGACCACAACCCTCCGCAGTCGCCGCTGCAGCGGTCAGATGTGCAGACAAGGTAAGTCCTGAATCGGGACTTACCTTAGAAGTATCCTCTAAGAGTTTACAGAACTATGTAACATTATTGACAACCTTCATTCTGTCTTTAACCTGACATGAGCACCGTATCCTTACATGGAGCTAGAGTACATAATAAATCTGCATCAGTGACTATCTAGGCCATATTCAGGTTATGACACCAGACATGACACCCCTGCATATAAACAAACTCCCATAATATTCTTAAATTTAAAAAATCAGACGTATATACATTTGTTTATTGCTATGAATGGCAGAATTAGTTTATCCATTTTTAGTAACTGTTCTTCCTTATTGCTCTTACGCGCTATTGATGCCTGTCATTATGATAAGGTTGGCATTTGGTTATCATATCGTTATCTTATCGTGATTTTTGTGCACTTTCCTTCTCATGGACAAAACGACTCATGGACTTCTGTAAAACCAGAACCCGTTCATTATCCAGGAATGAGCAGTAGGTTTGCAGCATTGCCATAATCTTTACAGAAGTTCTTTAGGTGAACAGGCTCTGGGCCACTTCTGGCTGTGAAAGGAACTCTATGTGGGCAGTTTATCAAGAATTAGTAGAGGATACCTTGATTAAGTTAATCAAGTAATAAACCAGCCTGTAGCATTCCCCTGGCACGGTATGTATTAATGGATCCATCAGGAAAAGGTGCACTCTTAAACGCAGGATTAATATAGCTATGTCCTTAAAATAACCCTGAACAAGCTTTATTAATTAAAGAAGATCTAGTTGAAAAAAACCCCCACAGAATTTTTATGGTGAATATTTATAGACATGCCTTGGTGAACAAGAGATTGGGCCATGAGCATTGGTGAATAATCTGCAAAGCTTCAGGAGCCATTCAATGGAAAAATAAATTACAATCCACACTTCAATGTTATATTATCACCTCTGGTTAATCTAGTAAAAACGTTCAAAAGTTATTTATTAATATAACTGAGAACAAAATATTTACATTTCTTTCCATAAAGTCATTATTTTCTGATTTCCAGATTGCTTCAAGAATCAGAACAAACTAAAACTAAATGGAAGTTTTAAATATACATTAATTTGCATAATGTGTTTATTCGTACTCAACACAAAGAGAGTGCAATAAATATTTGTGTGGACTAAGATAGTTCTTCCAACTTGGACTAACATTCAAGGTTTCTATGTGCATCACCGAGTTGAGCTAATGGTGTAAGGTTTGCAGCACTTGGTGCCATCATGCCTGGAACCCAATGTTTAATATACTGTGACCACTGAAACACTTTCTGAGTATATTCATAGATAGTGGAATTAGGCACTGGTGCAATATTTCCACCTTTATTTAAATCCCTGTTTTTTTTGGTATCCTGCCAAAATGAAAATATACCTGAGTTTTTCGCTGGGCAGGGCTGACATGGCTCTCCAAATCCATTATCCAGACTTGCACAGCAGCATTCTGATTTTGTCACTGCTCCAGAGAATGGGCGGATACACAGTCCTTTCTTAATTCCTCCATAGCATGTGCTGCGCATGTGGGTATCTAAAACAATTAAATAAACACTATAAAGAGGCATTCAAAGACCTTGGATGCTACTCATTATGTCTGGAACTCAAGTTAGAAACCTCTCCTTTTGAAGTTAAAAATGTTTATCAAAGCCCTGTTCAATGCGCTAGTTGTCAAGACATAACTATGGCGCTGGAGACAGGGAGCATCCAAGTGGTGTCAAAAGGACAAATGAGAAGCTTCAAACACACTGCACTTGTGCAAACAATGTATCGGAAACACAAATACTTTCCTGAGCTATAATTCACTGTTCTCCCTCTGAACTGATAGTGAAAACATTGCTGATCTTACAGTATTATTATAACTCCAGACTTCAACTGTTCCATAACTATTGATCACTTAAACAGAGCTGACACTTGGTTGTATTTTATTCTTATTTTTTTAGAAAAGATTGAGATCACAGTATATTTTAGGAACAGTGGAAAACGTTCGTACTGATGGAAATACGTGCAGAGAACCCTAGATCTCGCTGGCATTTTTTTAATATACTGAAAACAAGCTGTGAATATTAATGGATTTATTTTTATAGTTTGTGTAAAACATTACAGGTTAAACAGAACGAGTCAAAACAAGCCTTTAACAAATTCCCAAAGAGTAAAACAGGAGAATGTTAAACCACATATGACAGATTCTGAAGTCTCCCCTGGGAATCCGACCTTTTGCAGCCATTAAACACCTGGTTCAACTTTTACAGTTCCAAACAACACGTTGGGGAAAATTAAGACATCCTCCAAATATTGCTACAACCCATTAAGTGTTACATTTCTGGTAACTCCTCTCACTTCATACGCTGTGCTTGTTTTCTGGCCTCACATTGTCAAGCCAGAAGTTCCTTGCACAAGTTAACTTTAGTGCTCTACCTCACACAGCAGACTATAAAAATTGTAATATCAAAGGGGAGCACATTTATATTATGTGACTTTGTGGGAAATTAGAGAAGCCAAATTATTTCCCAAAAGGTGAGAATTTGCATTTCACCCATATTTGGCTCAGTAAATACATGGATATGTTTTGCTCTTAAACCAAAAAGAGACCCCACTAAAAATGGATCAATTGGTGAAATTTACCTCAAAACAAAACTGGGATAATTCACCTCCCTCGCCTGCCCATGTTGATGCCCATAACATGTGGTTCAGAATGGCACCTCCACACAGAATTGAAGCGTCTGTATCATTGCTACCAAGTCTAAAGGAAAGTAGGTCAGAACCTTAAAAAGAGGCATCTCTATGGAAGAGAATAGGCATAAGCTTACATTGGCACCTACCCTGCAGAGTCCTAATTCATTATTAAATTCATTCAACTAGTCTTGCTGTTGGAGACTAAGCACACACGGACATGCACCCATCATACTTTAAAGGGGGCATCTCCGTCATTGCCATTGTGTTCATTCAAGCAGATATAGTGAGAAAGCATAAAACTGCTGTCCGATGGGGACACCACAATAATGTCTGCCTGTGCATTTTTTTTCTGCAATTTGCTCCTCCCTCCCTTCTCCCGAGAGTTTGAGATGGCATTTTATGCACATTTCACACACTATTTATAAAGGTATTGTGTATTTTGATTAATTAACAATGAACATGAATGACATTCAGGAAATGCTAAGAATAATTGCATCCGGAAATGCTTAGCTCAGTTTCCTAAAGGATAAGACTTTCACAGGCAGAGTACAGATATGTGCATTGTCTATCCTCAGGAATTTAGGTTATGGTGCTATTCCTAAGGTAGTTTGGAATTGGTATGAATGAATAAAAACCAGTGTGCTTGATTCCATCTGCCTACCTTGATTTTTCTATCAGTCACACAAAATAATTGTTTCCAAGAATCTGGAGGGAAGACCCCTGAGATTTTCTTAACTATTCAATACCACATGTTGATTTGCAGTTGAATTACAAGATTTAGATTATAACATCATTTAAATCATATTTTGGGCACTAACTAACTTGTGACATGGTATGTAAATCTAATATGATTATATAGCAGTACAGAACAAAACTAGCATGCGATTTAGTTTTCAATATTGATTTAGAATGCAAGTTAAATGGTCAGTCTTGAGTTTTCTTTTCGTAACTGAAGGGCAATGAAGGTAAGCAGACTATAAATAATTCATAGTTCATTTTGTTCGCTTTATTTGTGATGATAATCTACAAATAAGTAAATTATTCGGCATGCCAAAAGGTTCAATTATGCTTACATCAGACTGAGCTTTATAATTCAAACATTTAGATCCCTCTGATGTGTAGGCCTGATTGCATTCAAATAGTTTAAACCTAAATTTAAAGGATTTCCCATTTCCAAAGCGATTTGAATTCCCAGAATATCTGAAACATGAATTCTGGCATCCTATGAAAGAATAAATAGAGAATGACAACCAGATGTGTTATAACTGTTCTTCCTCAGGTCTCTGGAATTATAAAGTTTTTCTTACCGACACAAACCCGCCCATCTACGCCAACAGCCAGGCCTGGAGGGCACTCACACCTGAACGAGCCTTCAGTGTTGAGGCATCGGCCATTCATGCAGATTCCAGGTTTCTGGCATTCATCAGTGTCTGAACAGAGAAATATGAAATGTCATCTCATTCTCAATGTCATTATTTTAGCTGACACAACAATAACAGTATGGTAGCAGGTGTTCTATTCCTAACATTAAAAAAATATTTCCTTTCTTAATCCCAGGATGTTCTATTCCCTTTTAGTTAAACAATAGTTTTTAAATGAAAGTCAGGCACATTTTGCTCTTACACTATTAGAAAAAAAATTGAAAGCATAATCTCTATACATGTAAATTGGAAGTGTTGCATTATTCTTCAGATGGGCTCAATTTCTACCTTTGCCTTCCTTTCTGAGCGAAGTTTCTCAATAATAACACCAGTTGTAGACATTATATAATTGCAAAAATATTTTTTTCCTTTCATATTCCAAACCTTTTTGTAATAGAGGCAAACCTGCAATTTATTTATTAAGGATACACAAGGTAATAGTTTGCAATAGTTAAGTATCTGTGATTGCATTGTAAAAATTAGTTAATTGCATCATAGAAAGTTATGCATTGTCCATTTTGTTCCGATTACCTACTTTAAAGGTATGCTTTCTCTTAAATAGTGCCAAACAACCATTCTAGCATTGAGATTTGAGTTCTAAGAATCTGGAGTTTCATTCTTACCACTTTTAATTGTAACTCGAATAATTTTCTTCAGTTTTTTCAGTTTCTACTATGCCACTTCATCTTTGTAACTTTTTTTTAATGTTGATTTTGATAGTTCCTTGTAAACAGGACCTTTATTATAACTTGCTAGCATTATATCATATAGTTTGCCTAATAAGTTAAGCTTTATTATTATTAGTATATTTAAAAACTACCCTCACATTGACTCATTACAGTCACTTGCAAAACATCTTTTGCATTTCCACATACAATAGCTTCCATTCCACCATGCCTCACCAGTAGCCATTGAGAAAATTGTAAAGCTATGAATGTGTACCTTCTGCATTGGTAGGCCAAATCCGAAATGATCTTCTACTTTCAGTTGAAAATTCCTGTTTTGCTCCTTATCTGAATTTCTTTGCAACTTATTTCTTTTGTGACCACCTAATAATTGCAATCCATCCCCTGAATCATCAACAAATGTTTGATTCAGGGAATTTAATTTTGCTTCTTACCAACACAATATCGTCCATTTGGTGCCAGCACAAAACCAGGCTTGCAAATGCACTTGAAACTTCCATCTTCATTGATGCACATGCCATTTAGACACATATTGGTGGTGGCACACTCATCGTGATCTATAGAAAATGAAAAGCAATCATTAGTTCTCAATAGCATTTAATTATATCACAGTGATTATTTTGTTTAAGCTTCCTTCTTATGAACTGAAGGGCTGGATACATTTCATATTTGTCCCTCAACTCTACATTGGCTGCATTTGGTATATTTTCAGCAGCAATACTCATTTTAATGGGGTCACTGACCTGGATGGTATAGTTAATTGATGGGAAGTGGTTCACTTAATTTCCTCATATTAATTAATTTTAGAAATGATTAATTAGTCACATGTGTTGTAATGTAATTTCTAACATAGTAATTTATAATAAATAGCAATTTGAAAAAATATTTATCATTGCTGTATCTGATAGGAAACAAATATGCATTTTCATTAAAATGTTGCAATGTAATTTCTAATATAGTAATTTATAATAAATAGCAATTTGCAAAAATATTTATCATTGCTGTATCTGATAGGAAACAAGTATGCATTTTCATAAATATTACATTGAACTAAAATCATCTTTTTACCAATGCAATTTTTTCCATCTGGAGTCAGTTCAAAGCCAGCATGACAAATACATTGGAAGCTTCCATCTGTGTTCACACAACGACCATTTTTGCAAAGAAGTCCATTGTGAATGCACTCATCAATATCTGAAAAGAACAAGACACAAACTTGTAAAAATCACTGCAAATACACTTTTCAACCACTGGAACTATACCAAACATAATGCAAAGCTGAATTAGTTCAGCTTATTTACCTTAGAAAATACCTTTGTGATATTCTTTTGTAACACATTAATTGCATGTTACCCAAGAGCTTCAACAGAAAGGACTAGCGAAGACAATATCTATCTCCTCTGTTATGTACTGTACAATTTAATGAAGATTCTGTTGTTTCACAGATCATATTTTAGACATTACTTCTGGAAATGGGAATTAAGTTGAATTTTGGTATGTAGAAAGCTGCCTCGCGAAATCAACAGGGAATATTGAGCTTTTCATTAAATTCTGCCTCAAAGACTCAACGTAAGTTAAGCCTACTATACAAATTTTCCCAGGGTTGAAATGTCAAAGACTAGCGACATAGCTTTAAGTTGCGAGAGAAAAAATTTGAAGGAGATATGTCATAGTCACAGTCATAGAGCATGGAAAAAGTCTCTTCGGCTCAACTTGCGCATGCCAACCAAGATGCCCCGACCCACATACCTGCTTCAGCCCACGTCCCTCTAAACCTTTCCCATCCATATACTTTTAAATGCTGTTATAGTACCTGCCCCAAATAGCTCCTCTGACAGCTCATTCCATATACTCCCCACCCTCTGTTGCCCCTCAGGTTCTTATTAAATCTTTCCCCTCTCACCTTAAGCCTATGAGCCCTTGTTTTTGATTCACCTACTCTGGATAAATTACCTTGTGCATTTACCCTATCTATTCCCCTCATGATCTTATGAATGTATTTAAAATCATCACTCATCCTTTCGTGCTCCAAGGAATAAAGTCCTAGCCTGTCCCTACTTTCCCTTCAGCTCAGGCCCTCAAGTCTAGCAACATCCTCGTAAATCTTCTCTGCACATTTTCCAGCTTATATCAGGGTGACTAAAAATGAACACAATAATCCAAATGCTGCCTCGCCAACATCTTGTATGACTGCAACATAACATCCCAATACGCTGACTGGTGAAGGCCAATACACTAAAAGCCTTTTTATCTACCTATGGTGCCACTTTCAAGGAAATTACCTGCACTCCGAGATTCTTCTGTTCTACAACACTCTCCAGGGCCCTGCCATTTACTTGAAGATCCTGCCTAGGTTTGATTTTGCAAAATGCAACGCCTCGCACTTATCTGCACTAAACCCCATTAACCATTCCTTAGCCCACTTACCCAACGGATCAAGATCCTGCTGAAAATTTTGACAACCATCTTAGCTATATAATACCATCCACTTTAGTGCCATCTGCAAACTTACTAATTATGCCTTCTACATTTTAATCCAAATCATTGATATAAAGCACAAACAGCAAGGGGCCCAGCACCTATCACTGAAGGACACTACTATTCACAGGCCTTAAGTCTGAAAAACAACCTTCCGCCATCACTCTCTGCTTTCTTACATGGAGCTAATTCTCTATCCCGTCATCTAGCTCTATCTGGATCCCATGCAATCCAACCTTCCAGAGCAGACTACCTTATCAAATGCAGGGCTGCCAACATTGGGTGAGAGTTGGGAGTGAGAAATTGGGAGAGACCAAGCCCCTCCCATTGGTACGGGGCTTTTGCATTTTTCAGCTTGAAATTGGGCAATATGGTGCATACTGTAGCAAGTCTTTTAACTTACACTTGAATGCAATATATATGCTTTGAATTGGATTAGCTATGAATAAGGTTAGACTAAAACTACATTCCACAGTAGAGTCAGGCTCTGATCAACATGTGCAGCACATGACTGATCTTAGTATATTCATGTATGGAAATCAGATTATAATCAAACAGTTGGCCCATGTTGACCAACCTGGGTCGCACTGCACAGCAGGTACTACTCCTGACCCTGACTCCAGTTGCATACCTTCTCTCATTCCCTCGCCCCCCCCCCGGCCGAATTTGGCACAGAGACTCTTGCGGCAGCGGCGCAACGCTTCCGATGCCTCCGATGGCCCGGGACTCTTGCACTGAGGCTGATCCATGGACGGAGTTGCAGTGAACGACACGCCAGCCCAGCAAATACTCGCCAGCCCAGCAAACACTCGCCATCCCCGCTCCCCGTCCGCACATGTCCCCGCCACTGCTTCTGCTTCCAACTCCCATGGCCCATGCAGTTGATATTAGTTTTGAAATTTTCGTTGATCACAGAATTTCTCACGACAGAGCGTGAGAAATTTGTGATCAGCATGAGAATGTGGCAAAATGCGTGATTCTCATGCTCAATGCATGGGAGTTGGCAGCCCTCTCACCCCTCCCTCTTTCCCCCTCCCACCTCACTCTCCCGCTCTCTCTCCTCTCACCCCTCACCCTCTCTCTCCCTCCCCTGCCTCCCCCCCTCTCTCTCTCCCCTTTCTTCTCTCTCTCCTCTCTCTCCCCTTTCTTTCTCTTCTGTCCCTATCTCCTCTCCCTCTTTCCCCGTTTCTCTCTTTCCCCCCCCTCTCTCCCACCTCACTCTCCACACTCTCTGCCTCCTCTCCCCCCATTCTCTCCCCCTCTCTCTCTCTCCATACTGTCTCCTTTCCCTCTTCCCCTCCCTTTGAGAGTCTCTGTCCCTTCGGCATAGAGACTCTCACGGCAGCGGCGCAACGCTTCCGACGGCCCGGGATTCTTGCACTGGGGCCGTTCCATGGCCGGAGCTGCAGCGAGTGACTCGCTAGCCCCGGCTCACCGTATCTGTACCTGCCCGCCGCTTCCATCCCTCCCGCAGCCCCGGCTCTCCAGCACCCGCGGCCCATGCAGTTTATATGAGTTTTGAAATTTTCGTTGATCACAGAATTTCTCACGACAGAGCGCGAGACATTTGTGATCAGCGTGAGAGCGTGAGAATTTCCCAAAATGCGTTATTCTCAAAGCTCAAAGTGTGAGAGTTGGCAGCCCTGCAAATGGCTTGATGAAGTCCCCATAGACAACGTCTATGGCTTTGCCTTCATCAACCTTTTTGATTACTTCTTCACAAAACTCAGATTTGCAAGACAGTCTCTCATGTACAAAACAATACTGACGATCCCTAATCAGCCCGTCTATCCAAATGCATCTATATCTTATCCCTCAGAATTATTTCCAGTAATTTGCCTACCATATATGTTAGGCTCATTGGTCTATAGTTCCTAGGCTTGCAGCCCTTCTTAAATAGAGGCACAACATGAGCCACCCTCCCATCTTCTAGCACCTCACCTGTGTGTAAAGGTGATTCATATATCTCATCCAGGGCATCTGCAATTTCTTCTCTAGTTTTCCAGTGCCCTCAGATATATTTTATCTACCTTCATATGCCTATCTATCGCCATACATTCATGAGGAAGTGGTGGGTGCCTGGAACACAATGCCAGAGATGGTGGTGGAAGCAGACACGATAGTGGTGTTTAAGTGGCTTTTAGACAGACATATGGATATGCAATGAATGGAGGGATATGCATCACATGCAGACAGAGGAGATTAGTTTAAGTTGGTATCATGTTCAGCACAGACATCATGAGCCAAAGAGCCGGTTCCTGTTCTGTACAGTTCCATGTTCTATGTAGATGTAATTCAACTGTAATACCTAAGGATGCACAACTCCAGCATTCATATAAGTGTTGGTATTATTCTATTTCAATTTATATAATGAAACCTTAGAGCCAATCATCCTTATTTGTGATCAGGGATAAATTAATATGTTTGCTTCCCTTTGCTAAGAAAACACTCTTCCAGAATCTAGTCCTTGCACTCACAATAAAGTGGAGGAATGGAAGGATGATTGCTTTCAGATTTCTTTCTTACTCGCTCATAGTCCCAGCAACTTATTTTTTTCTTATTTTTCTTTGTTGCTTTCTTTTTCTTCACTTTTCCTTTGTCTATTTTAACACAGCACAAATAAGCATCCTTGCAGTTCAGAATCTATTTTTCAACAGCTTATATGTTTTTTTTTCAATTCACTTGCAGAGCCATGCCTTCAAGCAATGACACGTTGAGATTCGACAGAAACAGTTATGTATTGAAGAAATTATAAATAAAATTCCTGCTGTGTGATTGTATTAAACAAATGTCCAATAAGCCCTTTCAAATTATTATACTTTACTTACATTGGCACAATGTGTTCCAATGTCATAAGAACACACCAAGCCTTTCCAAACTGTCTTCCCCCTGTAGATCCCTTTGATGTAGGGGAGATCAGTGCCTGTGCTGGACTGGGCAGCTTTCACCACTTTTTGCAATCTTCTTTGTTCCTGTGCATTTGAGTTGCTGAACCAGGCCATGATGCAACTAATTAATATGATTGTTACTGTACATCTCTACATTACAATTAACTTCAAATGATTGAGAGCATCGAAAATGCTTCCATAGGTAACAGCATACAATTAACCAATTCATCAACAGCAAAATGTTTACTTTCTTTTGATTTGACTGCTCTTGGGTAAGTGAGTCATATTAATTCTGTCTACATCAAAAACATAAACCTGTATTTTTTCAGAAATGCTGTGGCACCTATTGTACATTTTCATTAACCATTATTTTCTTTGATATTTAGAAGTTTGACTGTTCTTTCACTTACCAATGCAGGACTGTTTGGTGGGGGTGCTCTGGAAACCAGTGTGGCATTTACAATGGTAGGAGCCTGGAGTGTTAATGCAATCACCATTTGTACAGGGGCTTGAAGTACACTCATCAAAATCTACAGATCAATAAATAAGATATTAGTAAACATTTAGAGGAAGCCTCCCTCATCGCTCAAATGTTTGACCTTGTCAATTGGAGGAAAAAATGACTAACTCATCTAAAACTTGCAGACAAATCTTAGCAATCATTATTTAATGTAACTTTTGCCCCATTCTTGTGCAGTCTGTTGCTTTCAATAACTCTTATTTTGAGGAATTAGAGTTGCAATAAAATGTTCTTTGCTGTTAAATATTGCTGGGCTCAGTAAAATAAGATACATGATTTTAAAAGTTTTATTCAATGAGCACAACTCTGCAAATTACTACAAATCACATTTTGCACAAAATAATCTGTCACTGAAGGAGTTGGAGAAATGAAAGCCCAGAGAAATCTGGAATTCAACCTCACGAGGACATCAGGTATGAGGTGCACTAAGATAAGAAAATTGTTCTTCTAATTGAGTAAGCAAAATCTAAAAATCTGAAGAGCCTTTGACCTGAAACTTGCTTTCTCAATCTATGAATGCTGCCTGAAATGTTGAATATTTCCTGCAATTTCTGTTTTTGTTTAAGTAATTCTTAATTCATGGAAGAATCTGGCTCCAGATGGAGTACAGACTTTTTTTTTTATTACAGAGTTTGGGGAATTTAATACAAAAGGAGAGAGGTTATGCATCAGTAATATAGGTCAGAAGGGAGTATAGTATACATTGTTTATTTTTCTATTTGAAGCATATTTAAATATTTAAATGTTAAATAAATATATAAAATATCAATGCAAATGCGTTGGAAGCAATTCAGAAACAAAGAGTCACAGATGAGGCTTGTAGACGCTGGGGTTAAGAAGAGAGATGGGGAATTTGATTTCAACAAACTATCCAGAAGGATTGTGACAAGAAGGATTTGGAAAGGATATTTTCTTGTGTGAGACAATCTAGAACTAGTTGTCATTATGTAAAAATAAAAGGTTGCTCTATTTATTCAGAGATGAGTAAAAATCTTTTCTGTCAGAAGGTAAAAAGAGTGCTTTACGTCAATGTTGAGAATGTCGCATCTTGGGTCCAATTCCAAGTTCAACAACACAATGTTTGGGGTGAGATGCCAAATCTTGCAAGAACAAGCAGCATTTTCCAACTAACTTGGGGAAACTCAATCCAGGTCCTGCCTTTCTGTTAACCATTCTGTAAGATTTATGATCAGACCTGGTGAAGCAGTTGGGAAAGTTTGATGCTAGAGCATTTTACGCTCAATTTCATTGTGTAAAAATGGTTTATATTCTAATCTTGGCAGATAACAGTGGGAAATCTATGACAGAACCAGCAGTGCACCCTGGTGCCTTTGGCAGGTTTTTTGTTTTGAAGTGCTTGAACCTGATGCTCCTCCATTAGGAGCTGGTGTATTTCACCTCAGAATGCATTAAGGATGTTAATAGTGGAGACATTTGAAAACGTTTGCTCATGTAGCTCCACAGCTATTTGTTCTTTGTTTTTACAGAAAAGCTTGCCTATTGACAAAAATGCAATGATAAGCTTGGGAATCCTGAATAGTGCAACCCTGACAATTGCCAATGGACCCCTTGTTTATATAGTCAATGGGTCTAATGCATATTTGAGCTCCCTGTCCATGGACAGTTAACTTTGCCAATATGATGATACAGGCCAGCTCCATGTTATGAATGCCCAATTTATGGATATCCATCCATACATACGAAGTAGCTCCCACAATATAGGTAAATTCAAAAGTTTAACGTATGTACATACATTCATTCCTACAAATTGCAGAACTAGTTTCTCTTATCTTTCCACATTTAGCCATTATTATTTTCATATGCTTTTGATGTTATTCATTACAATATTGCAGAGGTCGGGTTGACACATCAAATGACTTTTGTGCATTTTATGACATGGATAAAATAGACTGATGGACATCCCCGTGTCACTACATGGAGATGGCCTGTATCTATCAGACAGCAAGGGGCTGGATGACATGGGTTGGGAGAGTAAAATAATCCCCAGGGAGAACGATTCTTCTATCAATATGGTGGTATCAAATTTATATCGCAGTAACATCTGGTGCCTTAATTATAATTTAAATTTTAACACAATAGTTACATTTACAACTTTTTAGAAACATATATATTTTTTAATATGATAGTAACAGATCTGTATTATTTGATCTATGACTACAGACCTTCAAGCCACAACTGGAACAAATCAGCTGAGCACTGAGAACGAGTAAGTAACAAGAATTACCGATACAGGTTGAAGGATATGGGAGGGGAAAAAATCCATGGCCTTTACTCCTGAGTTACTTATTACAGGAAATTGAAGCATACTAACCTAATTTGCATCATTGCACAGTAATTGGAAAGCCACAGTGCATGGAAGAATTTGAAATTAAAGAATGCTCTTTTCTATCTGTGAGGAAGATAGGCTAGAGTACCGACAGAGAGTAGTTTAAAGCTTTGTCCTTTTGTACAATGTGGCCTTTTATACTGATTACAAACTTCTACTGAACAGATAAGATGACAATCATTTAGAAAGCTATTTTAAATACATTGTTGAACCTTACCAACACATTCTCCAGGTACATCTTGCTTAAAGCCCATGTTACATTCACAGCGGTGACCAGTGGGTGTGAGAATACACCGTCCATTCTTGCAGAGATTGATGAAGTGCTTACAGATGTCCAGTTTTGTTTGATTAATGGTAAAAGTACCTGGAACAAATTCCCATCGTAACACATAAATAAAGCACTTCTCAACCTCAACACAGATCCCAAAGCGGATTGGATTTTGCCCGGCAGTTTTCCAATCATTGCTTTGTGGAGGATATTTCACATCATGTGCTAGCCAAGAGGAAGTTGGAACTATCTCAAAAATTAAATAGACCAAAGAGAGTTTAACAATAGTAATTATGTAAGATCTGGAAGAAAAGAGCTTGTATTTTTATTTTATTCTGACTTTTATTCCTGTTTTCAAGTGGGAACATCAGGTAACAGGCTTTTAGAGTCTTACCATTGCTGCAGCCTAGCTGTTATCAAACTGTTCACAGCTATTTCTATTTTAAACCTTCTAAAATATTTTAAATCTTTAAATATTCTACCTTTATTCATAAGTTTAATTTTAACTTTTACAACAAACTTGTTATTTTCTATCTTTAGACTTTAGAGATACAGCGCTGATGAAGGCCCTTCGGCCCACCAAGTCCACCTGGCCAGTGATCACCACGAACCCGAATGTTATGCTACACACTAGGGACAATTTATAATTTTTATAACCTACACACCTGTACAAGTTTGGAGTGTGGGAGGAAACTGGAGCACCTGGGGTAAACCCACACGGTCACACCAAGACCGTACAGACAGCATCCATAGTCCGGATCTAATCCGTGCCTCTGGTGCTGTAAGGCAGCAACACTACCGCTGCGTCACTGTGCCGCCATCGTTCCATTTCCCAGTATTCTGATACCATCTCAATCATCTATATTTCAATTCATGTTTGGTATGATAAATCACAGCTTTACAGAATATATCATTTGAACAGACTTATAAAAACCGTCCAGCCAGCAGAAATGCCCATCTAGAAATTCCACTGTACCCCAGATGATATGCCGGAATGCACAGGTTTGGTGGGCCAACAACTACTTGGGTTGTTCTCCTGCTGCCTCCTCATATAATCGTGTTAGAATCAGCTGTTCACCAGTACCAGTCGCACATTGGTGCAGTCATTTGATGAGTGGATGAAAATTGGAGTTGTGATGGGATCCGCCCATCACTACTGGCAGTGATAATGTCCAAGATGTTGAAAAGAGATTTTAGGGCTGAAGAGATTGTAATTCAGGGAGTTTGCTGCAATCTTGCATACAGATGTGTTTTTTAGAATGAGATTGAGGATGGGAGATCAAGGACTGATCTGATTGTGGGACACCACCGGAAGAGCAACATCAAAATTGATGGGATCTGAGGAGCATTGCTGAGGGCTTTTGAAGAGAACATGCACTTGAGGAATGACACAAAAAGCTGGGGCAACTCAGCGCGACAGGCAACATCTCTGGAGAGAAGGAATGGGTGAAGTTTTGCGTCACCCATTCTGAAGTCTGAAGAAGGGTTTTGACCCAAAACGTCAACCATTCCTTCTCTCCAGAGATGCTGCCTGTCCCGCTGAATTAATCCAGTTTTTTGTGTCTATCTTCGTTTTAAACCAGCATCTGCAGTTACTTCCTATACACTTGAGGAAGGCAGGATTCGACCAAGAAAACATTTCTCAAGAAATTATATGTGATCAAACTTCTAGGTATATATACTTGTAACTTTAGGTATGTGTTCTTCCAGTTACAGATTTTTTTTAACATTATGTTTTTTTTTAATGTTTGTTTAGTAGCAGCAATCATGGCAACAATTTAATCCAATTCATTTAGAGAATGACACACAATAGCACACAATACTTTAATAGTTATCTTCCTTAGCATATTGATATGAAGTCACTAAACAAGTGGATTGAAACCACTGTATAAAGTGGCCATCATACATGAATAGCAATAAGCAGTAAACTGAAAAAGGGGGCAGAATGTTTCTTGGTAAATTTCAGTACTACAAACATTGGTTTTGTTCCCCTCTCTTTATATTTTCGGTTCTTAACGTTGTTAAAATAGAAAGGTATAAAGTAGAAAGGCATAAAATAAAACCTTACCGATATCTGGCAGTCTATGTCGCCCATTTCCATTACCACCCGAGCCGCCATTAACAATGGAAGGATGTGTCACAGGAACAGCAGGTGGATATCCTTCTCCATTAAAATCAAATCTAGGAAGGCCAGCCGTGTCAGGGAAGCCTGGTCTATAATTTGGATCATAGTGTGGAATGCCCTGAACAACTGGGACACCTTCAATGCAAAGTCTACGATATTCATCTGTGTTAAAAAGAAATGTGCTCAGCATTACATTGGTTAATCTGTTTGTAATTTTCATACTCTTTCTTTCACATAAGATGTCAAGATAAGGCCCATTTGTACAACAGGTAAATGAGAATTAGCTATGACACTACCTCAGGAGTTCACTGCTGTTTCCTGGCCAATAATTGTGTCTTTTCCTGCACCACTGCTGTAGATAATGTAGCCATTATCACAATGCTGAAAATCAAAAATAAAATCTGCAGAAATCGGAAAACTGAAATAAAACAGAAATGCTGTAAGCACCCAACAAGCTTAGGCAGCTTCTGTTTGGAATAAAGGGTGTTCAACCTGAAACATTAACCTTGTTTCTATTACCACATATGCAGTCTGACCTTCAGAGTGCTTGCAGCATTTTCTGTTTTAATTATCACAATGCTTTCTTAAGGAGTGTGTGCACAAAGTGGCAGCTGTGTTGCCTACTTTCAACAGTACCTACAACATAATTCTCATTGGCTGTGAAGCTGTTGGTGTGCCTTTTTGTTATGAATGGCATAACTTAAAATACAAATTCCTTCTGGGAAAGGAGTTGAGGGATAATTGTGGGGTGAAATAGGGTTTCATGGAGAAAACAGTTCCTTTGAATTGCTCAATGCGAAGGGGTGAGAAGATTCTTTGACCGTGGAAGTGTTGGAAACTGCACATATTCCATTGAAAGCAGAACTTCTGGAATGGAAACTGAGGACAAAATAAACCCTTTCATAGTTACAGGAAGGAGGGAGCAATCATGCAGGAAATAGCCAATTTGCCCCAGGTGTCCATTCTTTTTTTGCATCAGTTCCACATAACCGTTAATTCCCTAACCTTTCAAAAATGTATCCACTTTCTCCTTAAATACTTTTGTAATCATGCCTCTACAAACTTGAGAGAACGAATTATAGACATTCACTACCCTGTACAGGAAGAAATTCCAACACATATCAGGTTTAAGGTTACGGAGACATCTCAACAGGTATCTCCTCATGCACCCTTAGTTTCTTGCATGTTTCAATAATATCTTCACTCATTCTTTGAATTCCCAAAGGATACAAATCCAACCTCTTTCATTGTTGGTGACCGCCCACCTCATCCCAGAAATTAGAATAATGAATATCTTCTGGACTGTCTCCATTGCTGGTATATCTTTTCTTAATCAAGGAAACAATGAACACTTGGATACTGGACATGACGTGATTTGTTAGTACAGTCAGTGGGTGTCCCAAATGCTAAAGCCAAACATTAATCATAATGGAATTTGTGAATTGTCAAATCCAATCACACTTCTGAGTTGTTGAACATTGAAAATATTTTCTACTTTTGTCAAACAAAGCAATTCCATTGTGGGCCACGTGAAAAACCTTGAATAATTTTTGTTGCTGCTTCCTCATCAGCTCAGATTCCTCTTAAATTACATATTCAGCATTGTTTTAAAAAATGGACCATATTTGTTTGCTGTTCTTTGTGCAAAGTGCAAATAGCTAAAAGTAACTGGAAGAGGGGGGTCACTTGATTATAAAGCAAAGTAATTGAGAACACTGCTACCAGAATACTGCAGTTCGTAATACTTCACTGCAGTGCAATGACTTAATGGCTGTTGAGCAATGCGTTAGCTCACATTTTATAAAAACATTATTTGCAGAATGCAATTTGTGAATATGGTGTCACCCAAAAACAAATGATATATTTCACTGTTACTAGGGTTTAAAAAGTTGCAGTCTCTCTTCAAACCCTGCTTACCTACAAACAAGATCTCGTAGACAGCTCCTGCCTAGACAAAACCTCACCCTTCAAAATGAAGAGAGCAGAACACAAAGAAAGGAATGGTTTTAAGCAGGCACTAGACGAATTACCCCATCATGCATTGTTGCCACCATAACATAGCAGTCCCATGCACACCACCCCGACTTATTAATAGAGAAACATTTTGTGAGACCAATGACAGTCCCACCTTAGAGATAATTTAGACATTGTTTTGAAGACTATCAGTGTCATCACAATTATTGGAATTCTTGAGTGGGGTTTCCTCCCCATTCTGGCACCTCAGCGATGCAAATGAACTGCCCCATGGCAATAAAAGGTTATAACAGATATGAAAGGAGGAACAGAGTATTTTCAAACTTAGTATTTCAGGCTACAGACGAAAAGTTTACATGCTCTGCTCTCAATCAGTTTTCTCATGATTGGACAGCTATTGAGGCTGGTTCCAAATCAAAGGACTTTTATTGTCACAAACACTAATTGGTGCAGTGAAATTCGAGTTACCATGCAGCTCACAAATAAGATAACACAACACTTTAAATTTAACATAAAACTTAAAAAACAACCCCCACAGTGGCCTGGAGACTCCGAATCGGCCGCTTCCTACCGGAGACCGTGGCTCCCGAAGTCCACAGGCCGTGCTTGGCGGAGACCCAACACCGGCGAACCTCGGCAAAAGATCCCAGGCTCCGCGATGTCAAAGTCAGCGCTGCCTGCGGCTGGAAGCTCCGCAGACCACAGCTCCGAGGTGTTAAAGTCGGCAGTCCCAGCACTCCGGAGCTCCAACACGGCGATTCCCGGTAAGGCATCGCCCGCTCTGCAACGGAATCCAGTGCTGCACCACTGCTGAAGCTGAAGCTCTGGCCGGTCTCCGGCAGGTAAGGCGGCGCCAATCCAGATGGTAGGCAGCGAGGAGGGGACGAAGATGCGGCTCGGAGGATAGTCGCATCCTACACCAGGTATTGACTGTGAAAAATGGTTTCCCCCTCCCCCCACATAAAAAAGACTAAAGACCTCCAAAAACAAACTTTAAAAATAACAAAAAGAATGAGAGGACAGACAGCTGCAGAGGAGGCCACACTTGATAGCGCCACCACTCCAGTATTATTCCACTTTTCACAAGTGCAGAGCTCTGAAATTTATGTTTTAAACACCCCATAAGCATGCACCATGAAGGACGTAGCTGGCGATGTTGACAAGGAGATTCTGGTTGTCTACCTGTGCTCTGATTAAAGAACTATCAGTAGTGGTTGTTGAAAAAATGAGCTGGTCTACTATCAACTTGCTGGGTCCTATGTTGTATGGAATGTAGATCTTAATGAAAACTTGTTTCCTGCCAACTTGTCAGCTTAACTGCAGAATTCCCATATTTCTTCTTACCAGAACCCCTGATGGGGCACATCTCTGGAACAGAACCAAGGGCCCAACAACGTCCAGAATCACAGCAGCACTGCATCTTAGTGTAATACCTGGTTAACTCCTGAGCACAACGGCCATTAACCAGGCTGGAAAAACAAGTACCAGCTCGCTGATCTGAGAAAGAAACAAAGAGATTGATTATCGGTACTTATTTCACAATATTTCAACATTCTTGATGTATATTCAAAAAACTTTCAAAGAGCATTTTTTCTGTTTATTTTTAGAGATAATTCCAAGCACTGGAAACAAGCCACTGAGTCCATGCTGATGACTGATCACCCATTCACACCCATAATTCTCCACCTGTCTTGAATATGTTGAACTCATTTATGTGCAGTCTCACATTATTTTAAACTCTTCACTTCCTCATCCAAATAGACATTCTTAACATGAGCTTTTACGGTGCAACTTGCCAGAATTTTCAAGTATACTGAACAAACTGCCAAGCCTGATTCGGTTTTAAACTGTCGTTGGCAACTTACTTTCTGCAAAGGTTGATTAAAAACAAACAGCAGAAGAACTGTTTCTCGTTCTTCACCTATCTCCAGTCCGGTGACTTTGTGCCTGGGTTCAGAGTAACGAATGTAGGATAGGATTTGAAGTTAGTAAGCTTTTGTGCTGCATGGCGATAAAGGAATTTAAAAAAAAATTCACACAGCTAGTTTTTAGTTTGTTAGGTTTAGCTCCCAATTTAGCGGTAAGTGGTCAACCAGTTATTCACCTTTTTCAGAAGAGATTGCCAATCCTATAACCTTTTGACCTGGTTGTCTACCTGTTAGAGATATAGAGCAATCTTAAGATTTTAAATTAAACCTAACTTACTGCATAGGGCAATTTCACATTGTTGTCTCATGGAACTGATTTCATCTGATATTGACTCCCATATTTTCTTCTTTCATCCAGTCACTTCTTCCTATGCCAGTATTTCTTCCAATTTTCATCATTTTAATAGTTTCTAATTCCAACACATACCCATTTTCTTTCCATCATGTACTTGGAATGTCTATACACTTTTGTACACAAATCATGAATGTCAAGGGCCTTTTGCTTTCTCTTTGACTGGAGTGCCAACTAGTCCACACTTCATTTCAACCACACTCCATTTCTTGACTCAACATGTTCTCACAGTGAATAAATTCACTTTTGACTCCACGCACTTTGTTTAACCAGGGAGAACTGTGCTGGATCCTAATCAAATATATAGGCCACACAGCCAAGTAATACTTTCCTTTCATGTGGTATGTGGTACAATTTGGTGTCAAACAATCACAAGTTCCCACCTTATCACTTTCTTTTCCTGGTACATTATGTGTATAGAACAGTACAGCACAGGTATGTGCTCTTCAGCCCATAATGTGCTAGCCAAACATCTGTGGTTAAACTAATCTTCTCTGTCTGCACATGATCCATAACTAACCATTCTCCGTATCCAAAAATGTCACTATGATATCTGCCTCCACCACCAGCCCTGGCAGCATATCCCAGGTACCCATCACTCTTTATGTAAAACAGAACTCCTTTAAGTTTCAGTCCTCTCATCTTACAGCTATGCCTCTGGACATTTTCACCCTCAGGAAAAGGTTTTATCTAACCTATCTACGCCTCTCGTACCTTTACCTACTTCTATCAGGTCTCCCCTCATCCTCCGATGCTCCAGAGATAATAATTCTAGTTTGTCCAACTTTTCCTGCGAATATGTCACAATGTAATGTTACAAATGAGTTTTGAATCAATGATGGAAAAATGTAAAATAAAAACAATGTATTGAAAGATCAATCAAACAACGGGTCTCATGCCCTTCTGCTCACTGGGGGCTCGTTAGATACATGTGCCGGTGACTAATAGTATACAGTGGTCCTGGCACCGTTTGCGCATTGGGCCTGAGAAGAAGTGCCATGAGCTCACATGCAGCATGCATATATGTAATCAATAAGCTGGTGCTTCTTTCCTAATCTACAAACAATAGCTATATTTTAAAACTGGCTATCCTTTTTAATACTGAAAGCAAAGGATTTTCATTGCACTGGATGCCGAGCAGCTGCATGTCCAAGTGAGCCTGCTTTCTTGACATGGGAACTGTTAGCAGACAACTCATTATTAACTAAATCGCATGTTTTTCTCCTTACATTACAACCTGGTTGGGTGAAGGGACTGCTGCCATGTTGTACAATTCCATAACTTTCTCTCAGTTTCCATTGTACCTGTGTTGACAATTGCACACTCAATCACAGAGTTTCTCAAAGGACTTAACTTCAACTGGTTTGTTACTTCAACAGGGATAATGTCCATTCCATCTTCACTGCTCCTGCTTTCACCTTCTACATTCAAGGTGGATGTCTATCATTCCCAGTATCTCCAGCATAATGGCATCTCCAAACATGTTCCTTTTCTTTCACCATTCCCCCAATAACATAGTGGTTCGCATCTCATTCATCTCCATCTTCTCTTCCCTTCTCATAGCATTTTGCCAAGCTACCAAATATACAGCAGCTACCCTTTTATTTACTCATGTTCCAGCAGAAATGGCTCGAAACATCTGAGCAGTCACGAGCATTTGGCATCATTTTAATTTACACTCCAGTGCAACAAAACCCTCCTAATGTCCCAAAGACACACAATGCAAGTATGAGGAACAGCACCTCGTCTTTTGAGCAGAATCCTTATACATTTCTACACTCAACAATCATCCAGTTTTCCAAGACATTTTTTACCAATGATTTTATAAAATTATCCAATAGTTCCACCATTTGATTCATTGCTTTGTACCATTAACATATTTTGGCCAGATGGGGCAGTACAGTGGCACAGCGGTAGAGTTGCCGCTTTACACCGCCAGAGACCCGGGTTCAATCCTGACTACGGGTGCTGTCTGTACAGAGTTTGTACGTTCGCCTCGTGACCGCGTGGTTTTCTCAGGGATCTTCTTTTTTCTCAGGGATCTCCTGTTTCCTCCCACACTCCAAAGACGTAGAAGTTTGTAGGTTAATTGGCTTGGTATAAATGTAAATTGCCCCTAGTGTGTGTAGGATAGTGCTAATGTGTGGGGAACACTGGTGGTTGCGGACTCGGTGGGCCGAACGGCCTGCTTCCACACTGTATCTCTAAACTAAACTAAGCCTAAACTGAAGAAGGGTCTCGACCCAAAAAGTCACCCATTCCTTCTCTTCAGAGGTGCCCCATGTCCCGCTGAGTTATTCCAGCATTTTGTGTCTACCTTCAATCTAAACTAAATCATCATCTCTCCTGAAATGCAATCTCTTCTCTTCCACAAAATAGGAGACTTATTCTGCCTTTTTTTGTGATATTCAGTTCAAAATATGCTGTATTTCTACACTTTTCCAGGTCTCTTGATAAATTATTGGTCTGAAATGTTAACGCCACAGATGTTGCTTGACCTATTAAGTATTTCCAGCATTTTTGTATTTATTTCACATTTTAGATATCTTCATTACTTTGATTTTATTATCAAATAGAGTGTTTAGATTGGATCTCAGAATTTGACTGCATTTCTGAAGTAATTGGTTGATTATTTAGGCTAATGTGACTTCTGCCAAGTATCATCTACTTCAACACCAAATCGCATTCTCGTGTTTTTTGTGCATAAATAATAATAATGCCCTGCTTCGTGTGTCATTTCTAAATTGACACCAACGTTGCAGAGACATGTTCTATCCACTTCGCCAAGAAGAACCGTGGACTTTCCTGCAACTGTTAGTTCATAATTGGAAAGTTATACAACACTTTGTGGATCCATGTCCAGAAATATGAATTTGTAGGCACTAAATTAAAAAAATAAAATTCCAAGTTACTTGAAAAGTTCTCAAGTTATTTGAAAACAAATCCAGAGCTTCCCAGCTTTTTGAATCCAGTTTAGACTGATTTTATTATGAGTTAATAGAGAGGAATTTTAATGATTCATGATGCAGGTTAGAATATGAAACGATTAGGAAAGAAGATGATAAAAAAGAAAGCTATATTTTTTAAGCTAATAATTAAACTTGCAAAGAATACAATAAAATATTAAACTATGCTAGCAGCACATAATTAAAAGGGGAAAAAAATGAAGGATAGTGTAGCTATCGTTATTCGGTAACTTTCAATGAGATCCTCCCTCATCCTTCTAACCTTCAGCGAGCACAAGCCCAGAGCCTTGAAACACTCCGTGCCTTTATCATAACTTCAATGTCCTTCATCACTGCCCACTATACTGCCAATTTTGGTGTCATCTGCAAATGTACTAATATTAACTACATTGGTCAGTATGGACAGGCGAGTTTAAGTGACAGGTGGCAGAAGCTGCTGAATTCCTTCCCTTGCCCCTCACTTCTCCTTCCGTTACCATTCTAGTTCAAAATTCTTGCACCGTGGAGGCTGCATTGTTGTCATCCGATGACAACATTTAGACCCCAGCAATAATTTTTACATCAATACTAACATACCACAGGCCATGAACAGTATGTCATAAGAAACTCAGTTAAGGTTTACATTTTTTTAAGTTGCCATATGTCCCAGGGGAAGTAGAGTTGCTGCAGTGGGCCTGTGGGCTCAACATGAAAAGACGCTTCATTTGATTTGGGATACTTCCCACAACCCACCATTTCTATAGCTTCAATCCATCCCAAGCCTTCTTCCCTTCACCTCTGCTTGTTTTGGGTAGGAGACAGTAAAATAAGTGTAAATGAAGCCCATGACCACATTAGGCAATGTAGCCCTGCAATTGGCCCCAGGTGAAAACCGGGATGAATATCTTGTATGCATTGTTTGTAATCTTAAGCACATTTTGAAATGTTTTGAACGGGTGATTTACAAAACTTTAGATTCCTATTTATTATATTTTGTTTATCCTGTTCCTAGAAACACTGGTCACTTTGTTTAGTGGTCCAATCTTATTTTCTTTTAAACAATATTGCAAAAAAGAAAAAGAACAAAAAAATCAGTTCTCGAAAATATTTCATAGAACTAATCCAAAATGCGATAATGCAGATCCAACCAGGACAAATACAGGACTCAGATTTGAGGGAAGTAAGCTCAACAATTTATTCACTTTGGCTGAATACATGAGCTAATTTTTAGTTATTTCACACATCTGTATCAGTAATTAAAGAGCCTTTGGCCTGAAAAGTGTGTCTCATTCCAAAGAAGCTGCCTGATCTGTTGAGCAATTCCAGCATATTTGGACCCATGAAAGACACAAGCATATTTTGCTTTTTATTATCATTTCAATAATGTTCCTGCTTGGCTCTCCTTTCTACTCCACCCCCCCACCCCTGCTGACAAATTAGCAGACAACAGCTCCACTAATTGATTGATCTACCAAACTGATACAAATCCAATGCAAAATTAATGATCCATCCCTTTGTCTGACTGCACCCTCAACTGTCAACCCACCTTCAAGATCCCTGCAGCAATGCTTGCCAACAGCCTACCAGCTAAAGACTGTCGCTGATCCCCTAATCCACAAATCCCCCCCCAACACCCTCTTTTCTAGGCGTAGACCCTATTCCTTCGAGTGCTGCATAATGACAGTGAATGTGAAGGAAATGTCTTAAGCTTTGCAGGGACTTAGGTCATATGTGTGACTCAATTTACCATTCCTGGGGCCATAGGCATTCATGGATCTGTGTCCTTCATGGTTCCAAACAACTTCAAGCCACATCTGCAAACTGACCTATTCAGTTTTGCACTGTCAACAGCCACACTGACAAGCTCTAAACAGATGTCAACCAGAACAACAGAACAATTGTTATACATGCATCCCCAAATGGAATAAAATGTCAAAACAAGTTTAATCTAGGTTATTCCACACAATTGCTGCCTGTGCAAGAAATCTAGTATTTCCTGTTTACGTTACAATTACTTTTTATCTTTTTGGAAAATGCCTGTATTTATTATTTATCAATATTGTCAATGTTTAGCAAATATTTGTTTCCATACGGCCTTTAACATTCAATAAAGTAGCTGGAGATCTTAGTAAATATGTATGTTTAGAAAACACCCAATATCAAGTTTATTGCCAGAGTTTATAGAAGAAATAGAAAAACAGAGAAGTAATGAATTGGATTATTTATTTAGGTTCAAGGTGTAGAGTAAATGTGAATTCAGAAGATAAAGAGCAGATGGAGAATACTTCAAACTTTTCACCATCTATGTATATGTCTATCTATCTATTTCTATATATTATATCATTATTATTATTATTATTACTAAAACGCTTCTTGTTTGTGGCTGTGTGTGTGTGTATCAATCTGGTTAATTTTCCTATTTTCTTCCAAACGCTAGGCCATAGCCTTCCCACTTTCACACATTCTGCTCCCATTTATTCCCGTCGAGGTGATAAACATCTTCCCGTCGCATGCCCACCTATATTTCCGGACCTTTTAATCATTTAAAGTTTTATGAAAAGCCAGAAAATTCACCCATTTCGGGAAAAAAAACCTGAGTGACGTCACAATCGACTCACAAGGCAGGACGGGACCCTCCGGGAGGGAGGGAGGGGCACTCCAGCACATCAGAGTGACGTCGCAATGCACTCGCAAGGCGTACTTGTGTGCCGGCCGCTGCAGGCGCCCGTCGGGGAGGGTGGTGCTGGAGCTGAAGTGAGAGCCGGGGCCAAAAAAGAAGCCGCCGCTGGAACCAAGGACAAACCTGGGTCAGGGACGAGCCTATCCTCTCTACCCCCCCTCCCTCTCTAGGGATTGAAGAAGGAGGGTGAAGAGGAGGAGGAGGGAGTGCTGGGGGATCAGGAGAAATGAGTCGCATCCGTGCAGTTGGGGGTTATGCGTGAGTGGTGCAATATTGCATTGGGGGAACAGCTTGCATTGGGGGAACAGGAGAGTGGAGGAATCTTGCGTTGGGGAGCAGAGCCAACGGGTCTGCACTTGGTCTAGTACAACCTAAAATTCTACGGCTAACTACGATATTTCTCCCAGCAAAGCAACTTGTTGGAGACTAGATTAATCTGGGCTCCCCTATGGGTGAACTGCTCACAGGATAACTAGGGGGAATCTCAACTTGAAACCTTATAAACCATATAACTATATAACAATTAGAGCACGGAAACAGGCCTTCTCGGCCCTTCCAGTCTGTGCCGACCATTTATTTCCCCTAGTCCACCTTGTTCGCTGGAAAGAACATCATCCCTGAAAGGTTGGAATGGAAAATCAGATTTTTAGTTTTTTCTTCATTAACAACACTGTTGGATGTTGTCCTCTTGAATTTAAGTGGAAATTACATAGGTGTGTGAAAAAGTAAGTATAATGAAAATATAGAATTATGCTCTGTCTGTAATATTTAATTTTAAAAAAAGTTTCAAGATTGAGTGGTGCTTGCACTTGATATTCATTTTACTTTTTTATTTATATGTATGATAAGACTAATCATTACTTATCCTTGTGGAGTTCGTAACAAGCTTCGATCTTGAATTTTATTGTTGGTAATACAGGCAGTCCCACAATGGAATTGCTATTTAATAGATTTGGGAGGCGCTAAACTATTTTAAATGGTGGTTAAAAGACCACTACATTGCTATTGATATCAAGAGCACTCTGCCTTCAATTAGAAATGGAATAAATTGCCATGTCACTGACTGATTTAATCATTTTCACATAACAGTATACTTAACACTCCATAACTACTAGTATTGGAAAACCTCCAAGAACCAAAACAAACAGATCAAATTTTTGAAATCAACACATGCATAGCATACTAATCACCAGGCACTTCCAGATCAGGTCAGACTAACTGACCTATAGCCTGGGGTTGTGGGCCATAATAACGTAATGCAAATTGTGAAAATAGTTGTACTTCTGTTGAGCTGACTGTCCCAAGAGGTACAGTCTCCAAATGATGGATTCCAGATTAGAAACACAGAAACATGGATAATAGGTGCAGGAATAGGCCATTCGGCCCTCTGAGCCATTAAATATGATCATGGCTGAGCATCCAAAATCAGAACTAGTTCTGGCTTTTTCCCCCATATCCCTTAATTCCTTAGTTCTAAGCGCTAAATCGAACTCTCTCTTGAAAACATCCAGTGAATTAGCCTCCACTGCCTTCTGTGGCAGAGAATTCCACAGATTCACAACTCTCTGGGTGAAAAGGTTTTTCCTCATCTCAATCCTAAATGGCCTATTCTTAAACTGCGACCCCTGCACTCAATTACAGTACTCAAATAACACAGGAAATAACAATACTCAGGTTTGCAAGTTAACTGCCTCTTTTGTAAATTAAAACAAAATATTGTACCATGCAGGAAGGAACTGTAGGTACTGGTTTAAACCGAAGATAGCCTTAAAATGCTGGATTAACTCAGCAGGATAGGCAGCATCTCTGGAGAAATGAAATGGGTGGCGTTTCGAGTTGAGACCCTTCTTCAAACTGACTTCAGAGTTCAAAGAAGGGCCTTGAAACGTCACCCATTCCTTCTCTCCAGAGATGCTGCCTGTCCTGCTGTGTCGATTTCCAAATATTTTAACACTCTACATAAACTAAATTACCTTTACGTGCATGTTGCCTCTCACGACGCCCGATACCTGGTGGCGAGGGTGGTGCCGCGGGCTCTGGCTGGAGCTGGGCCTGGTGCTCGAGCTGGAGTGAGAGCAGAGCCTGGGGCTTGGGATGGGGCAGTGACCAGGGCCGAGAAAGAAGCCGCCGCTGGAACCAAGGACGAGCCTGGATCCGGGGTCAGGGACGAGTCCGGAGATGACGTCGGGGCCTGCAGTGGAGCTCAGGCGGCGGCCAAGTACGAGAAGCAGGCCGAGTTCCAGGCCCTGGCGCTGCTCTACGACCTGGGTAGGTCCCGGGGCAGATAATGGGAGTGAGGGGAGGAGGATGAGGGAAATGAGGAGGGAGATGGGGTGGGGAGTGGGTTGGTAGAGGGAGATGGGGGGGATGTGGAGGAGAAAGGTGGGGAGAGGTGGAGGAGGGAGATGCCCCCTCCCTATCTACCCTCACTCCCACCCTCTCTATCCCCTCCCTCGCCCTCTCGCTCTCTATCCTCCCTCCCCCTCACTCAACCCCCTCCATCTCCCCCCTCCCTATCTCCCTCTACCCTCCCTCTCTCCCCTCTCCATCTCTATCCCATCCCTCTCTACCCTTGGTTTACATAATTTAATTTTGATTTCCATTTAAATGAATTGAATGAGGCATAATCAGATACGTGTATGGTTTAAGGCTGTAGTCCAACTGCACATTCAAGGTACTGAAATCCCTCAACAGGCTGCAATGAATGGCACAACGTGCATTATTGAAACATCATGGGAGACAAAATCAGTCCAATTTATTTGAATAAATGACAAAATGAGAAAAAAGTTAAATAAAAAAATATATACACAATGAATGATGGAAATAGTAAGGAGGTCGGTTAGTATCTGTGAAAAGAAAATCCAGATAATGATATGCTGGATACTTATCAACAAAAAAAAGTAGATATATACAAAATTAGTAGAGGAATTAGTAGAGGACATTCTAGGGATAAAACAAGATCAAAGTAGAGTTGAATTGCAGAGGATAGAGGTCAGAGGACAGAAAAAGAATATAAAAAAGAATAATTAAAATGTTTATTTCCGTTAGCTGAAAACTAAAGAGTACGACTATTCTGAGCAGGCATTGGTCCATAGCACAAAACATCTCATAATTCATGACACACTGTCAGTGATTTGGCAGTGATTCTTCATCGAAGTTATGAAATTGCCTCATTTGGGAAAATAAAATGTATCACTGGTGTACAACAAAATATTCTTCTGAGTAAAGTAGATGAAGTAGATTTTGCAAATTAACACTCCAAGCACAGAGCTTCTAGTAATGGTAGTGATGGTTTCATTGTTTTTAAATTGTGATTTTCATTGTGGGGGAGGTGGGTGAGATCAGGGGAGGTTTCATTTTAAACAACAATCGCGATTTACATTGTGGGGGGTGGAGGTGAGGAGTGGGGGAGCAGGGGGATAGAGGGAAAGGAGGGGGATCGGGAGGGGAAAGTGGGGTAGGTGAGGAGGGAGAGTGGGGGAGGAGGGCAGTTGGGGAGGAGGGGGGGATAGAGGGGGGGGGTTGGGAGTGGGGGAGGCAGGGAGTGGAGGGCAATGGGGAGGTGAGGAGGGAGAGTGGGGGAGTGGGATAGGTGGGAGGTGTGTGGGGGATCAGGGAGATACAGGGAGACGAGGTGGGTTGGGAGGGGAGAGGTGTAATGGAGGGAGGGGGGACAGGGTTGGGGAAAGGAGAGGCAAGTAGAGGTGAGGGAGTGGGGTAGGGAGGGAGCGGGGGAGGGGAGAAGGAGAAGGGAAAGAAGAGGGAGGGTGAAGAGGACGGGGAGTGAGTGCTGGGGGATGAGGGGGAATGAAGGAGGATAGGGGTTGGAAGATGGATGGCGAGGCGCAGTTGGGGATGGGTCGCGTCACAATGGGGTTCTCTAGCGTCACAACGGGAACCCGTCATCCGCTTCTGCGCAGTTGGTGGCCATGGGTGAGTGGTGGAATATTGCGTTGGGGGAGTAGATCCTTAAAAGTGTGTCAACATTAGATAGGCTTTTGGCACATTGGCCACCATCAGTCAGAGTATTGAGTATAGAAGTTGGGAGGTCATGTTACAATTGCACAAGACATTGGTGAGGCCACGTTTGAGTATTGGTCCCCTGTTATTGCAAAGATGTTGTTAAGCTAGAAAGGGTGCAGAGAGATTAATGAGGATGTTGTCAGGATTCAAGGCCCTGAGCTACAGGGAGAAATGCAAGTGAGCATTTAAGTCTATTCTGATATCTTCATCAATCCGAGATAAATGGGTAGCAGCTTTTCAACTCATCTAGTTGAAAAGCTGCCCAGCACTCACTCCCCCTCCTCTTCACCCTCCCTCTTCTTTCCCCTCTCCTTCTCCCCTCCCCCGCTCCCTCCCTACCCCACTCCTTCACCTCTACTTGCCTCTCAGCAGCTGATTACAATAGTCCATGTTGTTTCCACATTGTGATAGGCAACATGATAGGTAATCTAGTTTATGTAAAGAGTGTTAAAGCATTTGGTTTTAATTTACAAAAGAAATAGGCTAGGACTTTATTCCTTGGGGGGCAGGAGGAAAAGGGGTGATCTTATAGAGGTATACGATAATGTGAGGATTAGATAAGATAAATGTACAGAGCATTTAACCCAGATTAGGGGAATCAAGAACCAGAGGACATATGTTTAAGGTGAGGTGGGAAAGATTTAATAGGACCCCGAGGAGCAACTTTTCTTTTTACACAAAGAGTGAAATGTTTATGGAGCAAACTGCCAGAGGAGTTGGTTACGGCAGCTACAAACGGAATGTTTAAGAAACATTTGGACAGGTACATGGATGGGATAGTTTCGGAGGGATATGGGCCAAACGCAGGTGGGAAGGACTAGAGCAGATGAGGCATGTTGGTCAGCGTGGGCAAGTTGGGCCAAAGAGCCTGTTTTTGCACTCTATGACCTGTTGTTAACAGTGAGTGTCGTAAGGCCTCATACTGCTCCTTCAACTATTGCAAATCTATAACCATGATCTAGATTCAATGACAGAAGGTTGTTTACAAATACACAGGACAAGATGTTAAAACTCCAAAGTGCCAAATATCAATTTACTTCCGATGGTGATGGAAGCCTTCTGCACTCATCTATGCTCCTCCGATGTTGAGAAAGGCTAGGCAGACACGTCATTGGGGTTATCAAGTGGGCACAAATGAAAGAAGAAATATATCCATGTTAACCATGTATCCACAAAGGGTACCATTTGAGGAGTTAGCATAGAATCTGCAAATGCAGACAATTTAAGTGAATGCGCAAGAAGATGCCAGATAGAATACAATGTGAAGCATGCAGTTATTCATTTTGGTAGCATGTCCAGAAAAATCACAACATTTTAAATAAATTGTAATCAGTAAATATTTATGCCCAGTGACACCTTGGTGGGCTAGCAGACAAAATACATCAACCTAATGTGGATATACAGCCAGCAGTAAGGAAACTAGCATACGGGTAAGTTGGTTGGTATTACAACAGGACTGGAGAAAAATATTGAAGATGTCTTGCTCTGGTTACTTAGAGAGTAAGGGTGTGAGAGCTAGCTTGAAGCCCTGCTTGCAGGTTTGGTCTTTGTACCTTCTCTAAGGTCCATCGCTACATAGATTTGCTGGACTGATGATGGAGATGACAGGATTGTTGTAATAGGGGAAATGGAGCAATATTGAATATTGGAATAGATAATCCTATTGAAGCATACAAGACAGTGTTTAGATTTGACCAGATAGATGTTGAATCAGTATTTCCTTAGGCTGGTGCGTCTTGAACCAGGGGTAAATTTGAAAAGATCACCCACTTCAAATTGTGATGAAAGATTTCTTCATTCGGGATACCAGAGGCGTCACTGGACAACAGAGAATAACATCTATCAATAATTCATGCTTTTTGGAGAGGCAGATTATTGTCTGAATGGTGTCAGGTTAGGAAAAGGGGAAATACAACAAGACCTGGGTGTCCTTGTATTTCAGCCACTGAAAGTAAGCATTCAGGTATGTGATGTCTTTGTAATGTACTATATGTAGTATATGTCATGTAATATATAATGTAAATGCCAGTGCCCCTTGAGGCCAAAAGCAGAAGCTGGCAAATGTACCTGTGCCTCGTGACTCAGGTCAAGTGACCTTCTGGAAGTTTCAGTGATAGCAGATTAAAACTTATCTTACTCGATGGCGGACGTGTTGTCTTTGTGCTAGTCACAACAGGGCCTTGCGTGGTCTCAAACTTTACATGGTGTCAGATGTCGGGTGAGGGCCTGGTACCGTGTAGGCCACGGACGGGTCCGGAGAAACCACTGACGAGAACTGAGTCGGCCCGGCTGGGAGCAGAGTCAGACTGGTCGTGAGAGAAAGCCCGGTTACAGGAGACAACCGCGAGCAGAGAAAGCCCGGTCGGCAGCAGAGTCAGCCCGACCGTGAGCAGAAAAGAGGGTCCGTCCACGCAAGAGAAGCAGACCGGCCAAGTGGAAATGCCAGCCAAGAGAGAAGCGGGACACAGCGTACAGTCGCAAGAGATGGCCGAGAGTGGGGAAAGCCCAGACGTGCGAAGAAGTCCGGCCCCGAGTGAAGAGTGGGTCCACGCGAGAGAAGCAGGACACAGCACTCAAGCACACAGCACTTCGGCCGAGTGAGAAAGCTGGTCGCGCAAGGGAAGCGGACCGACCGAGTGAGAAGCGGGTCCACGCAAGAGAAGCGGGACACAGCGCTTAGCCAGCCCCGATGGCGGGGCACAGTCCCGACGCGAGAAAAAGCCGGCCAAGAGACAAGCGGGACACAGCGCTTACCCAGCCCCCGACGGCAGGGCACAGTTCCGACGAGCCGAGCAACGGGACCAGCAGCGGGAGCCAGCAGAGTGAGGCCGCGCAGGCAAGTCAGTGGTGAAACAGCGGCGGCAACAGCAATGGATGAGCCAGCGGCAGCAGCGGAGATCCGGAGTGGCCAGCAGCAACAGTGTCCTTGGGAAAAGCTCTGGAGAATCCGAGAGGTCGAGGGTGCACCGGGAGACGAAGAGAAGGTAGCCGTCCTAGACGGAGTGATGGCCGCCGCCGTGTTCGATAGCGCGCAGCACGACCTTAGCAACACGACAAGCTTAGCGAGGCCAAACTTAGTTTGGTGTCTGTTTTTTGTAATTCAACAGTTTCAATAAATCTTTTTTTATGTACAAAAGAAATTGACAAAATGAAAGTGGTTTGTATTGACTGTGTAAGTTTTTTTTTGTTTGAAGGGAGAGTAAGTCCAGGATAGAGACCTGTAGCCCAGAAAAGACCCCTGTATAGCCGCGGATGGACCACCTGTAGCCAGACGCCCAGCTGGGAGAAACCTAGACAGAGGAGCCAGTCTCCCAGAAGCCAGAAGTAGTCTCCCAGAAGGGTCTTTAAGAGTGTGAGAAACCTAGACAGAGGAGCCAGTCTCCCAGGGGTGAGAAACTTGGACAGAGGAGCCAGTCTCCCAGAAGCCAGAAAAAGTCCCCAGAAGATACGATGCGCCAAGATGAAGCGAGAGGCAGGAGCCAGTCTCCCAGTCGCAGCAAAAGGCAGCAAGACAGGCCCTTTCTAGAGTTTGAAGTTAAAATGGATATTAGGGGGAGATGAGATGCAATTTCATTGTGAAGGGGGGATGTGATGTCTTTAAAGTGAAGGGGGAGATGTGATGTCTTTGTAATGTACTATATGTAATATATGTCATGTAATATATAATGTAAATGCCAGTGCCCTTGAGGCCAAAAGCAGAAGCTGGCAAATGTACCTGTGCCTCGTGACTGAGGTCAAGTGACCTTCTGGAAGTTTCAGTGATAGCAGATTAAAACTTATCTTACTCGATGGCGGACGTGTTGTCTTTGTGCTAGTCACAACAGGGCCTTACGTGGTCTCAAACTTTACAAGGTACAACAGGCAGTGAAGAAAGCTAATAGCATGTTTGCCTTCATGACACAAGGAGTTGAGTATAGGAGCAAAGAAGTCCTTCTGCAGTTGTACAGGGCCCTGGTGAGACCACACCTGGAGTATTGTGTGCAGTTTTGGTCTCCTAATTTGAGAAAGGATATTCTTGCTATTGAGGGAGAGCATGGTAGGTTCACGAGGTTAATTCCCGGGATGGCGAGACTGTCATATAATGAAAGAATTAAGCGATTGGGCTTGTGTTCACTGGAATTTAGAAGGATGAGAGGAGATCTTATAGGAACATATAAGATTATTAGGGGATTGGACACGCTAGATGCAAGAAAAATGTTCCCGATGTTGGGGGTGTCCAGAACCAGGGGCCACAGTTTAAGAATAAGGGGTAGGCCATTTAGAACTGAGATGATGAAAAACTTATTCACACAGAAAGTTTTGAATTTGTGGAATTCTCTGCCACAGAAGGCAGTGGAGGCCGATCCACTGGATGCATTCAAGAGATAGAGCTCTTAGGGCTAGCGGAATCAAGGGGTATGGGGAGAAGGCAACAATGGGGTACTGATTGTGAATGATCAGCCATGATCACAATGAATGGTGGTGCCGTCTCGAAGGGCCGAATGGCCTACTCCTGCACCTATGTAAAATTGGCTTGGAAAAGGAAAAACTGATCAAAAGTTTGGAATCTAAAATCCAGCACTTCCACTTTTTAAATCACTGTATTGCATGACTATTAATGGAAACTAATCAATAGGCATTTACCATAAAGAGTTGATGACCAAAATGAATTATTTACATTACTAATAAAAGTTATGATTTGATGCCACATAGTTGATTTTTTAAAAATGATTTGAATACCTTCTTCAGTTTCAGCAGCTCTCTTTACCAATCCTACAATTTTACTTAAACAGCAGCAGATGAAATCAACTGGTGACAGAAGATAATTCTCAAAGTGACATTCCATGGAGTAATTTATACAGAACTATTTCCTTCACATAATACACCATCAGAAGGCTGCCCAAAGCAAGTAGAATAATAGAATGAAGGATTTTTGTTGTATTTGGCAGATCTTTGCTTTCACTATTAAAATCGATATCTTGCAAGTCTGTACTTTATACTCACCAATGCATCGAGCGCCATCTGGAGATGTTACGTAGCCACGGGGGCAGGTACAGTAAAAGCTCCCAATAGTGTTCGTGCATTCACCTCCATCACAGGCACCAAGGATAATTTGACATTCATCAATATCTGGGGGGGGGGGGGGGGGGAACAATATATAGAGTATGATTAAAAATATATCCATATGAGCTGGCCTATTAGAGATAAATTTGCAATTGTTGTAAATGTTTAGCTGATCATTTAATTCCTTTGAAAATCTAAAATTTAATCGCAGCAAATAATCATTATCAATAGCAATATTCAGCGGCATGTCACAACTTAACTTGGACTCGGTGCTTTCAGTGTATTGCCTACAGTCACCCAGGCCCCATATGGAACATTAGGCTTCACCAGTTCTTCACCCGTCCTATTATAGATGAAATGTAGACAAAACTCCCCTCACAATAAACATTTACAAGATATTTGGACAAGCAAGGTTGAGAGGGAGATGGGTTAAATGCAGCAAATAGACTAAGCCTAAAAAGGACATTTTGGGCGGAATGGACAAGGTGGGTAGCAAGGCCTGGTTTCAATGCTGCATGGTTCTGTGTTGTCAGAGAGCTTTTTAATGGCACCAGCCAGCTGTTTTAGAATCATCAGCAATGATGAAGGCCACATGGCCCAGAGTGTATGCTATTTTTTTTTAAAAGGTGCTATCCAATTTGTTCCTTCCTTTGTTCTTTCCATCAAATGTTGCCCCTTCTGTAACTTATCTAACTAGATTTTCAAACTTTCTATTGAATCTATTGCTAACACCGCTTCCTGATAACAGATAGTATTAAAAAATAAATCAACCTATCTCCTCTTCTTCTGATTCTTTTGCCAGTTATTTTAAATATTTATTGAATGGTCAACAACCTCTGCAATGGGTACAAATCTTTCTTACTGATTGTAAGAAATATCCTCACACATTTGAACATTCTTATTGGAACCCTCTTATTCTTTTTGTGTCTGTCGGCAACAATCTCCCAGTGTGCTTTCAGCTGTGAATTTCCACATCCTCATATATTACTGGGTTTGATATATTGAGTTAGATTTAGCTCTTAGGGCTAACGGAACCAAGGGATATGGGGAGAAAGCAGGAACGGGCTATTGATTTTGGATGATCAGCCATGATCATATTGAGTGGTGGTGCGGCTCAAAGGGCCAAATGGCCTACTCCTTTGAATTGACAATGATTAATGACCCAATTTTGTATACAGATAGCAGATATATAATTTTACACACACTTTATTTCTTAAAAGTGAACTTCAATGAAGGACTTAGTATGTTAGACATCTTACACACAAATATACCTCATGGACACAAAAAATGGCATATTTTTGCCGTTACCAATTGGAAGGATGGGCAATTGAACCCATTATTACAATTATTCAAGTTAATTATTCATTAATTTATCCCACTTTAAAAATATCCAATTATGCCCCATTACTAGGTTCTCACCAAGAAAACACAATTTAGATTACATTGCAACAACTGCCTAAAGATATCGGACAATGTGTGAAAAGATCTAACACATATGTTGAGTGGAAAAAAGTTGAATGGAGATGCCTATAATACCCATATGATAAAGTGAGTACAAGTGTTTGCCTCCTTCACTGCAGGGTAGAAGCAGATACACTTGGAAACTGCCTGCCTTACAAACGTTGAAGCAGAAAAAGTGAAACAAGTTGTCAAATTAACATTTATGCTAATATTCCATTGCATATGCCATGTAAAACAGGGTGCAAGCTTGGAATCTGTGATTTCCAATTGTCATAATTTTGTGGTAATGTCTAAAGGGAGGAACACTTGAGTAATATTTCAGAGATGCCAAGAGGAGTGATACAAAAATTGAAGAAGAAAACCTCCAAAAGATTGTTAAGGACCCCATTAATTAATGGCCTGCCAGTGGTAATATTTAAACAAATGAATTTTAAATATCATAAGGTAACATGAACGGTTCATGAAGAGAATGAAATTAATGCCATCTATATGAACCTTTATGGTCAAAGTCCAATATAAAAGCTTCCAACAATTTAGCCAAAAGTCAGAAAATCAAATGATAGATTCAGTGCTGGGACTATTTATTTTTTGTTCTTGTACATCAATGACTAGGAAATGGGTGCGCAGTGTAATATTTTCAATTCAGCAGACACCACCAAACTAGGAGGCATGGGAGTCATTGCAGAGGACAACATGGATAAGGTAGCAGAATGAGCAGACGAATTACAGATGAAATATAGCTAAGTGTCAATTATTTTTGTACATCCTTTGTAAACCAGCACTGCATTTCCTTGTATCAAGCATTATATTTTTGGCATAAAGAATCACATACACAATTATCTTAATCTTGCCATTTGTACAATTCCTGTAGCCATAATGACTTTATGTGGCTCTGTGAAATTGCTGAACATGTAAATCCGGATTCCCCTGAGGCAGCGTGAGCAACGAGCAGCCATTAGGTCTCATAGAAAGATAGAAAATAGGTGCACGAGTAGGCTATTCGGCACTTTGAGCCAGCACCGCATTCAATATGATCATGGCTGATCATCCAGAATCTGTACCCTGTTCCTGCTTTAGCACAGAGAGCTAAATCTAACTCTCTCTTGAAAACATCCAGTGAATTGGCCTCCACTGCCTGTTTGGAGATAATTCCACAGATTCACAACTCTCGGGTGAAAACGTTTTTCCTCAGTTCAGTCCTAAATGGCCTACCCCTTATTCCTAAACTGTGACCCCTGGTTCTGGACTTCACCAGCATCAGAAACATGTTTCCTGCATCTAGCCTGTCCAATCCCTTAAGAATTGTATATGTTTCTATGAGATCCCCTCTCACCCTTCTAAATTCCAGTGAATCCAAGCCCAATCGACCTATTCTTTCATGATATGTTAGTCCCGCAGGTCTCAGGTGGAGAAGCTCGATCCTCGCACGTCTAAAATGCCTTTTAACAAGTCGCCGCTAGCCATGGAATTTTTAACTCTTAAATCTCACTGATGTATGGAGACTTTTAAAATAGTTTAAAAGGTATTTTATAAATTTAAAAACAGGTTTGGAAGTATACTTGTTAAAAATAACAATTGAGAAATTAATTTAACTATAAATTTTAAAAAAACATTTGCTTTTTATTCATGGACAGGATCATGCTAAGTCACCAGATGTAAAGAACGTTCAGTCACTAAGCTCGGCGCCTCAGGGATCTTTGTGACAAATTCAGCAGAAGGTGAGGATGCATTCCGGCTACACTAACATTTGCTCACTTGTGGATTTAGAGGTACAGCAACAACTTAATGCAGCCTGATCCTTCAATATACTGAGAAATCTGCAGGCTTTATATTGACTTCATTCATTTCAGTGGAGAGGATGAAACCAAGAGGGAGATTTGAAAATTTTCAGGAAATTTATATTTTTTAACTAAAAGTTTTTTTTTTGTATTAATCTCTTTCAAACTATATTTCAGTTTTATTTTTAATATTTTAATAACTTTTAATTATGACAGCTAACTGTAATAGTTTTTTTAATTAATTCGTAACCAAGAAAATTAAAGAGATCAGCAAAAATCATCACAATTCATCCAACGGGGCCAGATTACACAATCTTTTGCAAAACTCCAATAATCTGGGATCTGATTGTTTGGATATTCTGATGGTCTGACATCTGGTTCACGCATTACTCCAGAATGTGTATCGGGGGCCATAGAGCAAGTGGAGGAGAATGAATTCCAAATGCCTTCCAACGTTGAATCCCACTTGGGTTTTGCAGCGTCTCAACAGTCACACCGAGAAATATGCAGGCTAAACACCGACTTCAGTCGACTGAGAGGCTGACATTAGACTTTGCGCTGGATGTGCCTTTGGAGCTGTTGTTGAGATTGGGAACACTGGAGGTCAGGACAGTGGATAGGTTTGCAGCTGCAGCTATTATTTGGACAGATTATGTAATTTCCCCTCCCTTTAAACTAATTGGATTCACTGGATTACCATTGTGTAACATATAACAATTGTGAAATAAAAGCAAATCCAGCACTATCTATTAGAGTGTACAGTCCACTACAGAGAGAATCAGATCCAAACTGCACAAGGTTTCAAGGATCAAAGTAAAGGGCAAAAAGATCTGGGGATCATGAGGAAAATTGCTTGTGCAGAATAATTGTTATTAGGAATTCACTGCCTGAAAGATGATCAGGGCTATCTTGAGGTAAAATTAATTTTCAGAGTTATAGAGAAAGCACAATGGAAGCAAGACTAAGTTTCTGTATAAAAAGCAGACATGGGCTTGGTGAGCCAAATGGCTTGCAGTACGATCTCAAATGATCATATATCTGATTTATTATTTTTGACATCTTACTGCGTGCAAAATAGCTGGCAACTGATTAATAACTGTGACTCCACAAATTATTTTAATGATAGCTTTAGCTCACACTGAGAATGTGATCTGATGTTTGCAAATGTATGTTCCTTCATTTGATCATGGACATTCTTCCATTTGTCAGAATACCAATGAACTTTAGCGTGAGATGTATATTTTAATGAAATGGCTTTCATTTTAACAAAATTGCTGCTTCCATTTAATCAGCTTGATGTTCAAATAATAACATAGGCTGTGGTCAATTTTCTGGTCACTAAATATAAAACTTGATTGAATATGTCCATATATCAACACTCAGATATATCAACACTCAGAAACATGGGGAGTAACATTTTCCATGGCGAGGGCATGGTTTTCTGCTCTTCATTGCAACTACTGACAGGGGTAAAATGAAAATCTATTTCTCCCACTTGAGGTAACTAGAAAACATGGGAAACTAAACAAGAACTGCATTTCTGCACATCCATCATGTTTTTGTAAAATTTAATTACATCTTAAGATGCATCATGAAATCTAACAGGGTTCAGCATTAAGATTCACTTTCCATGTGTTGTATCATAGTCATACAGCCTGGAACCAGGCCAATTTGCTCACTTGTAATCCCATTTTACTCTCTACACATTCCCATCAGATTTCCCACATTTTGCTGCTCTAGTAGCAATGTACAGTGGCCATTTAAGCTAGGAAATTGTTAATTTTTGGTGAGTAGAGGGAATCTCACGAGGGAGGACGCGCAAACTGGACTTAGACAGAAGCAAAGGTCTAGACTGCACTCAGATGGCTAGAGCTGTGAAGCAGCAGCAAAACTAATTGCATCACTGTGCCAGCCCATATACTGGGTATTTCCAGAACCAACGGCAACAGAATAAATTAAACCCCACTTTTACTATATGGGACGATTTTCTACAGAAATCCTTGCTTGATTCAACTATGTCAAGAAAACTGTTGATTAATGGCTGCCCATCAACAAATCTGCTGCATTGTCTGTCCATTTATGCGATTGCTTAACATGCTTTTTACTGAAAACAAAGGGCGTTACAGTGGCGCAGTGGAAGAGCTGATATCTCACAGCGCCAGTGACCTGTGTTCAAACCTATCGATGAGTGCTGTCTGTGCAGAGTTTGGAGGTTCTCCTTGTGACTATGTGGGTTTTTTCCAGGTGCTCCGCAGAGTTCCTCCCACATCCCAAAGACATGCAGGTTTGTAAGTTAATTCGTAAATTGCCTTTAGCATGTTGGGTACTAAAATGGGATAATGTAGAACTAGTGTACGGGTTATGGATCGGAGTGGACCCTGTGGTCCGGAGGGCCCATTCTAACACTGTATCTCTAAATTAAACTAAAGGGAATCTAATAGTTCCCTGCATTACAATTGCGGCTGTATTTCAGTAGCGTTTTACTGGCTGTGAAGTTCATCAGGATGTCCTGTGGCCATTACTACTTCTATAAAAATGTAAGTTCCTTCTTTCTTTGGTGTCATAAAAACTAATCAGGAGCAAGGCAAGGGGAATTCAATCAAGCCAAATACATTCTAAAGGGAATTTAAAGGGTCACAAATTAAGTACAATTTGATTTTGTCTAGACCTTGCTAGCATTTGGAAAACACGCCTCAGCTGTGATCCACCAAACCACTATATTAAGTACATGGAATGTACTTCACACAGTGCAACTGATATCTGAAATTCTTAGCAAAACTCAGCTTGAAGAGTGTTGTTCAAAGCATGAAAGGATGCTTTCTAACTTGCTTAGGCAAGTTTATTAAAAACTTGCTAAAGTATCTTAATGTGTCTAAATCTATACTGTGAGACGAATCAGTAATAGATACATACGTGCATACTTCCAATGGATACCTGCAAAAGCAGCTGTATTTAACGTTAATCTACAAATAACAAATATTTACACGTCAGTACAGATCTTCTGCTGAGCAGACAAGCCCATGACTCGGTTGGACAGTAGAACAACCTGCACAGCAAAGGCTTCTGCTCAGGAGAGCATTGGCCCCAAGACATAAATAGTGCACTGGTGGACTCATGGAGCCCAAAGGATCTCTGCCAAGTTTGCAGTTTCCAGGTCTCAGGCTGGGAATTCTGCCCATTGAGTTTATGCCAGATTAAACCTGGCATTAAAACAAATAGGAGAAATCAGCTGTCAGCAGAGGAGAGATTATTATTTGATTCAATTAAAATTAAGTATTTTAAAATTCATTTACAGCACCATGTGTGTATGCACACATGTATTTCAATACTTTAAATTTATGTTTTCAACGTTTATAAAGCAGCTCAAATACCTTTTTGTGGTGTATATTATATAATTGGTGTTACCTGCCTCCAAGTTAAAAGGGGATCAGTGTGATGTATGTGATATAATTAGCATATGTTATGTCTTGTGCGAGGGGACGCATGCGCTGGGGGAAACTCAAGGTGGCGTCCTGGAATAAAGAAGCTTGTTAGTTTACTCCCGTATCCGAGTGTTCTTTTAAGTCAGTTCCAAGTACCCAAATACACAACACTTTTCATACACCCAATAACAAGTTTTAACACCCAATGAACCTGGTGGCAGTGTCTCAATTACTACCAATGCCATCAGTAGGTTAAGGGGCTGTCCCACTGTGGCGACCTAATAGGCGAGTTTAGAAGAGTTTAGGAGAGTTTGAAAAAGTGTCATGTTGACAACCTCCTTCGACCATGTGGAAGACCTCCTTCGACCATGTGGAAGACCTCCTTCGACTAGGTTGAAGACCAGCTTTAGGAAAATTGGACACCGAATAATGGAGTGAAGATGACCTCCTTTGACCTCCCTTTGACTATGTTTAAAAAATATATATATTTCTCTTAGAAGCATATACATATCATAATCAAAACACGTTTTGTTTATCAGTTACATATTGTTCATGGGTGGGATTCCAGTTATCAAAGTAGTACGGGTCTTCATTTATTAATTGCATATTAACTCTGCTTCTATTTGTATATATTTAAAGTAGATAGGAAGAAAGGAGAGAAAAAAACAATAAAAAAGGATAGAATAAGTTACCAATAATACACCTTAGGAGATAGGTCCGTAGATTATAAAACATAACTATTCATCTAATCCTGGGTTCAAGCTTCAGTCAGGCTTCCTATCTACGACTACCCTCGATTACCTACAAATAACATGCCGACCTACTACGACCCACCTCGACTAAACCTACGAGTAAAAAAAAATTGATATTTTTCCATGGCGCCCTTTTTTTACTCGCGGGCACTTTTCAACAAATTGATAAACACGCCGCAACCTAGCTGAGGCCTCAAGTACGCGGGGACTACTCACGAGCATGAAGGAGAGTTACAAAGACCTCCTAGGACCTCGTGTCGACCATGCTGCGAGTACGAGTCAAGGGCAAATTCTTCTGAACTCGCGAATTAGATTGCCACAGGGGACAGCCCCTTTAGACTCTTACACCGAGTGAGTTCCGATGTAGAACAATGCTGATTGTATCTTAACAATGAGCTGGAATTCAGGAACCTTGGAACCTGGAACATGGCAGAAGAAACAATCTGATACGAATGCAGGCAGCCAGTGTTCATGGAATATGATAATCTTCCCCATTATATACACCCATTTAATTTGATCAGTATCCAGATATACATTTGTTGCCCTACATTAGTTCAGTCTATTTCAAGCAAATTAGGCTCGTTTTTTCAATGAGCTGCTGGAATCCTGTAATTCCTGATGGGAGTCATGAAAAACAATTGGCTAAAGATGTTTAGAAAGGTAAAAAAATATTTTTTTAGCTGGGTAAGAATACATTGGAGACACAAGAGTCTGATGGATCTTTCCATGATGCTTGGTTGCACAATGGACTAAGAAAAAAGAAAGCTCACTTTTAATATAAAGCTAACTAAACATGGAAAAGGAGCACAATTTCAGTATTAAGAACGATAAAAAAAATAGGAATACATATGCTATAAGATACTGTAAATCCCATAAAACTGCAAGAGGTTCATCTAGCAGTTAGGTTAGGAATATGAATATGCTAAGAGTATTCATCCAAAAGTTGTTGATTCACTGTTCATCAAAGTAAGGGAGAAATTGGGAAAAACTGAAATATTATTTGAAAGATTCTTTGAAAAAAATAGGGAACAATCTCATTAATTACTTAACTAATTGCACCAGTAGGTGAACTTGGTTCATTAAATCATGTTTAATGTTATTGTAGTTTAAAATGCAATACATTGTAATATGGAACATTATTATAGTTGCACTTTGCACAAAATACTAGATGACTTGGGGCAAGTTGGTTGGGAAAATCTGGTGTTAATGCAAAGTAACAATTGTATTTTACAGTAAACGGTTACTTTTTATATTTTGATATCTCATTGGTCTTGCCTCACTCAATAAACTCTTTGAAAACTCTCAAAAAGGGATGGATTTAAGCCTCCCTCCAGAAACATAAGCAAAAACTGCAAATGGAGGATATCTGAAATAATGACAGAAAATGTGAGAAATACACAGTAGTTCAGGCTGCGGATTAGTCAGGATGCTCCCTGGCCTGCTGAATAGATGAATTTGTTTACTGCAGGAACATGATCTAATGTATCAGTGCAGTCATTGCTAAAGAGGAGACATTAACGTCTAATGTTTTCCCACTTGGTAAAATGTAAAAGGGTCTGTGGCAATGGAAAATAGTATAAGAGAGTACTCCTGTTTATTGGATGTTTAAGAAAGAACTGCAGATGCTGGAAAAATCAAAGGTAGACAAGGAATAGGCGACATTTAGTGTCGCAAACGGGAAGTGGTCAAGATTAGACTTTTAATTATATAGAGGCCATCGCAACTTTAATTAGGCAACACAGCTTTAGCATTTCCAAACCAAAGGTAACACAGCTTTAGCATTTCCAAACTATATTTTTAAACCACATTAAGGGCACTGACAGGTATGAGTGAGTGAGTGAGTGAGTGAGTGAGTGAGTGAGTGAGTGAGTGAGTGAGTGAGTGAGTGAGTGAGTGAGTGAGTGAGTGAGTGAGTGAGTGAGTGAGTGAGTGAGTGAGTGTGTGTGTGTGTGTGTGTGTGGCCATAAGAGCACTCACGACCAGGGATACAAGTTGATTTTTGCTCTTCTAATTTAATTCAGAATGATGTGGATGACAGTATGACTTTTGCTAGAATGTTGTCACAGCAACCACTGTTACTTGGGTGTTATCATCCTTCAAAACTTTATGTTTGTTTCCATGTCCACCATTGTCATTACCTTATTAAACAGACATGCAAAAGAGTCAGCGGAAGCAGCATTTATTCTGTTTATACTGCCAGAGTTCATGTTTTTTTTTTTAACTCATTAAGTCAACTAAGGAATAATATTTGGGACTTTGTATAACATTCTGAGAAGTATTCTTATATTCAACAAATAGTGAACCTCAGAAGAAACTGACCTAGTTTCCTGTGCAATGTTCAAAAAGGATTTCATCCTGTCTGCAACTGATGCAGAATTGAAAAGCAGATCAGACCCGGCAATGCCAGTCAACTTTCTAGTGTGGCACACACTTTATTTTGGTTTTGATCATAATCTCATGCTATTTTGGAAATAATCAAATTTCAGATGTATTGAAATTGCAGAATCAATCTATAACTCCAACCTAATGCAGAAATGTCCTTTCTCCACTCGTTTTACTATGTTGTTTTTTATGCTGAAGATATGATGATTTTTGTAACTGAAAATATTTTGGTGATGCACAATTGAGGTGCTGCTTTTCTTTTATTTTGGTTTAATTTGTCATGAAGAACACTTCAGAATGCCGTCACAGGACAGATGAATTTTATCTGTAAATAATTAGTTACAACCTATGCTCACTTTTCATATCACTTTTCAAACATCAGTCTGAAGAAGGGTCTCAACCCGAAACGTCACCCATTTCTTCTCTCCAGAGATGCTGCCTGACCCGCTGAGTTACTCCAACGTTTTGCCCACTTTCCATACCATATCCATATACCAACATCAAAGATACACTCCACAGAAACTACCATAACATTAAGTACTGCACAACTAAAATAGTTTCCTTTTCTGTATTTCCAAATAAAACAATTTCAATCTTAATTAAAAATAATGGCTGCCATTCAATGTCCAAGAAAAGCAGGTCAAAGAAGATTTTTAAAGTTCTTTGAAGGTGTGACAGTTGACTGTTGAAGGTACTCTTACAGGATAAGTGTATCTTGATTTTCCAGATTATTTGACATGAGACCCGTAACTAAAATGAGGGATCGTGCTCTGACAATGGGAGTCCAAGGTGACGTATTGTAACTCTAATTGCAGTTCAACTTGGACCAATGCCTACTCTTGTGGTGAAAAGTATTTTAAAATGATCTTAGCCAATGTAATAATTGTATAGTCTTTACAGCAGACGTCTGAATTTACAGGCAAATGCAAAAGGGATGGAATTCACAGCCCATTTTATGCTCTGCACTTAATGGAAATAAAGAAAATTGTGGTAAGTGGGTGATTGATTTAACACCATACATTTTACAATCCCACGCATGATCAATTTCATGCACAATATTTTTTTAGGAAGAGGAAAGCTAAATGAGATTTACAGACGTTTAACATCTGGAGAGACAAATTTGAACTTTTCAGTTCTGTGCCCTTTCTGATGTTTCCTTTCCCAATCATTGTATCCTCTTCCAGTCCTCCAAACCTTCCTGAATTTCACTCACTTCCGAACTTGGTATCTTATGCACTCCGGTTTTCTATTAATCGTGGCTTAATTGCCCTTGGCAATCTACGTTCTAATCTCTGGAATATCCTTGTCTCTTCCTTGAAATATTCCTTACACCTTTTTCATTGAATTGGGGATGATCAGCCATGATCACATTGAATGGCGGTGAACAAAATGCAGGAGTAACTCAGTGGAAAAAGCAGCATCTCTGGAGAGAAGGAATGGGTGACGTTTCGGGTCAAGACTTTTCTTCAGACAGGCGGGGGTGGGGGAGACAAGAGATATGGAAGGGTAAGGTGTAAAAATGACAGATCAAAGCAGACAATGCTCTATTATAGATTAATTATATCTGCATCTATTATATCTGCATCTATTATAAACCTAATGACTCCCACAGCTATCTAAATTACACTTCTCCCCACCTTCTCTAGTAAACACTCTATCCCTTACTCCCAATTCCTCCGTCTATGCCACATCTGCACCCAAGATGTGGTGTCCTCATTCTTTAGGGAACGGGGATTCTCCTCTTCCATCATAGATGAGGCCCTCAAACAGGTCTCCTCAGTACCTCGCAGCTCTGCCCATGCTCCCCCTCCCCTCCCCCTCCCCCTTTAGTCACAACAGGGACAGAGTTCCAGAAAGGTGACTGGAAAATTGAGTCACCTTTCACCCCATCAGCCGACGCATACAACAGATAATGCTCCGTCATTTTTGCCACCTTCAACAGGATCACACTACGCCACATCTTCTCATCTTCACATCTTCACCCCTTTCTGCTTTCTGCAGAGAACACTCCCTCCTCAACTTCCTGGTAAACTCATCCCTTCCCATCCAAACCACCCCTTTCCCAGGTACTTTCCCCTGCAACGGCAGGCGATGCAACACTTGTCGCTATACCTCCCCCTTCGACTCCATCCAAGGAACCCGACAATCCTTTCAGGTGAGGCAGAGATTCAATTGCACTTCCTCCAACTTCTTCAACTGTACCCGTTATTCCAGGTGTGGACTCCTATATATCGGCAAGACCAATATTTGGTTTAGGCTCGGCGATCGTTTCACTGAACCACTCCATTCAGTACGCATCCTGATTGCTAAACACTTTAACTCCCCTTCCCATTGCCTTACAGACTTTTCTGTCCTGGGCCTCCTCCACTGTCAGAATGTGGCCCAAAGCAAACAGGAGAACATCAAATTAATTATAACATCACTTGAAATTCACCTCGATGTTCCAAAGAAGGACCCTCCTCATAGGTCAGGAAAATTACATTTAAAAACTACATTTAAAGTTAGGGTTGAGAAAAATATAGGTTTTATTCTAATATTGTGAATTAAGTGAATTCTCGTGTGACAAGAGTGAAGACAATGTAACTGGCCTCAGTACCATAAGAAATAACACAGGCATATAACAATACAACATAGATGTAATTGCCAAAGGACATAATTAGAAATAAGCATGAATGGCTTCAGCAAATGGAAAGAATTAAAAACTAGCATTCCAGACAAGTTCCATAATTAATCACAGATGATCAATTTTGCATGCTATGTCATTTAAACATTTTACTGACTTCAGACACAAGATTACTGGAGGTGGAATGATCACAGCCATTTACAAATGCACAAAAGTGCAGACTAGAGAACTTGCACTTGTTGAGTTGAATAGTTATTTCTATGTCATAATGGAATATGAGTAAATGAAATATCCCAGCAATAGCAAATTGGACGGAGTCAAATTGCATCCTGGTAGCAAACTGAACAGCGGCCAACCCCAGTGTGAGCAAAGGTTGCACAAGAATGTGCTTTGCTGACTTGAATCAGACAAACATACAACACATGAAAAGTCCCTTCGACCCACAACGTCTGTGCCGAACATTATACCTACTTAAACTAACCATCTGCCTGCAAATTTTAGTTTTTTTAGTTTTAGAGATACAGTGCAGAAACAGGCCCTTCGGCCCACCGAGTCCACTCCGACCAGTGATCCCCACACACTATCACTATCCTACACAAACCAGGGACACTTATACCAAGCCAATTGACCTACAAACCTGTAGGTCTTTGGGGGAAAACGAACGTGGTCACAGGGAGAACGAACGTACAAACTCCGTCCAGACAGCACCCATAGTCGGGATCGAACTCGTAAGCGCTGTAAGGCAGCAACTCTACTGCTGCACCACAGTGCAGTCCTAATGCTCCATATCCTTCCATTCCCTACATATCATGCGTATATAAAAAAGCCTTTGAACCCCCATTATCATATCTGCTTCTAAAAAAAAACCTTCCATACACATCTCCTTTAAACTTTCTCGCTCTAACCTTATAGCAATGTCCTCAAGTATTTGACATTTACCCAGGAAATAGGTTCTGACCATTAGAAAACAATAGCCACACATAATCTAATGTACTGATTTAATTCTTAAAATAAAAATTAATGACTAATGCTTCTGCATAGTCACAATGATACTGCACTGTACTGCATCAAACTTCGTCATGAAGGGAGGCTATATACGAATTCCCAGTAAGATCATACCACCACAAGTACTATCTTAAACCACATCTTAAACCTCTCCATCTTACTTCATTGTGCAGCACTTCCAAATTGACATCTTGAAATATGCCAGCATTAATTTCTCCTAACTCTTGCTCTGGGTTCATTCATTTTTCTTTCCTCTACTGCTAAAGCACCTTGCAGCATTTTCAGTAGGTTAAAGTTTAAATGCAAGTTGTTCTAACCCTCTTCCATTTCTGTAATATTTTGAAGCATGAAATATGATTATCATGGGCATTAAACTCCACCACTAAGAACAATGAGCCTTTCATTCCTAAGGTAATTGCTAATGGTGAAGATTAAAAATGTGAAAGTTGCAATGTAATGTGAAAAGTTCATCTTAAGTTCTTCAGTTAATTGTTTGCGTAAAAGCATAATTTAAACCGTTACACAATATTTAATTTGTGGGTTCAGAATTTGAATGATTAATTTTGAGCAGATATATATTTAAATTTATATACCATATATTTTTCAATCATTGTCTTGAAACACGATAGGGAAATTCCCAATAAAATAAAAAGTTGCTTGTTATCCCATTGTTGCATCTTCTATATTACTAAAAGTCTGATCTTGGCCACTTCCTGTTGCACTCTACATTAATTTTAGAAAAAACGCTGCCACTTACAGCTGTGATCTTTGGCCATCTTTGGACTCAGAGTCCCCCTCCGCTGGTCAGGACAAGAGGATTTTTCCCATCGATGAAAAATAAAAGACATTAAGGTTTAAAAAATGTTGAGATTCTCTCTCCTGAAGGCCACGCCCCTTCCGGAGGGACTATAAAACATGGAAGTATGGAGGTGCCTCAGTTCTCTGAAAGATGGGGGGAGGGGGGGGGGGGGGGGGGCGAGATGTCGCAATTCTCAGTCTGTGGTGTGAATAACACTGAATACATGTCTACTAAACTGTGAGTGGTTTTACTGACCTGTCAGTGCCCTTAATGTGGTTTGAAAATGTAGTTTGCAAATGCAAACGTATTTTTTGGTTTGAGAATGCAAAAGTTGCCTTGCCTAATTGAAAAGTTGGTTTGAGAATGCAAAAGGTGCCTTGCCTAATTGAAAAGTTGGTTTGAGAATGCTAAAGTTGCCTTGCCTAATTGAAAAGTTGGTTTGAGAATGCAAAAGTTGCCTTGCCTAATTGAAAAGTTGGTTTGAGAATTCCTTGCCTAAGTGAGAAGTTGGTTTGAGAATGCTAAAGTTGCCTTGCCTAATTGAAAAGTTGATTTGAGAATGCCTTGTCTAATTGAAAAGTTGGCTTGAGAATGCCTTGCCTAATTGAAAAGTTGGTTTGAGAATGCTAAATTTGCCTTGCCTAATTGAAAAGTTGATTTGAGAATGCCTTACCTAATTGAAAAGTAGGTTTGAGAATGCATTGCCTAATTGAAAAGTTGCCTTGAGAATGCCTTGCCTAATTGAAAAGTTAGTTTGAGAATGCAAAAGTTGCCTTATTGAAAAGTTGGTTTGAGATTGCTAAAGTTGCTTTGCCTAATTGAAAAGTTGGTTTTTAGAATGCTAAACTTACCTTGCCTAATTGAAAAGTTGGTTTGAGAATGCTAAAGTTGCCTTGCCGTCTATATAATTAAAAGTCTAATCTTGACCACTTCCTGTTTGCGCTGTATATTGATTTTAGGAAAAACGCTGCCATGTACGGCTGTGATTTTTGGCCATCTTACTCAGAGCCCACCTCCGCTCATCAGGTGCCGACCATATTTCCCATCGATGAAAAATAAGAGTTATTAGTGTTTAAAAAATGTTGAGATTCTCTCTCCTGTCAATCACGGCATGAAGGCTATGACCCTTCTGGTGGGAGGGATAATAAAACCTGGAAGTGTGGACGTGGCTCAGTCTCTGCCTGAAGTCACACCTCTGTCTTTAATGGCCTTGCACCCTACTTGAAATGGTATGAAACTGCATTTGAATTTGGTGGCCTTGCACCCTGCTTGAAATGGTATTAAACTGCACTTGAATTTGGTGGCCTTGCTCCCTGCTTGAAATGGTAGGAAACTGCACTCGGATTTGGTGGCCTTGCACCGTGCTTGAAGTGGTAGGAAACTGCACTCGAATTTGGTGGCCTTGCACCCTGCTTGAAGTGGTAAGAAACTGCACTCGAATTTGGTGGCCTTGCACCCTGTTTGAAGGGCATTTCAAGGAATAGCCATGAATCAACTGCCAGCCCACCAGCCTTGAGTGAGTGAGCTGTCAGCAGGCCAAGAATCCATTTGGCCCACAATGTTCATACTAGCCCTCTGGAAACCAATCCATTCAGTGCACAACACCCATACTAGCGCTCCAGAAAGCCCCCCCCACCAATATTGGAATTGGTGGAGAGGTGGAATATTGCGTTGGGGGACCAGCCCTCCCACTTAGTCTAGTGTAATTATAAACGTCAAAGATTCTATCAACAATTTAAATTTTCCTTACAGCCACGAGCAGTTATGAATTTTGGCTTCTAAGCTTTACTTTTGAACATCTATTCACTATTCCTCTCAAATAAATTGGAAAGCAAAAACACATTTTGTTCAGATTTTGTCAAGGAAAGAACTGGAATTTTCAATTTAAAACAAAATTGCCATTTCAGCTTAAATCTAGTCTCAAAATGTCTTTATAGCTCACAAACTTCTCTGCTGCATAGAACAAAGAGAACATAAATTCAATTTACGGCCAGGGGTGAATTAGATGATCTCATTCGGAGTTGGATTTTGGTTGGTGGGACAAATCTGGTAGATTTTCCATTGTGAACAACAGCCCTTTTTGGAAGAACATGGGTTGGATTACAACAAGATTGGCGTAATTTGCCACATATACTATTTTTGATTGTTTGCCAATACTTTTTGTACAGTCTCACATGAAAGATTATAGTCCTTGAGGGAAACAAAGGTGGCATTTTGTGATTTAGTGTGCATAAGTTAGGCCTCTAGCTATTCCAGGTGAAATATTCCAAGAACTATGTTGTTGTTGTAAAGGTAAGATTTGTGCGGTCTGTAGAAAAAAAAAGTGCTTTCCACGCCCAAAGCACCCGTGAAGTGAATCGCTGAGTGTAAACAGCTCCCAATCCTGCTGCTCATTTCTTGCATCAAAAACTGGACAATTATTTTGGATAATACGAGAATTACGGGTTATGGGGTTTGTACTAGGAAATGGTAATTAAGTAAAAGATTAACCATGATCTTTCTGAACAGCGGTGGAGGCACAGATCCATGTCTCAATGACAAAATTCTCCCTCTCAGACCAGTAGTAACCTGGGCACCAATTCTGTCCTACAATCAAACCACTGGGATGGCTGCTTAACTTTAAGCTTTTGTTGATTCAGCTATGTTTTAACTAAATAATCGTTTGCTTAATAGTAATGATTATATTTCACAGGCGTATAGGCATAAGTGCAACCAAGGCATAAGTGCAACCAAATCTCGTTACACTTGTGTGCAATGACAATAAAATATATTATTATTATTATAAGATTATTTTAAAATTAGGTTCAGATCTTCTGGTAGTGATGAATGGGGCCAGTTTTGGCAGTTTTAGAAATAGCTTAACATAGCTCTCTCCACACTATTTCAATGATATGGTTTAACTAATCTCAGCAAGCACCATGCCAACATAAATTGTTTAATTTTACGTGCCAATTACAGCCATTTTTGGCCATTCTGAGTAAGATTGCCAAGCGGGCCAAATTGTTGATAATTCTTGGACATAGGACCTCAGAACAGTATTAAACCTGCCTTATCTCACTGCAATTAGAACCTTCAATTGGAAGAAAGAGGAAATGTTTATTCTACTGTCGTAGTTGGATTTCACCCCAAGTTAATTAATATAAAAAAGTAATTGCCCTGTGGGGCCTATTGAGGCCTCCACAGTCGCCGCTAAGGTGGCCCGATGTTTCAGGCCTGGTGATGGTGCTCTGACTTCGGGAGAACCCTCTCAGCGGCTTGGGATGCCTGGAACAGCTGCTTCCTTACCGGAGACCGTGGCTTCCAAGCCAACAGGCCGCGCTGGATGGAGCTCCACCAATGGCGATCTCGATGAGAGATCCCAGGCTCCCGATGTTAAATTTCAGCGCCGCTGCACGCGGCTGGCCGCTCCACAGACCGCAACTCCCCGATGTTTCAATCGGCAGATCCTGGAGCATACCGGTGTCCCAAGGTATCACCCGCTCCGCGATAGCAATCCAGCGCTGTGCTGCCGCCGAAGCCAAGGTTCTGGCCAGGTCTCCACAGGAAACACCACTCCAGGCCCCGCTGGTAGGCTGCGAGGACGGGTTGAAGGTGCTGCCCGGAAGAAAGCAGCCTCTCCGACCAGGTAGGGACTTGAAAAGCAGTCCCCCCCCCCCCCCCAATAAAATATCAGACCACAAATAACACACTTTTAACGCACTAAAAATTAAAAAAAAAGTGGAAGAAAAAGGACCGCTGTAGGACAGGCAGCCGTACAGGACAGCGCCCCCTCTAAGACATTTAACGAGCATAAAATTACCAGGTGGTTGGGCTTGAAAAGGCTGGCCTCTGTTGGTAGCTTATAGCAGACTTTCTTATTCATTGCAAGTTAAGTACTGCAGAAGTTCATGTTACTGCCTCACACATTTATAACAACATTTAATAGACATTTGGACAGGTACATGGATAGGAATGGTTTAGAGGGATATGCGCCCAACAGGGGCATGTGGAACTACTGTACATGGAGCACCTTGGTCGGCATGGACAAGCTGGGGCAAAGGGTATTTTTCAATGCTGTATGACTATGACCTCCAAAGATCTGGGTTAAATCCTGACATGCTCCGTGTAACCTTGTTGATTTCTACAAGTGTTCCCGTTTCCTCCCACATCCCAAAGATTAACTGGTAGGTTGATTGGCTAATGTACAGTGCCCTCCATAATGTTTGGGACAAAGACCCATCATTTATTTATTTGCCTCGGTACTCCACAATTTGAGATTTGTAATGGAAAAAAATCGCATGTGGTTAAAGTGCACGTTGTCAGATTGTATTAAAGGCCATTTTTATACATTTTGGTTTCACCAAGTAGAAATTACTCAGGTGTATTTAATTGCCTCCTTAATGCAAGTATAAGAGAGCTCTCAGCACCTAGTCTTTCCATCACCATTGGAAACTTTTATTGCTGTTTATCAACGAGGACCAAAGTTGTGCCAATGAAAGTCAAAGAGGCCATTATGAGACTATGAAACAAGAATAAAACTGTTAGAGACATCAGCCAAACCTTAGGCTTACCAAAATCAACTGTTTGGAACATCATTAAGAAGAAAGAGAGCACTGGTGAGCTTACTAATCGCAAAGGGACTGGCAGGCCAAGGAAGACCTCCACAGCTGAATGCTGAAGAATTCTCTGTATAATAAAGAAAAATCCTCAAACACCTGTCCGACATCAGAAACACTCTTCAGGAGTCAGGTGTGCCAATAGACAACAGACAATAGGTGCAGGAATAGGCCATTCGGCCCTTCGAGTCATTCAATGTGATTATGGCTGATCATCCCTGTGTGAATTTGTCAATGAGCACTGTCCGCAGCAGACTTCATAAACAGTAATACAGCGGCTCCACTGCAAGATGCAAAACACTGGTTAGCCGCAAAAATAGGATGGCCAGGTTACAGTTTGCCAAGAAGTACTTAAAAGAGCAACTACAGTTTTGGAAAAGGGTCCTGTGGACAGATGAGACAAAGATTAAGTTATATCAGAGTGATGGCAAGAGCAAAGTAAGGAGGAGTGATGACACTGCCCAAGATCCAAAGCATACCACCTCATCTGTGAAACACGGTGGTGGTGGGGGGGTATTATGGCTTGGCATGTATGGCTGCAGAAGGTACTAGCTCGCTTATCTTCATTGATGATACAACTGCTGATGGTAATAGCCTAATGAATTCTGAAGTGTATAGACACATCCTATCTGCTCAAGTCAAACAAATGCCTCAAAACTCATTGGCCGGCAGTTCATTCTACAGCAAGACAATGATCCCAAACATACTGCTAAAGCAACAAAGGAGTTTTTCAAAGCTAAAAAATTGTCAATTCTTGAGTGGCCAAGTCAATCACCCAATCTGAACCCAATTGAGCATATCTTTATATGCTGAAGAGAAAACTGAAGGGGACTAGCCCCCAAAACAAGTATAAGCTAAAGATAGCTGCAATACAGGCCTGGCAGAGCATCACCAGAGATGATGACATCCATGAATCGCAGACTTCAAGCAGACATTCCATGCAAAGGATATGCAACCAAATACAAAACATGACTACTTTCATTTACATGACATTGCTGTGTCCCAAACAGTATGGTGCCCTGAAATGGGAGGGACTATGTGTAAACACTGCTGTGATTTCTACATGGTGAAACCAAAATGTATAAAAATGTCCTTTATTAAAATTTGACAATGTGCACTTTAACCACACATGATTTTTTTCTTATTACAGATCTCAAATTGTGGAGTACAGAGGCAAATAAATAAATGATGGGTCTTTGTCCGGAACATTATTGAGGGAACTGTAGATGACTGTTCATTGTAGGTTTATGGTTAAAAGAACCAAAATTGAATCTAAAGTTACATGAGAGAAAATAAATTTGCAAGCATACAGGGAAATAAGGAGAGGGGGTATGGAATGAATGGGACTGTTTCCCTGGGAGAAGGCATGGACACAATGGACCAAATGGCCACCTTCAATATTGTTCTAAATATAAAACATGGGGAATATGCATTTGCCATGAGAAGCAAAATATAAAAGGGGGCAATGTTGTAATGAAAGTAGTCCCTCATAAATCATCACACCCTGTCTTCTGTCTTGTGTCACACGCATTCTCCCTCCCAAAGCCACTTCAGTTTCTGAGACTTTCCTTTAAAATAATACAATTAGGTCTGTCTCCTTGGAACAAAACTGTAGTGAGGAGTGTATTCATTTTCTCTGTTTAAGAAACACTAAATGGAAAGTTGGCTTCAACAGCTTTATGATAGACCTTGCAGCTTGGATCCTCAGAGAGCTAAACATCTGAGTGAGTCCAGGCGGCAGCTTGAATAAACATTTTGACAGGATGGTGCTTGGACCGAGAACATTCAGTCAATCCTCTTTTCACCTGCTAACTATCAACCTCATAATAAGGGCCCAGGAGCAAAATTTAAACTGATTTCATTCCAGATGTCAATAAATCCACTGAATAGTCCAGACTGTACAAAATAATTAGCTTAAACAATTTGTGCAGAACTGTAACTGCTTAAAACCCATGGACTTTGCTCCATAGATATGGATCAACGTTAAATATTCAACAAAAAGTCAGCTGCCCAATAACAAGACCATATACATCAATTATGCTGGTGCTGCAAAAGTTATATTATCATATTATAAACCAGAGGGATGCACTAACAAACCCAATTTCAAACCCCAGATGTGGAATAGAAACTTGGTTAATATTCTGGAATTTGGGGAGTGAAAAAACCTACCAAATCTTCTCAGTAACAATGAAGGCAAAAGCGATCAAATTGTCTTGAGAACCCATCTAGCTCACCAATGTATTTTTGGAGACAAAAGTTGCATCCTTATCTGGTCTGGTCTATGTCTTGACTCACTCCATGTGGGTGACTCTTAAATGTCCTCTGAAATGGTCCAGCAAGCAATTCCATTGTATCACTATACCTAAACAAAGGAGCAATAAAACTGGAGACTTTTGCTCATGATTGCGGAATGTTTAATTCCATTTGTAATTCCACACCAAACAAGCTGTCTATGCTTCATGCTAATTTCCATCCTGCACTCAAATTCACTTGGACCATCTCCAACATCTCCCTCCCGTTTCTTGATCTCACCGTCTCCATCACAGATACTATTGACCGACATCTATTAAAAACCAACTGATTCCCATAGCTATCTACTCTACACTTCTTCCCACCCTGCTTCTTATAAAGACTCTATCCCCCTACTCCCAATTCCTCCATCTATGCCGCATCTGCGCCTAATATGAGGTTTTCCATACCAGGTCATTGGAGATATCCTCATTCTTTAGGAAACGGGGGATACCCTCTTCCATTATAAATGAGGCTCTGACTAGTGTCTCCTCGATATCCCGCAGCTCCGCTCTTGCTCCCCTTCCCCCCATTTGCAAAAAGGACAGAGTCCCTCTTGTCATCACCTTCCACCCCATCAGCCATCGCATACAGCATATAATTCTCCAAAATGTTTGCCACCTCCAACGGGATCCCACTACTGGCCACATCTTCCCATCTCCACCCCTTTCTGCTTTCCACAGAGACCGTTCCCTCCGCAACTCCCTGGTCAACTCGCCCCTTCCCACCCAAACCATCCCCTCCCCGGGTACTTTCCCCTGCCACCGCAGGAGATGCAACACCTGTCCCTTTACCTCCCCCCTCGACTCCATCCAAGGATCCTAACAGTCTTTCCAGGTCAGGCAGAGGTTCACTTGCAACTCCTCCAACCTCATCTACTGTTCCAGGTGTCAACTCCTGTACATCGGCGAGATCAAGCGCAGGCTCGGCGATCGTTTCGCTGAACACCACCGTTCAGTCCGCCTTAACCTTCCTGATCTCCCGGTTGCTCAACACTTTAACTCCTCCTTCCATTCCCAATCTGACCTGAGCTTCCTCCATTGTCAGAGTTGGGCCCAGCGCATATTGGAGGAACAGCACCTCATATTTTACTTGGGTAGTTTACACCCCAGCGGTATGAACACGGACCTCTAACTTCAAATAGCTCTTGCTTTCCCTCCCGCTTCCCAGTTGTCCCACCAATCTTACTGTCTCCGCCTACATTCTATCTCTGTCCTGCCCACTCCCCTGACATCAGTCTGAAGAAGGGCCTCGACCAGAAACTTCACCCATTCCTTCTCTCCAGAGATGCTGCCTGTCCCGCTGAGTTACTCCAGCATTTTGTGTCCACCAAACTGTCTATGCCTGCTTGCAGCTACACCTAAACATCTAGACAACATTAAGGCGTAGGCTCTTAAGTAGAAAATAACATTCATACTACTAATCACATCTACAAGGATCAAGCTGCCCAGCTTTGAGATTGGATGACATCACCATTGCTGATTCTCGCATTATCAATATCCTGTGTCTCACCATTGACTAGAAACTTGGAGCGAAGGAGATAGGCAATGTTTGGGCCGAAACCCTTCTTCAGACTTCTTCAGGGGTTTGGCCCGAAACGTTGCCTATTTCCTTCGCTCCATAGATGCTGCTGCACCCGCTGAGTTTCTCCAGCATTTTTGTGTACCTTCGATTTTTCCTATCTATTATGGCTGCAAGAACAATTCAGAGGCCAGGTGACTTACCTTCTAACACTCTGTGCCCCTTCCTCCATTTACAGACACAAATCAAGGTCCAAATAAAATATTCTCCACTTGTCTGGATAAGTTCAGTGCCAACAACTCACAAGTAGCTCAACACGAGCCAGGAACAAAACAGCTCACTTGGCTGGCATTTCGCCAATCCACCTAAACATTTTCTTCCACCATTGACACACATTAGTGACAGTGTGTACCTTCTACAAATGCACTGCTCTAATCTACTCCAATTCACACCTCCCAGACAACCTCTACCACCAAGGAGGACAAGGGCATTAGTGGATGAGAGCACCACCACGTGCAGATTCCCCTCCAAATCAAGCATCACCCTGACTTGGAAATCATTGCTAGTTCTAAATTCTGGGACCTCTTCAGCATTGTGTGAGCATATTAACCAGAATGCAGCACACTAACACATCGTTCAGCAATATAGCCCACAAATTGGTGCACTATTTGCAATAGCTGGACATAGATCGAAGAGCACTGCCTTACCTCACGATGTTAGTGCTTGAACAGCCTTCTTCAACAAAGCAGTTTAAAGTCTTCCTTGGTGGTTCACTTCTCCCCTGCTTGTTTGAGAAGCTGTTTCATCACCCTAATGCCAATATTGACCCGAGAGTCACATCTGTTACAATGCCTCATAAGTGAATGCAAGAGTAGTGCTGACTTTTAGTACCGTTGTGAAGGAGTTCCAAAGTGACTTCAGGCATTTTTCTGCAATGGTGTAATCAGGTAGAACATGTCAGGCTCTCTGCTGGCTATTTACTTTCTAACTGATTGGCAAAAGCTCTTTGAGTATCGATGTTGCTATCCCAGCAGGGATGTAGAAGCAGAACTGGGAACATCCAGATTTCCAGCATCAATTTAAAAAAATCTGAGCATGCACAAGCTGTTGACATTTAATGGCTCTAAATAACCATTGGTCATCATGCCAGTCATTCAGCACTAGATTGTGTTAAAGAAGGAACTGCAGATGCTGGAGAATCGAGGGTTACACAAAAAGCTGGAGAAACTCAGCGGGTGCAGCAGCATCTAAGGGGCGAAGGAGGTAGGCGACGTTTCGGGTCGAGACCCTTCTTCATACTGGCCAGGGATCAGGGAAACGAGAGATATAAACAGTGATGTGGAGAGATAAAGAACAATGAATGAAAGATATGCAAAAAAGTATTGATGATAAGGGAAACAGGCCATTGTAAGCTGTTTGTGGTGTAAATGAGAAGCTAGTGCGACTGGGGAGGGGGGGGGGGGAGATGGAGAAGGAATGTCAGGGCCCGAGGGCTGAGGGAGAGGTGGGGAGGGGTGGGGGCAGTCTGGGTTAACAGAATTGAGAAAATTCAATGTTTAAGTCCAGAGGATGCAGACTCCCCAAGCAGAATATGAGGTGCTGTTCCTCCAACTTGCGGTGTTGCTCACTCTGGCCGTGGAGGAGGCCCAGGACCGAGAGGTCGGATACGGAATGGGATGGGGAGTTGAAGTGCTGAGCCACCGGGAGGTCGGGTTGGTTATTGCGGACCGAGCGGAGGTGTTCGGCGAAACGATCGCCCAGCCTCCGCTTGGTCTCACCGATGTAGATCAGCTGGCATCTGGAGCAACGGATGCAGTAGATGAGGTTGGAGGAGGTGCAGGTGAACCTCTGTCGGACTTGGAATGACTGCTTGGGTCCCTGAAAGGAGTGGATGGGGGAGGTGAAGCTGGATTGTGTTTGTGCACAGAGGATTCTCGGTGGGCAAGTATCTCAAAATTGGAATAACATGGAAGAATGCACGGTTCTAATATGGGAACATGGGAAGAAACTGGAGCAACCGGAGAAAACCCACACGGTCATACTCCATACAAACTGCACCCGTGGTCAGGAACAAACCTGGGTCTCTGACGCTGTAAGGCAGCAACTCTACCACTGTGCAACCCATACAACATTCAAGTAACAGAAACTAATTTCCTCATGTGATCTACTGTCAGTGGTCATATTTCCACTAATTTCAATTTCTGATCTCTATGTAGATCATAATAACTGCGAGAAAGAATAACCTAATTCACCACTGAGGCAAGGGATTTATATGATTAACGTGGTCAATAAATACTTCACGACCTTTGACAATAGGATGTGTTTACTCTGTAAATTACCCCTGTTTGGAGAGTTCTAGTTCTCACTTTAACTCAGATGGGAATGGAAATTAAGGTGCGTAACATTGTACTAAAAGTACTCAGTGGAACACTGTTTCAATTGCTATTAGCCCTGCAAAGACATTTTTTTCCTGTCAGCAGGGTAGTTTCTTCAGACTCCCTCATTAAAAAATCCTCATTTGTCACTGATACTGCAGAAATACATGTTTGTTTTAGCTGAGAGTTAAACAAGGTTTGACGCCTCAGCTGTGAAAGAGAGGAAACCTAATCCAGGATCTGTTTACTTAGCAAACCATTCAATTTCAAATTTATCTAATGAGAAACAAACAAAGAATAAATGAGGATATTTTGAATCCATAAAGGTTTCTTACAAGATCTGGAAATATGATTAAAGGCTTGTGCAATCTTATAGTATTTTGGGAAACATATTATAGTGGTGAGCTGTTTCAAACATTCCGGTCCTGATCTTCTCCCAGCATCAGAACCATTTAATGGTAACTCATGCTGGTTATCTAATAATGCTAAAGTTACTGATAAAACTTGAAAAAAAAACTTTAATTAATAAAAACAAATTACATTTTCATGTTTCATAAACCACCGTAGAAGGCATTCAGCTTTTTAAATCTATGCTGGCTCTCAGAGCAATCTCAGCTTTCTCTTAAACCAAACTTATTTCCTGGTAACCTCTTCTCTCTTAATTCCCATCTTACCCCCCCCCCCCATTCTCCTGCTACAGACCTTCACTATGGAGTAATTTACAGCAATCATTTATCCAACTAACCAGCACGTTTTTAGCAAGTGGGAGGAAACAAGAGCACCCACAGGAAACCCATGCAGTCAAGGGATAAACATATAAACTCTGCACAAGCAGTCCCCGAGGTCAGGATCAATCCTGGTTCACTGGAGCTGTGAGGAGGCAGCTCTACCATCCTGTGCCACCCTGCTCTGCCACTATGCCACCTTAGCAAAAGTCAGCCAAAATAAAATATCATGTAGTAATCCACCAACAAAATGAAAACGTGCAAATGATAAATAATCTCCTTACAGTTGTCTTTATCTGCATTACCACTCCGCAATGACGTTCACTGTGGACTAATTTGAACACCTGTAAATATTCAGAATCTTGACCATTTTGACTGCAAGTAGACATGAAGGCCTGGCTTCATCAACTGTCAAAGCATTCACGGGAAGGCTTGCACCGCTCAACCTCTTGCCTACAATTTCAATAACCAAGATGCTGCTCAAATATACTTCCAGGTAAAAGCAAACATAGTGGGTGGAAGACCGCTGGGTGCAGATGGCTCCAGTGCCCAGGTTAAACAATACAATTTTATTTAGGAGAAGTTTGTTTAGAATAAATTGGTTTATTTTCTTCCTTTTGAGAATTCTTCCTTTTGTGAATTTTGCAGCTTCAAAATAGTTAACCACATTGGGGTTCATTAACTTGTTGCTAGTTGATATTTCGTACTTGTGGCTAGTTGATATTTAAGGCTAGTTGATGCCTTAGTATTTGAGGCATGCACAATAATCTGAGACACTTCTTTAATTATGTCATTTTGTTGCACTAACAAACGTAAGTAAATTTATGAAATAAATCTCCATCAGATTATGAGCAGACTTTAATTACCAAACAATTCAATCAGCCATCCATTTTTTCTAACTTTCAGTGTGTGGGTTCCTCTAATCCATGTTTATTTTCTAGATCAGATGATTATATCAATCTGGATATTTTCTCATCAGTTTTTGCCAGTTATTCTCCTTCAATTACATTGCATTTCTGAGACGATAGAACCATATTTTTTCCATTAGCAATTACATCCTCAAATATACAGTCAATTGATTGAAATCAACAATGTAGCAAAGCAAATTCCAAGTATGATATGAGAAAATAGAACAAAGATATACTACAGATGCAAATATGAGGTCTCTCATTGTTTTTGGCATTGCAATAACACACTTGATTGTGCCAATTGTACTGCACCAGAACCAGCTCAGACTTGAATGTACATATCTGTAATTCATATCTGACAATCCATTGTTCCATATTAATAAAATGAAGTCTAGCACAATTGGAAAAGAATGTTAATTCTTTTTACCAGTTATATAAACTGGTAATTAATCATTACAAAAAAGCTCTGCAATCAGTCACATGTAAACTACATTCAATTCATGCCACCTGCTGAACTGCAGTAATAAACACACTACATAAGACACATGACGTAAGCTTCTTACCTTCACATTTCTGCGATACTTCACTCTGTTTGTGACCTGCAGGACATTTGCACTCATAGGACCCAACAGTGTTGATACAGTTTCCACCTTGGCACATGCCTGGGATGGCCTGACATTCATCAACATCTGGAAGAAAGCAACACTTCTGTTAAATAAACTGAAAATCAGTCATAGTCCAAATACTAGCTGCATCTGTCTTCAGTAAACATTGCTAACAAGCACACCAGCTGCCCAGTCAAATCTGAAAAAAAGTGTAAAGTGTCTTATGTGAGATTATCAAACTTGAGTCAAACTGCAGGACTTCTCTAGGATTTTGTCTCAACAGCTTTTGGATCTGTTTCAAGTATAACATTAATAGAACTTTTCAATTAATGTACAAAATGATTTATGTAAGGTGTGCTTTGCTTCCATTTTAGGAGAAAGTATACCCTTTTGTGGCAATCCTACACCATTCAATATTGTTTTCCATCTTTTGGAACATACCCACCACTAACATGCCTTTTCTAATTGGCATCCAATGTTTTGAGTGCTTCTTTGCACGCAATGTACGAAGAATATAGTTTAGCTTAGTTTATTGTCACGTTTTCTGTGGTACAGTGACAAGCTGTTTTTGTGGCGTGCTATCCAGTTAGCAGAAAGACTATACATGATTACAATGAAGCCACTCACAGTGTACAGATACAGGATGAAAGGAGTAATGTTTAGGGCAAGAAGGCCAGCAAAGTCCGATTAAAGATAATCCGAGGGTCTCCAAATGAGGCAGATAGTAGGTCAGGACCACTCTCTAGTGTGTGATAAGATGGTTCAGTTGCCTGATAACAGCTGGGAATAAACTGTACCTGAATCTGAAGGTATGCATTTTCAAACTTCTGTACCTCTTGCCTAATGGGAGAGGGGAGAAGAGGGAGAAGATGTAATTGATTATGTTGATGGTCGAGCTGAGGCAGCAAGAGTAGATGGAGTAAATGGAAGAGAGGCTGGTTTGCATGATGGTCAGGTCTGTGTCCACAATTATCTGCAATTTCTTGCTGTCTTGGATGAAGCTATTCACAAAATATGCTGTGATGCATCCAATAAAATGCTTTCTGCAGCGCATCTGTAGAAGTTGGTAAGAGTTGTTGTGGACATGTCAAACTTCCTAAGCCTTCTAAGGAAGTGGAGGCATTTGGGTGCTTTCTTGGCCATTGCTTCAATATAGCTGGTCCACGACAAATTGCTGGTGATATTTACTCTGATTAACTTGAAGCTTTCGGCAAAACCAAACTTCAGCGAAACCAATCTATACTGGGGTATGTGTACCGTTTCGCTTCCTAAAGTCGATTACAATCCATTTTGTCTTGTTGACATTGAGGGAAATGTTGTCATCATGACACCAGGTTACGAGGTTCCCAATCTTCTTCCTGTATCTATCTTGTCATTATTTGATATCCAGCCCACTGTGGTGGTGTTGTCTGTGAATTTCTATATGTATTGAGTTGGATTTGTATTGGGCTGCACAGTCATGTGTGTACAAGCAATAAAGAAGGGGCTGAGAATGCATCATTGCAGGGCACCAGTGTTGAGGATTATCATAGAGGATGATTTGTTACCTATCCTCACTGAATGTGGTATAAGCAATGAGTCTCTTGGATTGTTGAATCAATCAAAAACTCTGTTTCCTCCAGAGCCCACAGATCATCACTAATTTGATATTTAACTTATCACATCATTTGGATACATCACCTTGGTGCACAGTAAACTGATGACCAATCAAATCCTTTAATTCTGCCAAAGACTCTCTGTAACACTTTTCAGTTTCTGATGTGTGAAAAATCTACTGCATCAAAATGGAAGCCATCCACTAGGATTTAGCCAAACTCGACTTCTTCAGTTGCTCACTCAGCTTATTCGAAAAGACAGTATGCATAAAAGATAATACTTCATTTGTCATCTCTGTAGGAGTTCCTCAGATTATGTCCTAGGCCCATTCAACTTCAACTGCTTCCTCTGTGGTCTTCCTTTAATGGATTTGCGATTGATTGTATAGGTACCCCATTCACAACCATTAACTCACTTCACCACCAACACAAGGTAGCAGTAGCTTGAACATCTACAAGAATGCACCACAGAAATTCAACAAGACTCCTTCGACAGCACCTTCCAAGCCCATACCTTCTACCAGTTAGAAGGGCAAGTGCAGAAAAGCATGGGAACAACACAACCTGGAAGTTGCCCTCCATGCCACACAACATCCTGATTCAGAAATATATTTGCCATTCTTTCACCATTGTTGGCTCAAACTGGTGGAGCTCACTCCCTAGCACCACTCCAACACTCGCTTACAGCTACTGTTCAGCCATGGTATATTACACAAATACACTGCAATATTTTCATTACAGTGCTGGAGTAACTCAGCGGGTCAGGTAGTATCGCAGAGTCCATAACCCCCTGAAAGTGGCAACGCAGTAGAGTGAGTAGTGAAGAAAGCATACGGTATGGGGTTCCCCATTGGTTGAGGTATTGAGCATAATGATCAGGAAATCAACTTTATAGGACTTTGGTTAGGCTGCATGGAATATTGCAGCAGTTCTGGCCATCCAATTACAGGAAGGACGTGGATGTTTTGGAGAGAGTGCAGAAGAGGTTTACCAGAATGATGCCTGGATTAGGGGGTATATGGTACAGGAAGATTTAGGACAGACTTGGATTGTTTTCTCTGGAATGGCAGAAGTTGAGGTTAACCCAAAAGAAGTATATTTAATATTATGAAATGTATTGCTAGGGTCGACAGGCATGACCTTTTTCCCCCAAGATGGAAATATCAAATACTGGAGGGCAAAACTTTAAGGTGAGAAGGGCAAAGTTCCTATCCTGTACTATGACTAACTTTCTATAATTAAACGACTAGTTTAAAATGATCCATTCATTGCCGAACATATGGAACAAGAGTTCTAATGTATCTACATTTAATGAGCAGCATAGTGAAGAACCAGAGTTCCTTCCATCATAGAACTTCAACAACCCCACATAAAACAAGATGAAGCTGGAAGTAAAGTTCAAACTGCCACACAAAATGTCAGACATTTAAAGCAGCATGGTCTTAATTGAGAAACAGGAGATCTGTTGTAACATTACCCATGAGTAGTCCAAAGCACAGCAGGAATCATCTACATGTTAAAGGGAGTATTTTTAAATCATATTTGACACTTTAACGCATACTCATATCTTGAGGGATCTTAAATTGGCAAATCTGGGCAAATTAGGCCAGTGGTAAAACCCGAGGTTAATTAGAAAGTGTTAAAGAAGGAACTGCAGATGCTGGAGAATCGAGGGTACACAAAAGGCTGGAGAAATTCAGCGGGTGCAGCAGCATCTATGGAGCGAAGGAGATAGGCGACGTTTCGGGATCAGGGAAACGAGAGATATAGACGGTGATGTGGAGAGATAAAGAACAATGAATGAAAGATATGCAAAAAAGTATCGATGATAAAGGGAACAGGCCATTGTAAGCTGTTTGTAGTGTGAAAATGGTCATGGAGGAGGCCCAGGACCGAGAGGTCAGGTACGGAATGGGAGGGGGAGTTGAAGTGCTGAGCCACCGGGAGGTCGGGTTGGTTATTGCGGACTGAGCCGAGGTGTTCGGCGAAACGATCGCCAAGCCTCCGCTTGGTATTAGAAAGTATTGTTAACTATCTGAAGTTCCTAGCTTCAGGTTATACAACCCCAACAGGAAATGGCTGACTTTCGCTCTTTTGCAACTTTTACAAAGTATTATTCAATATAATACCTAGATATGTCTTGAATGCATATCTCTATGTAATAAATGATCTATGCTGTTATTACTTTTGTCAATATTTTTACATAATGAAGTGGTGCATCAAAATGGCATTTTATTATAAAAGCATTGCAGCTGATTTTCTCCCCCTGTTCCTCCAAGAGTGAAGACAATCTCTTAAAATGTTATAAATAACTGAATTTCAGAAACTAGTTCAGAGTAATTAAACAGACTGGCTTAGATGGGGCATCTTGGTCGGCACAGAAGAATTGCTCTGAAGAGCCTGATTCCATGCCACATGACTAAGCTGTGGCATTAGACTGCAGGAAGATGACCCCTCTTCTGCACCGTTGAGTGAAAAAATATATAATTTCCATTCAACTTGCTCAATAGCTACTGATTCGGGTTGCCTTCATTGTCACAGTGATAAATTCATTGAGAGATAAAGCCCAGAAACCGGCTCTTCGCCCTACCGAGTTTATACTGAACATTTTCACATTGCAATGGACAATCATGCAATAGTAAAAACATTTGTTATCACTTTGTGCATGTTATCATTTTAAATATTTCATCTGCACTTTCTAATTATACAAAATAAAGATAATGGTTTGAGTTATCCAATCTGCTGATGTGGAGTCATAAGGATGATTTCCCGTACTTACCATTGTTTCCAGACAGGTGGTGTATTGATAGATGGAGGGGCGTGCTAATCGCCAAATTGGACAACATCCAAATGTCTGCTAGTGAAGTGAACCCTAGTGAATAATCTCACAACTTCTGCATCGCTGGTTATCCACTGCTATACAGAAATGCAGCTCATCAGAGATGTTCTCGTACAACTGAACTGTTAATTGGTATAGTCCCTAAGCTGAGTGAAAACCTTGGAAGGAATAGAATCTCTAGCTCACCCTCAAAGTCCAGGGATTGCATGTGTATGTGTGGGGTTCGCGGGGATCTGAATTTTGTTAATGTGTAGGAATGAACTGCAGATGCTGGTTTACACCAAAGATAAACACAAAATATGGGAGTAACTCAACGGGTCAGGCAGCATCTTTGGAGCAAAGTAATAGTTTTGGGTCGAGGCTCTTCTTCAGACTTGACCAAAAATGTCACTTATTCCAATTTATCTTCTGAATTTTGTTAATGTTCAAATAATAATTTCCCCCAACACAGCAGTCAACAAGGCCAATGTATTCTGGACAACAATTATGAGACAGAAGCTAGCCCTCATTTAAATACTGCTTAAATAATTTTTAAACTTTCATTTTCTGCCAAGAGATTGAAATTGAATCTTTACCATGGAATGTCCCCTAGTTGTGTTTTTAGCAAGGTGGAAGGTAGGTTTATAGCCTTCACCATTTCTTCCAAATTGTTCGACCAGAGATTCCCTGACCCACCCCTTCAACCACCTCCCTCTCTCGCTGCTTCTGGATAGAGCGTTTATTGCTGTTAATAGTAAGGGATAGATAATCGTCAGTTTAAGCAAGGGGCAACCCGTATATCAACGACAGTTAGCTACTTTCATCCCTGATTTGACTTAATCTCATCCTCTTTCTTCTTAAGCAGTCTCGGGGTCGAAAGTGACTTGTTTCCACTCTAGTTCTGAAGTGGCTGGAGGCCAATATGGGACCTGCTGTCAGATGAACAGGAGGTACTTGGCAGAGCTGGCACAGGGATGTTAGGGAAGGTGATGTGCTCCTTCGCCACTTACATTGGACTTCTGCATGCTCCCGATGATGGGACTTGAGGTTAGCAGTGCAGTCCAGAATGTTCTATCTCCGTTTTGAACAATCATGCACCAGAGATTCCACAAGTTAGTGGGGGCATATTACTTCTACAAAGAGGCCTCTGAGAACATCCTTATATTATTTCTTCTGCCAGCGTATTTAATCCAAAGTGACAACATAATTTTACATACAGTCTCAATACTCTATGAATTAGAAAATAAATATCACAAAGTTTCTGTGCATGTTCACTATACAAAGATACGTTCCTATTGGTGTATCTAAATAGATATCAGGTGAAGGCAGGTTTGGTAACTACGCTAATAAGATTAAATTGTTCAATGATATTCACCATCTCTGCAATAAGTTGAAGCACAGTCAACTCAAAAACAGAGGTCAGATTGTGGCTGTTGTTTGTGGAACAATCCGAAGGACTTCACCACTGGGGGGGAGAAAACCTCAATGGTTTGGTCTGAGGCAAAAAAGTGTAACTGAGTTGGCGAATGAGCCAAAGATCGCTGTCGATAATTGTCTTTAAAATATTTTTATAACCTTATCGTTAATATTTCAGAAATGTTCTGTTGCCTTGTGCTTACATATTTTGTAAATATAAATTAGTGATTAAGTGCAGAACTGTCTTAAGAATATTTCTGTAAATTTACTGGAGGAAATAGGGATCGTTTATCACATAAAATATTTAGTGCTGGTGTATGGCTGCAAGTTATAGTGAAGCATCTGGAAAACGTCTATAAGTACATCAGACACGCATAATAGAAACCTCCTGCTGTTTTGGGAAAATACGAGACAGTCAAACCAAACACCTCTGCAAAAGATGTATATTAGAAAAGAACTCTACATTTCAAATGCTCCTTATAAGCACAGGCTACATTTGTAATGTACTTGACTTGCCTCTACCAGTCAATGCCCTGTCTCAGGAGACAAGACTCCTCTGTGCAATTTGAGACGGAGAAGATTTGTTATTTCAAAGAACAAGTAATAAAACAATCCAAGTGTGAGGTTCCCAGACTTCAGGAAATAAATAAATGATGCTGACCAGGATCGCAAAGATCAATTCCCTGGCAAATCTTATTTGAGCTCTGACCAATGTTCCCAAGGAGGACAAGTTCATTCTCCTTGCAGATCTCACCACTAGAATAGTCCATGAATAGCAGTAATTAGAACAAAGTTGGAATAGCCATCTCCAATTCATCAAAACAGCCTTCTGCCAACTGGGTGATGTTCAAAGTCAAAGACTTCAAAACCAGTACCAAGTTCCTGATCTGTTGAGCAATAGTAATCTATTAATTTATTGGAGATTCACCACCAACAATGTCTTGTAAAATACTCTGAACACATTAGCATGATAACTGGGCTTGGGTAAATGTTCTCTCCTGGGCAACAACCACATTAAAGCTCTGTGGGGTGTGGGATAGTCCACATCAAAATAGCTGGTAGAGTTGCTGCCTCACATCGCTGGAGACCTAGGTTCAGTCCTGACCATGGGTGTAGTCTATATGATGTCTGCATGTTCTCCCTGTGACTGCATTGGTTTTCTCCGGGTGCTCTGGTTTCCTCCTAAAGACGTGTGCGTTTGTAAATTAATTAACTAATTCTAGGTTAATAATCCGCAGTGTGTTAGGATTGGATGCAAAAAGTGAGATAACATAGAACTAATGTGAACGGATGATCAATGGTTGGCATAGACTCAGTTGGTTGAAGGACCCGTTTTCATGCTGTATTTCTAAACTAAACTAAATGTCGTAAAAATTGGGACCAGGAATCGACAATTCACTGTAGCTCCTGATGCCAGTTCAATCATTGAATAGCATGATAGCTGATCCCATAAACCTCGAGTCCATTTTCCCCACAACCCTTGATTCCCCTCCAATAAGAAATCTATCTCTGCCTTGAATATACCCAGAACTCTGCCCCTACCGATTTTTAGGACTTGAAGTTCCTAGACTTCCAATCTTCTTGTGGAAGAAATTCTTCTTAATCTCATTCTTAAAAGGTTTTGTACTGAATGCATGCCTTCTGATTCTGAATTCTTCCATAAGGAAACTTCCACTTGGTATCCACCCAATCTGAGGAAGGCTCCCGATTCTAAACGTCACCCATCCACGTCCTCCAGAGATGTTGGCTGACTCAGTGTTATGTCAACACTTCATGCTCTATTTTGTAATCCAGCATCTGCAGTTGCTTGTGTCTCCAGTCAGTATTTACCCTGTTCAACCCCTGACGAATTTTGCATGATTCAATAAGGTAGCCCTTCAATCTTCTGAGCACCAGTGAGTCAAGTCCCAACTTGCTTAATATCCCCTCGCAGCTTCAGATGCAAGACATCTTTGTGAACCTTCTCTGATTTACATCCAAAGCAACAATATCTTTACATAGAGGGGATAAAAATTGTTCACACTACTCAAGAAACTGAATGCCTTCCAAAGTTGTAGGAACACATCCCTCATACTATATTCCAACCCGTTTGAAATAATAGCCCATTTTTCATTGATCTTAATACCTGTTGCCCTTGAGTATTAAATGCGTTCTAGAAGCACCCATAAATCCCATTATACTGCCATTTTTCAACTATTAAATAATATTGTTCTTTTTTTTCTTGCAAAATAAACTTTACACTACACCCCTTTTGCCATTTTTTTGTAATCTGCAAATGTATACAAATTTATAATCTGCAAATATAATATACATTATACAGTAACTTTCTTCCTCTAAACCATTAATGTATGTTATAACCAATTGTGGTACCTTACTGATCACCCAATACCATTTTCCTGCCTTCTCCCCATAACCCTTGACACCCATTCTAATCAATACCTTGTATATCTCTGCTTTAAATATATCCACTGACTTGGCCTTCACAACTCTCTGTGGCAATGAGTTCTACAGATTAACTATCCTTTGACTAAAGAAGTTCTTCCTCGCCTCCTTTTAAAAGAGCACCCTTTAATTCTGAGGCTATGACCTCTTGTCCAAGACTCTCATACCAGTGGAAATATTCTTTCCACATCCACTCTATCTATGCCTTTCATTATTCTGTAAGTTTCAATGAGGTCCCCCCTCAACCATCTAAATTCCAGCGAGTAGAGGCCCTGTGCTGTCAAACGCTCATCATTCGCTAACCCACTCATTCCTGAAATTATTCTTATAAACCTCATCTGTACCCTCTCCAGAGCCAGCACATCGTACCTCAGATAGGGGGCCCAAATTTGTACTCCAAATGCGGCCTGACCAGAGCCTTGTACAGCCTTGGCATTACATCTGTTTTAGTATTACAGTCCTCTTAATATAAATGCTAGCAATTAATTTGCCTTCGTTACTAGTGATTCGACTTGCAAATTAACTTTTTTGGAGTCCTGCACCAGCACTCCCAAGTCCCTTTGCACATCCAATTTCTGGATACTCTCTCCATTTAGAAAACAATCTACGCCTTTCTTCTTATTACCAAAATGCATGACAGCGCACTTAGCTATACTGAATCATTGGCTTCCTTTGTCACCCTTGCCCTCATTCACTGCTTACTGCTGGTTAGTCAATTTAATGTAATGACACATGAGAACAGCAACAGTAGCTCAGGTGCAGGATACATTCATAGAAACCACCTCATTGCACCACATGTTTCCAGAGAAGGCCAGCATGCAAAGACACAAAATTATTATTAACAGGTCATAGCTAAATACAGTTAGGCAGGAGGGGAAGGTTTTCAAGGTTCTGAGGCTGGTGTGAACTGTAAAAAAAAATAAAATCATGGCACAGTCTTTATTAAACCATTGTTCATAGCATTTGGACCGTTATATGCATAATTTACTTTTTTTAAGTGAAATAAAGAAAAAGAGGATCCAAGATGGACTTTGATGTAATGTTATTAATTATAGGGAGTTTCGCAATACGAGGTATTACTGTTCTGCCTTTTGGGTGGATCAAAGAAAAACATTGTAAATGTTAGTCTTTGCCAAGGAGCAGGATTCTCGGGTCATCAGTGGTATTATGTCTGTAGTGGGAGTTTAGTGCTATGGTTTGTGAAAAAGGAGGGGGAATAGCAGGGTTGTTGGCAGAAGTGCACAATTACAGCAATGACTGTGGGGAAAATGGGCTGCACTTCTCTGCATCGTGATTGCTTAATGTACTTCTTGTACTGCATATTCCACAAAATAAACTGAAAGTCAAGCAGACATAGTATTATGCCCAATCTGTCATGTTTACATTGTACAAAAAGTTTCTTGTGGATTTCCAGTGAGAAGATATCATAAAATGTTCAGTCTTTGACCTGTATTCAAAGGGGTATTGGATATTTATTAAACAACATCCAGTAAAAACACCGAGCTTCATCAATCAGAAGTTCTAAGCTTCAAATGTCAAGCTGCTCTGAATTGGTTTTCTCACATATGACAGCTGTGATGTTGGAGACATAAGAGACTGCAAATGCTGTAATCTAGAGAAAAAAGCAAATTGCTGGAGAAACTCGGATGCTCCCCGACTCTATAAGCTCCTCCAGCAGTTACGTTTATTTTTGCTGTGATGCCAGAACCAGTCTCAGGGCAAAGGATTGAAATATTGGTTCGTGTTTACATTTTGAATCCTTATCCTGTCGCTGCCCGATTGTTGAAAGCATAAAAGCTCTGTGTCATAAAAATAGTCTAATTTAACCTTGCCATGAGGCAGTTGTCTAGTTGAGTTTTTTAACAGAGACTCTAGGTTCTGCAACAGTCGTAGTCATGGAATCATGAACATAGTCACACTGAGAAGGGACGGCATATTCAGATTTTGTGGAGCTGCAGATATTTCCCAACTGGAAGACACACTGTGGGTGAGCAATCTGTACATGGACAGATCAGTGAAGTGCTGTGACACCCAAAACCTTTTTACATCATGCTATCCAGAACAGGATAACTCTGCTTCCCGTGCAGCTTCATAAATCGGGTGTCCTCTGCCTATGCCCTGCCGGGAACTTGCACCATGGTTGGATCCATGGCCGGAAATCCTGGGGGGGGGGGGGGGGGAGGGGAGAGAGACAGAAGCCTGTCCCCCACATGTTTTGAGAGATGGGGGACAATCCCCCCCCCCCCCATGTTTTGTGACTTGGATGCTACAGCCAGTCCCAGGTCTGCTGGCTTGCCCTGGGACTGGCTATAGCGCCCAGGTCGCCTGCATGCCCCAGGACTGGCTATAGCGCCCAGGTCGGCTCGCCAGCCCCACACTCCAAAGACGTGCAGGTCTGTAGGTTAAGTGCTTTGGTAAATGGTTCCTAGTGTGTCGGATGGTGCTAGTGTACGGGGTGATTGCTGGTCGGCGCGGACATGGTGGGCCAAAGGACCTGCAGTTCCCAGGTCGCCTCGCCTGCCCCGGGACTGGTTGTAGCGTCTAGGTAAGCTGGCAGGTCTGGCCGTAGCGACCAGGTCGCCTGCGTGCCCCGAGACTGGCTGCAGTTCCCAGGTCGCAAAAACAAATTGAAAAAGAAATATGCCTGCGGGCCGGATGGTTTGGGGTTACGGGCCGGATCCGGCCCATGGGCCTTAGGCTGCCGACCCCTGGCCTAGATGTAAAGCCTCATTGTGTCACCCCCATGTTTTAAAAGCAATTTTCATCCATGGTTGGATCCACATTTATTGAGAGAACAGACCACCTCTTTTACACTGGAAAGGACAGACTCCAGGCAAGGCTTGAATTGGAGTTTGAAGCTGGTCAGCCCCATGCTTCTTCACACCCTATGCAGAATTTCAGATGGACCAGAGAATGCTTTGAGCATCTTTAGGTACATGTCCACTAAATGTTATCTCTGGGTCTGAGGTTCCCTCCCACCTGCTTTAAAAGGGTATCAATAATACCCAAGAAAAGCAAGGTGACGATCCTCAATGACTATCGACCAGTGGCACTAAAGTCTGTGGTGATCAAGTGCTTTGAGAGGTTGATTATGGCGCATATCAACTCCTACCTTGACAAGAACCTCGATCTGTTGTGGCTTACCGCCACAACAGATCAACGGTGGATGCGATCTCACTGGCTCTCCACTCCGCTCCATTAAACTCGCCATCAAACAAACTCTGACCTATAACAGCCTATTGCACCTTGCCTGTTTATTTATGTGTATATATATGGTCTATGTTATATAGACACACTGTACTGTTCTGTATTTATTCTTACAATACTCTGTTGTGCTGCAGCAAGCAAGAATTTCATTGTCCTATCTGGTACACTTGGACTATGTTAACAAAGTCTTCAGTTAAGTTATATACAATTATTGCTCTTGAAGGAAGTTACATTACATATATGTAATACTACCCATTACATATATAACCTGGTTGCAACCCTTACACATTTTGGGATTCACTACACACAGACCCTGCTTCCTGAGTGTCAGGTGCAATGATGTTATCCAATTCCTCTCTGAATACGATACCTCTGCTGCTGGAGACACATGTTACTTCAGATGCTGGAATATTGAGGTGGTGGAGTGGTGAAGGAACTTAGCAGGTCAGGTAGCATCTATGGAGCGAAACGGGCAGATAGTTTTTCAGGTTGCGTCCTTTCTTCAGACTGATTAGAGTAGGTGGGAGGAAAGCATGAAAAAGGTGGTGGATGTCTGGCAAGAGATAGGTGGATGCAGGAGATGAGGGTCGATTGGCAGATGGGTGCAGAAAGTGATAACGAATAGAGATGATAAAGAAACAAAAGGGTTTCAGAAAAGGAGAGCAGAGAGGTGTGAAATGTAATTCTGGGGTACAAAAGGGAAATATGTGACGGATGGAGATGAGAGTACAAAGGAGGGGAAAGAATCAGGATGACAGGATTGAAAGATGGTGGAGACACCTGGATGTGAGGGCAGGCAAAAGAGAATGGGGTGGTATAACTTAAAATTCGAGAATTCAATGGTTAAAGCATTGTGTTGTAAGCCACCCAAGTGGAATTAGAGATAGTGTTCCTTCAGTTTGCACAGCATCCCTCTGACAATAGAGGAGGCCAAGGACAGACAAAAACAGTATGGGCATGGGGAGGGGAGTTAAAATGATTAACCGGAAGATCCAGCGGGCTTGGCAGACTGAGTGCAAGAGTTCAGCAAAACAGTGGCATAGTCTACGCGTGGTCTCACCAATGTAAGGGAGGGTACATCGGTGGCACCAAATGCAGCAGCTGAGGTTGGCAAGTGAATCTGGAAGGACTACTGCTAGGATCCCTGGATGGGGGAAAGAGAGGAGATGTACAGGTTAAGGGCCTGTCCCACCAGCATGCGATTGCATGCGTTTAGAGCATCCAAACATGGTCGCTTGAGGCATACGGCCGCGCGGGGCCGGTTCCATTTCGAACCGCGGAGGCGTATGGAGTTGTGCGGGGCTGGTCCCGACATCATACTCATCAATCAGCTGGGCAGGAGGCAGGCCGACTGAATTTGGACGTCGCACGGCGTTGGGTGGTGATGTCATCACGCAACGACATGCTGGGCGGTGACGTCATCGCGCAACACCACGCGCTAGGCTTACACCGTCAAGACGCTGCATACTCCCTCAATGCGCTTGTGGGCCGACAGGCCGTTGCCGAGCAAATTTTTCTAACAGTGCAGGATTTTCAGAGCCCCGTGCGATGTCGGGGCCAGCCCCGCACAACTCCATACGCCTCCGCGGTTCGAAGTGGGACCGGCCCAGCGCGGTCGTACGTCTCAAGTGACCACGTTTGGTCGCGCTAGACGCATGCAATCATATGCTGGTGGGACATGCCCTGTAAATGTTACATCTCCTGCAGTTACAAATGAAAGTATCTGGGGAGGGGTGCTTTGCGTGGGAATGGGTAAGTGAACCATGGAATTGCTGAAGTGATCTATATGGAAAGCCAAAAGGGGTGGGGATGGGAAGATGTGACAAGAGGTGGGATGATGTTGCAGGTGGCTTAAATGATGGAGACCGGCCTCCACCCCCACTTTGAGGCAGAGAATTCCACAGACTCACAACACTGTGCGAAAAAGTGTTTCCTCGTCTCCATTCTAAATGGTTTACCCTCTTATTCTTAAACTTTGGCCCCTGTTTCTGGACTCCCCCAACATCGGGAACATGTTTCCTGCCTCTAGCATGTCCAAACCCTTAATAATCTTATACGTTTCAATAAAGTATCCCCTCATCCTTCTAAACCCTAGAGTATACAAGCCGCTCCGTGCTCTCAGCATATGACAGTCCCGCCATCCCGGGAATTAATCTTGTAAACCTACGCTGCACTCCCTCAATAGCAAGAATGTCCTTCCTCAAATTAGGGGACCAGAACTGCACACAATATTCCAGGTGTGGTCTCACTATGGCCCTATGCAACTGCAGAAGGACCTCTTTGCTCCTATACTCAACTCCTCTTGTTATGAAGGCCAACATGCCATTCGCTTTCTTCACTGCCTGCATGCTTACATTCATTGACTGATGAACAAGGACCCCCAGATCCCATTGTACTTCCCCTTTTCCCAATTTGACACCATTTAGATAATAATCTGCCTTCCTGTTTTTGCCACCAAAGTGGATAACCTCACATTTATCCACATTAAACTGCATCTGCCATGCATTTTCCCACTCAACCAACCTGTCCAAGTCACCCTGCAATTTCATAGCATCCTCCTCACAGTTCACACTGCCACCCAACTTTGTGTCATCTGCAAATTTGCTAATGTTACTTTGAATCCCTTCATGTAAATCATTGATGTATATTGTAAATAGCTGCGGTCCCAGCACCGAGCCTTGTGGTACCCCACTAGTCACTGCCTGCCATTCTGAAAGGGACCCATTAATCCCTACTCTTTGTTTCCTGTCTGCCAACCAATTTTCTATCCATGCTAGCACTCTACCCCCAATACCATGTGCCCTAATTTTGCCCACTAATCTCCTATGTGGGATCTTATCAAATGTTTTCTGAAAGTCCAGGTACACTACATTCACTGGCTCTCCCTTGTCCATTTTCCAACTTACATTCTCAAAAAATTCCATAAGATTAGTCAAGCATGATTTCCCCTTCGTAAATCCATGCTGACACGGACCGACCCTGTCACTGCTATCCAATTAGGCTGTTATTTCATCTTTTATAATTGACGCCAGCATCTTCCCCACCACCGATATCAGGCTAACTGGTCTATAATTCCCCGTTTTCTCTCTCCCGTCTTTCTTAAAAAGTGGGATAACATTAGCTACCATCCAATCCACAGGAACTGATCCTGAATCTATAGAACATTGGAAAATGATTACCAATGTGTCCACGATTTCTAGAGCCACTTCCTTAAGTACCCTGGGGTGCAGACCATCAGGCCCTGGGGATTTATCAGCCTTCAGTCCCTTCAGTCTATCCAACACCATTTCCTGCCTCATGTGGATTTCCTTCAGTTCCTCCGTCACCCCAGATCCTCTGGCCACTAGTACATCAGGAAGATTGTTTGTGTCCTCCCTAGTGAAGACAGATCCAAAGTACCTGTTCAGCTCATCTGCCGTTTCCTTGTTCCCCATAATAAATTCACCCTTTTCAGTCTTCAAGGGTCCAACTTTGGTCTTAACTAATTTTTCCTCTTCACATACCTAAAGAAGCTTTTACTATCCTCCTTTATATTCTTGGCTAGCTTACCTTTGTACATCATCTTTTCTCCCCGTATTGCCTTTTTAGTTATCTTCAGTTGCTCTTTAAACATTACCCAATCCTCTTGCTTCCCGCTCATCTTTGCGGCATTCTATTTCTTCTCTTTTATTTTTATACTGTCCCTGACGTTCCTTGTCAGCCACGGTCGCCCCTTACACCCCTTGGAAGTTTTCTTCTTCTTTGGCGATCAAGAGCTTTCTCAATGCACTTTATACAAGTTTTGAATGGCAGTCTACGTCTTTATTGAATTTCAGGAAAATGATAACGATCTCTGGCAGTAATAAAATGTTGTGGCTAGCTTCTTCACTTCCATCTCTTGGTGGTGCTCTGCAAAACATTTTCAGCCTACTCTGAAAAATGATGTTCCTATTTCTTTAAGAACTTCACCAGTAACAAGGCGATTTGCTGGGAAATATGCCTGGTACAAAAATACCATGTTTGCTGAAATAGTTAATACTGACATTAAAAACATAAATATTCAAAATCCATATTAGGTACTAGCCGATTTAATTTAGGAATGTAATTGCTTTCCATTTTAATGGATGTAATGTTCTCTTCTTCAGTAGGCTCTGCTGCCATCTGAGACATCTCAGGTATCTTTCATTTCACTTGAATTTCTAATCAAATTTCAACAATACAAAGCTGCCTTTTCAACAGAAAATTCTCCAAATAATGAGCAGACCCATCGACATTTGGAATGGAGAGAGACTAATGTTTTGGGTGAAAACCCTTTGTCAGAAAAGTTCTAAGAAAGATATTATCTTTGACTTTGTGCAGTTAGACTTTTAGTTTATTTTTTAACCCGTTTAAATGATCATATTTCGATGATATGCATTAGATCACGACGTTCCAGAAGGATCAAAACCCAAAACAATCTAACTGCTCTGATTGAATTACGAAACATATCTAAATTTTGATCCAGTCTAGAGAATTCAAAAGAAAAAGTAATAAAATGTTAACATTTAAACTAACATGAACTGCTGAAATATACAACAGGCCCATCAAGATTGGTAATGTTTTAAATGTGGAAAAAGGAGTTCTAACACAATCTGACTCGAGTTGATGCAAGTCCAGAAAGTAGTGTCTTCCTGAAAGGCACTGGAAGTATCGGATAGGAAATAATGAGAAACTGATTCCTAATTTTTCAGAATTACTAGACTATGGCTGCTTGTTGTGATTTGACAGTGCAAGCAATATTTTTGTTTTTAACAGGGCCATGGCCTTAACAATATGTGGCGCCATATTGAATCAAGCATCAGGATTGTCCATTATAAAGAGTTCAAACAAAGTCATGGAAGTGAAACATCTTTTAAATTTCAGAGACTGTTATTTTTCTGTTACTTCTGATATGCATGATTCCATTTCATCTGGAAATTTACAACATCAGTTGAACAGAACAATTGATTGAAAGAGCTCTATAAAGAAATATAGTATAATATCACACCTACAAAAGAAAATAACCATTTAGTAAACATTACATTACACTCAATCACAATGGCACAGGCCTGTTGACTGCAGTCATTCCATTCCCAAACTCAGCTGACCTGGGTATAGAGGACATTTCTTACTGGCCAGATATTCAGAATTTTTTTTTATTAAAAATGTAATATCATAACATGGAAATTAAAAAATTATTGATTTATTAAAAATCATCTATTAATGTATAAGACAAAACAAATGATTCACATTGGGATTCATGGGATTGCCACTCTAATCTCGTAGAGGATCTCTGAACTGATTCACGCACATAAATCCTAGGAATCCCAGAATAATGGAACTATAGCCGAGTAAAATTGGGATCCCTCGATTCTGGTATTTAAACCGTTAATATCACCATCAAGAACATCAAGGCAACATGTCGGCATTTAATGTTGGCATTCAGTCCAGTTTTAAATTACTTTAAACAATGCGTTCCAGAGCATTACAATAAATATCAGATATTTATTATCTTCGACCATGCTATGTATAGATATTTAATACAATGACAGAGGTGATTATTGCAGTGAAATTACCTTGGCAAGCACCGGAGCGAATATTTGGGATGAATCCACGGCGACAGGGATGCGGCTGAGCTGGACAAATTTCACAGGGGTGGCCCCAAGCACGGCCGACAGTCGCACAGCAGAGTGTTTTGGTGCAGATTATGCCACTGATCTGGCCTTGGCACATATCATTATTCACTTGTGTAAAGCAAGGACCAGTCCGGTAATCTGTCAGTGCAAGAAAGAAAAAAGATTATTCAGCCACAAATTCAATTTTTTTTAATGTCAAGCTGACTTTCTACTTTACAAGGATAATATGAATTAAGAATACTTGCTGGTTGAGTAGACCTCTTTAATAGATCGGACAGCGCAAGACCCCTCGGCCCACAACTTTTTTGCCAAACATAAAGCCAAAACCACTTGAATCTGCCTGCTCATAATCCCCATCCCTCTATTCCCCGCATATCCATGTGCCTATCCAAAGGTCTCTTAAAATCGACAATCAAATATGGTTCCACCACCACTCCCAGCAGCGTATTCTAGGTACTCACCACGCACTGTGTAAAAAAAGTGCCTGCACATCTCCTTTCAACTTTGCTCCTCTCACCTTAAAGCTATCGCCTCTAGTATTTGATATTTCCATATTGGGAAAAAGGTTTTGACTGTCTACCCTATCTATGTCTTTCATAATTTTGCATACTTCTATTGGGTTTTGCCTTCAACTTTCAGCATTCCAGAGAAGACAATTAAAGTCTCCAACTGCTCCTTGTAACTAATACTATGTGGTATTAGCTACCACATTTGGAGTATTGCTTGCAGTCCCAATGCAGGAAGGATGTAGGTGCTTTAGACAGGATGCAGTGGTTTACCAGAATGATGCCTGGATTATGGGATTCAGGCATCATTCTGGTAAACCTGCTCTGCACCCTTTCTAAATCATTCACATCCTTCCTGTGTTGGGACTGCAAGCAATACTCCAAATGTGGTCCAACCAAAGTCCTATAAAGTTGCTTATCATTTATCATTAATCTGCTGTGGGTACATTTACAGGTTTTGACAATATTCCCAGTGAAGCTATGGAGTGTGCTACTTTTAGCCGACAGCATATTTTAACCTCAGTTACTCATAGTTTTCTTAAATGTGTTCATCTTCAAGATATAAATGCCACCAGCAAGAAAGGCATTTAATGCTCTCAGAGTATGGTGGGCTATCGTCATGATATTGAAAACAATTTTGAACCTCCTCAGTGAGCTTTTTGCTTATTTAAGGGGTGGATACACCAAAAGATCCAGCCAGAGGGGAAGACAACATTTCTTTCTTCTTAATATTTTTACTCCATTTGTACGAAGTTTGTACATTCTCCGCATGACCTGTGTGGGTTTTCTCCAGGATCTCCGGCTTCTTCCCACACTCCATTGCCATACAGGTTTGTAGGTTAATTGGTTTGGTATAATTGTAATGTCCCTAATGTGTTAGGATAGCGTTAGTGTGCAGGGACTGCTGGTCGGCATGGACTCGGTGGGCCAAAAGGCCTTTTTCCACGCTGTATCTCTAAACTAAAACTTTGCCCGCTTTAAATAGTTTTAATTAAATTTATATTGTGCCAATTTTTTTTTTCTCGTGCAAACACATACTTCCTTAAATTTTGTGACCAGAACAGTGTAGATGCCTTGTTCCACTTTTCTTGTTGACCTAGTCCACTAACTTCAAAATACTCAAATGAGATCACTCGTCTCTTCAAGCCTCTTAATATCCAAGTATTTATTGCTTTGTTTGACCAAGAGCATTATTTGGCTCACTTGCCTAATCTTCTTTGCTTCCAATATGGTACTGACCCCTTCACCCCACTGATTGCATCTCCTGGGAACCATCTGGGAATTCCAGATCCTCAAATTATCCCATATACCTGCACCTGATCAAGGTCTTGACACCTTAATTAACAATCTGGCTTGCAGAAATTAATCCCCCAATTTCATCCGTCAAAGAACTTCTAAACCCAAGTTGAATTATAAATTTGGATTACCGAATAGCTCATACATTAACATAAGCACCACAACACCTTACTTTGTTAACAGTTAATTATTTTAATCCATTTTAATCCTCGAGGACTGTTGGAATTAGAAGCTGAAGGCACTGAAGACAATTTCCTCTGTGCAAACATTTATAGCATATCTTTTATTTACAATATTTTAATAAACAGATTTAACTTTATTTACTGGAACCTTTCGCCACATTTTCAGCATTGGAAATGAAATCGTTTTGGAAAAAAAAATCACACCAATATGAGCCTTCAGTTTAAACCATAAAACATACAGTATTTTGACTCGTAAACATAGTAAATGTGCATTATGAGTCAAATTTCCTGGAAATCATGTCCATTAAAATAATGCATGCAAACCGTAATTTCAAACATTCAAGATTATTAAAAAGTCGAAAAATATTAAAACTAATCCGTTACATTTTCTATAATACGGCAGCAAGTTGTTCAGACACTGCAGCATGTAGTTTAAGGAAGAATTGTGAGATAAGTACAGTTGCATTTGAATAGAATGAAGTTCCTTCTTATCATTTTTTGTGCTTATTATTCCTATCACTCTCCCTTCTCTGCAGATTCCAAAAGCTACAAAATAGTTTACTGATCATTTCAAACTAACCAAGAAATCTTTTATTTTTAGGCACTGTGTGCCCTTAACAGTATTATTCATGTTGCTTAATTTAAAGTCCCCGGGTTATGAATGGGGACCGTTTTTCTCAGATATCTATAAGTTGATTTAGTCCATCAGTCGGAAATTACACAGAATAACTCCATATGGTAATCATGCCACCACAGTATTGTTAAAAAATGGCACAAACGCATATAATGCTGATAAGAAAAATACATTTATTAAAAGTGGAGAGAAAAACACTGCATTATATGACTTCCAGTTATCAAGAAATGCATTTTAAGCTGATTAAGAATAATGGCACATGTCCTTCTTTGCCCTATGAGCAAATAATTAAAGTAATCACGACTCGTTGTAGGTTACAGCTATTTATCTGCGTGCACTAAGTATATGCACACACAATCATATGTTAACATTTGAAAAAGTTAGTGAAGGACAAGTCTTAACCTCAATTAAACGTCATGATTGTATGTTTTAAAGAACCAAACAATAACAAGCTGAGCCACAGAGAACTTTCAACAGTCTGTGATGTGGAAATCTTTGCATACAGCTTTATTAACTAATTCCCACTGAAGATTTATGCAGGTGTTCTGGAGCTTCAAGGAAATAATATACAGCTTTTCATAGCAAAATCAATGACTTGTGAAAATGGGTCACATTAAAGACCAAGAAACAGCTGTGCAGAACATAGCTAGCCATCTGTTTAACTAAGAATTACAATTTACTAATTTAATAAAAATAACCCAAAATAACTCTTTTTCCTGAAACAACGTCTAGGACCATTAAAACTAAAAGGATCAGATGCAAGGAGAATTTTTCCTGGGTCTGTCCCCACAGTGCAGTGAATATCATAAAATCAGCTGGGTCTAATCCTGTGAAGATATATGCCAACAACTAATAATGGATAAAAATCAGTGACATTCCTTTACATCTTTACATTCAGATTTGCGTGGTTAATGATGTTTGCTGCGACCAAGCAACCTAGTACATCTGTTTATAAAAGAAAACAACGAAGTCATCTGTTGGAGGACATTAGACAAAACACATCTGTATATACTGTTAATGAACAATGGAAGCAATGGTTACAATAAACTCAGTGTCACCTCATCTATCTCTGTAACTAACAGTCATTAAAAATGTTCAATAATCTAATAATTCCTTTTTTCTCATATTTTAGAAAAGGTAGTCGGTTTCAAGTATAAAATGTATTCTCTTCACATTTAGGTTAACTTTTGCAAAGATTAACAAGAAAGTATTATGACTTAAATCGCTCTCAATTACATGTCAATGGATACTGCATAGAAGGCTAAAAGGAGATAATTCATTTTGGACCCTAAAGCGCCACAACTCTCTGCCTGGTAAAAAGCTAGAATTAGCGGCAATCTAAGAACTATTAGGTTACCATCTAAATGTCTCATTAAAGTCTCATGTATTAGTTTTTTTTTTAAATCAAATCGATGGGCAGCTAACCTTTATATTAACAGGACTACAGTAGAAGGGAACAGAAGTCAGGCCACAACTACTTGAAACATTTTCTAGCCACACCTGCAGCACCGCATACTATTTGCTGCACTGTGCTTCAGGATGAGTTCCGGGACTGAACCATAGAAAAATACATCAATATCTAGACACCAGGATTAAATTGCGAGACCATGTTACACTGTAGCAGGGTCCAAAACTTTCGAGTCCAAAAAAGAATTTTATTCTGCAAAATAGTTAAGATAATATGTAATAAATTTTGGTAAATGAAGCTAGGTAACAGACCAGTGCCTAACACTCTTATTCTCAATTACATGTTTTGCCTAATTTCGTGAGATGTTTTGATTAAAGATTTTTCTGGGTATTAAGGGGAACTGATAGGAGAGAAACTATTAACACTGGAATGTCTGGGACCATGACCAGAGTCTAAAAATTGAACATTTTAGGAGTGTAGACACCAACATGAGAAGTAAGGCAAAAATGGTAATTCACTTCCAAAGACAATAATTAAAGTGACAAGAACTACTACTTTTCACTTACTTTACTTTGCAGCCTACCGGAGGACTGGGAGAAATTCAGAATCCAGCAGAGGAGGACAAAGGGCTTAATTAGGAAAGGGAAAATAGATTATGAAAGGAAACTGGCAGGGAACATAAAAACTGACTGCAAAAGTTTTTATAGATATGTAAAGAGAAAGAGACTAGTTAAAACAAATGTTGGTCCCTTGCAGTCAGAAACAGGTGAATTGATCATGGGGAACAAGGACATGGCAGACCAATTGAATAACTACTTTGGTTCTGTCTTCACTAAGGAAGACATAAATAATCTGCCGGAAATAGCAGTGGAACGGGGGTCAAATAAGATGGAGGAACTGAGTGAAATCCAGGTTAGCCGGGAGGTGGTGTTGGGTAAATTGAACGGATTGAAGGCCGATAAATCCCCAGGGCCAGATAGTCTGCATCCCAGAGTACTCAAGGAGGTAGCCACAGAAATAGTGGATGCATTAGTGATAATTTTTCAAAATTCCTTAGATTCTGGAGTAGTTCCTGAGGATTGGAGGGTAGCTAATGTAACCCCACTTTTTAAAAAAGGAGGGAGAGAGAAAGCGGGGAATTACAGACCAGTTAGTCTAACATCGGTAGTGGGGAAACTGCTAGAGTCAGTTATTAAAGATGGGATAGCAGCGCATTTGGAAAGTGGTGAAATCATTGGACAAAGTCAGCATGGATTTACGAAAGGTAAATCATGTCTGACAAATCTGATAGAATTTTTCGAGGATGTAACTAGTAGAGTGGATAAGGGAGAACCAGTGGATGTGTTATATCTAGACTTTCAGAAGGCTTTCGACAAGGTCCCGCATAAGAGATTAGCATACAAACTTAAAGCACACGGTATTGGGGGTTCAGTATTGATGTGGATAGAGAACTGGCTAGCAGACAGGAGGCAAAGGGTAGGAGTAAACGGGTCCTTTTCAGAATGGCAGGCAGTGACTAGTGGGGTGCCGCAAGGCTCAGTGCTGGGACCCCAGCTATTTACAATATATATTAATGATTTGGACGAGGGAATTCAATGCAACATCTCCAAATTTGCAGATGATACCAAGCTGGGGGGTATAGTTAGGTGTGAGGAGGATGCTTGGAGGCTGCAGGGTGATTTGGATAGGCTGAGTGAATGGGCAGATGCATGGCAGATGCAGTACAATGTGGATAAATGTGAGGTTATCCACTTTGGTGGCAAAAACATGAGGGTAGACTATTATCTGAATGGTGGCAGATTAGGTAAGGGGGAGATGCAACGAGACCTGGGTGTCATGGTACACCAGTCATTGAAAGTAGGCATGCAGGTGCAGCAGGCAGTGAAGAAAGCAAATGGTATGTTAGCATTCATAGCGAAAGGATTTGAGTATAGGAGCAGGGAGGTTCTACTGCAGTTGTACAGGGTTTTGGTGAGGCCACACCTGGAGTACTGCGTACAGTTTTTGTCTCCAAATCTGAGGAAAGACATCCTTGCCATAGAGGGGGTACAGAGAAGATTCACCAGACTGATTCCTGGGATGTCAGGACTTTCATATGAGGAAAGATTGGATAGACTCGGTTTGTACTCGATGGAATTTAGAAGATTGAGGGGGGATCTTATAGAAACCTACAAAATTCTTAAGGGGTTGGACAAGCTAGATGCTGGAAGATTGTTCCCGATGTTGGGGGAGTCCAGAACAAGGGGTCACAGTCTAAGGATAAGGGGGAGTTCCTTTAGGACCGAAATGAGGAAAACATTCTTTACACAGAGAGTGGTGAGTCTCTGGAATTCTCTGCCACAGAAGGTAGTTGAGGCCAGTTCATTGGCTATATTTAAGAGGGCGTTAGATGTGGCACTTGTGGCTAAAGGGATCAGGGGGTATGGAGAGAAGGCAGGTACGGGATACTGAGTTGGATGATCAGCCATGATCACATTGAATGGCGGTGCAGGCTCGAAGGGCCGAATGGCCTACTCCTGCACCTATTTTCTATGTTTCTATGTTTCTATGTTTTATGTCTGGGATTGATATTTTACTATTCAAAGGAGTTAAGAAATATGCAGCAAAGGTTGGTAAATAAAGGTAGGTACCAGACACAGGTAATGCAGACACATGTTATGCTACTCTTGTCAGGAGCTCCAGGCACACAACAATAACAGGAGTCTTAAACAAGAATATGAAGTGTGAAACCAATACAGCATCCACTGCAATCTCCCAACTGAAGTAACTAGGGACATAACATGGAATTGTCATAGTTTGTATCCTGTGGTGTCACATAATCTACTGTTTTTCTATAATTACGAGAATCAAGTAGATAATAATTTTAAGTAACTGTAAAACAATGTGATTTTCATCCAATATAAAGTAATTCCCAAAATGTCAAAAAATAGCTTTCAACTGTTAACTTGATGATTACTTGCTTTTGCTAAGTGCTTGCTTCAGAGATATGAAGATAAAACGGTAAATCAATACAATGAACCACACATATCAAGAGCAAATCCCTACTGGTATGCTTGGTAGAGTTTCCCTATAACCTAAATAGATTTTAAAAATTGTCTTGCCCAAAAACATTATAAACATTGCAGTTTAGCCTTAAAGTCGTCTTATATGTGCTTTAATAGTCATCTTATGTTTGCAGGATGACTCTAAATGTCCATAGGATTATCATCTGGTATCTGCAGAGCAACTGCAGAGTTTAAACTGCAAGAATTAGTCAAGTGTTAAAGAAGGAACTGCAGACGCTGGAGAATCGAGGGTTACACAAAAAGCTGGAGAAACTCAGCGGGTGCAGCAGCATCTAAGGAGCGAAGGAGATAGGCGACGTTTTGGGTCGAGACCCTTCTTCAGACTGGTTACAAGTCCTGAACCTTCGGACAGTACAGTTTTCTGGAGAAAATACTGTATTGAAACTCCGTAATTTCACCCAGATTCAAAGAGTTGGGCCATTTTGATGCCTGGGGAGAATCATTTGTACCTGCAGTATTTCAGTGATGCCAATGTCTATAAACTCCTGAAAGTGATACGACTCGCAGTCTGAAGGGGCTTGAGCTAAAATGTCACTATTCCTTTTCTCCAGAGATGCTGCCTGACTGCTGAGCTACTCCAGCATTTTGTATCTATCTTTTGTCCCCGTTTTCCAGGCCCCCATTCCCTCATCTCCACTATGGATGTCCAGTCACTCTACACCTCCATCCCCCACCAGGTGGGTCTTAAAGTCCTCCATTTCATCCTCGACCACGGAACCAACCAATCTCCATCTACTAATACCCTCCTTCGCCTAGTGGAGCTGGTCCTTAAGCTCAACAACTTTTCCTTTGACTCCTCCCATTTCCTCCAAATCCAAGACGCATGGGCTCGTGCATGGGTCCCAACTATGCCTGCCTTTGTAGGCTACGTCGAACAATCCCTGTTCGAGGCGTACCGTGATCCTATCCCCGAACTCTAACTCTACTACATTGACGATTGCATTAGTGCTACCTCCTGCATCCCTGCAGAACTCACTGTCTTCATCCATTTCACCACTAAGTTGCATCCGGCACTCAAATTCACCTGGACCATTTCTGACATCTCCCTACCGTTTCTAGATCTCACTATCTCCATCGCAGGCAACTGACTACTGACTGACATCTACTATAAACCCACTGATTCCCATAGCTATCTGGACTACACTTCTTCCCACCCTGCTTCCTGAGAGGACTCCATCCCCTACTCCCAAATCCTTCGTCTACACCGCATCTCCACCCAGGATGAGGTGTTCCAGACCAGGGCATTGAAGATGTCCTCATTCTTTAGGGAACGGTGGTACCCCTCTTCTATTATAGATCAGGCTCTCACCAGGATCTCCTCTATATCCCGCAGCTCTGCTCTTACTCCCCATCCCCCTACTCGCAACAAGGACTAGAGCCCCCTTGTCCTCACCTTCCACCCCATCTGCCGTAGCAAACAACATATAATCCTCCAACATTTTCGCCACCTCCAACGGGATCCCACTACTGGCCACTTCTTCCCATCTCCTCCCCTTTCTGCTTTCTAATGGAACATCATTAGGAAGAAAGGGAGCACTGGTGAGCTTACTAATCGCAAAGGGACTGGCAGGCCAAGGAAGACCTCCACAGCTGATGACAGAAGAATTCTCTCCATAATAAAGAAAAATTCCCAAACACCTGTCCAACAGATCAGAAACGTTCTTGAGGAGTCAGGTGTGGATTTGTCAATGACCACTGTCCGCAGAAGACTTCATGAACAGAAATACAGAGGCTACACTGCAAGACGCCAACCAGTGGTTAGCAGCAAAAATAGGATGGCCAGGTTACAGTTTGCCAAGAAGTATTTAAAAGAGCAACCACATTTCTGGAAAATGGTCTTTTGAACAGATGAGACAAAGAATAACTTATATCAGAGTGATGGCAAGAGCAAAGCATGGAGGAGAGAAGGAACTGCCCAAGATCCAAAGTATACCACCTCATCTGTGAAACACGGTGGTGGGGGTGTGATGGCCTGGGCATGTATGGCTGCTGAAGGTACTGGCTCGCTTATCTTCATTGATGACATAACTACTGATGGTAGTAGCATAATGAATTCTGAAGTGTACAGACACATCCTATCTGCTCAGGTTCAAACAAATGCCTCAAAACTCATTGGCCGGCAGTTCATTCTGCAGCAAGACAATGATCCCAAGCATACTGCTAAAGCAACAAAGGAGTTTTTCAAAACTAAAAAAATCATCAATTCTTGAGTGACCTGATCTGAACCGAATTTAACATGCCTTTTATATGCTGAAGAGAAGACTAAAGGGGACTAGCCCCCAAAACAAGCATAAGCTAAAGATGGCTGCAATACTGGCCTGGCAGATCATCAACAGAGAAGACACCCAACAAGAGGTGATGTCCATGAATCGCAAACTTCAAGCAATCATCGCATACAAAGGATATGCAACAAAATACTAAACATGACTACTTTCACTTACATGACATTGCTGTGTCCCAAACATTATGGTGCCCTGAAATGGGGGGACTATTTATAAACACTGCTGTAATTTCTACATGGTGAAACCAAAATGTATAAAATGAATGAATGAATTGATTGATTAATACGTTAATTGGCCGAGTATTCACATACAAGGAATTTGCCTTGGTGCTCTGCCCACAAGTGACAACATGACATACAGTGACCTAATGCAAATTTTCATATCAATATCCTTTTTCACCATGATAACCCCTATCACCGTGGGGCTCTCCAATGAGTGTGTTCCATTTTCAGCACAATGGCCTTTACCATTTTCTGTACAATGGCTTTAACTAAAATCTGACGATGTGCACTTTAACCACATGTGATTTTTTCTATTGCAAATCTCAAATTATGGAATACAGAGGCAAATAAATAAATGATGGGTCTTTGTCCCAAACATTATGGAGGGCACTGTATCTGCTGTACATAATACACATCCCTCCATTCCCTGCACATCCAAGACCAACTCTAATTAAATAATGTGCCCCTTCAAATGACAAGACAAGGTTCCTCAAGCTTTTATTAAGTTTCAGGAGAAAAGGGTCAAAAACCGTGATTAGAATACGTAGGGCAATGAACTGAATTGTTAGGAAACTGGAAATTCAGAGCTGTGGATTTGGACCAAAAGGAAGGCATTGCAGCTAGCTATTATATCATCTGCATTCAAACCTCCCAAGGTAAAATAGGCTGCATTGTGAACTATTTATAAAATAGTGGGGCCCCTCTAGCAAACCTGTCCTTATCCTAACAGAGATATTCCTTTTGATTTATCCATTCCTTCCCTGCTCTGTCTCCAACCCAAAACTTGCCCATTCTCTCATTCCCAGTTCTGGCAAAGAGTGTTTCACCTGAAATGATTTCGCTTCAACAGATGTTTACTATCGCAACCTTTAAGTAACATTTAGACAGGAACGTGAATAGGTTAGGATTAGAGAGATATGGGCCAAATGCAGGCAGGTAGGATGTGTCGATTGGACATGTTGATCGGTGTGGGGAAGTTGGGTCGAAGATCCCGTTTCCACGTTGGATGACTATGACTCATCATGAAGGTGGTGGAAATGGTTGAGAATGAGCCATTGAGGAGGTCAATGTAAAGCATGGTTAAGAGGAATCCAATCACGTCTCTACGAGACAGGGATGTGAATTGGAGTACAAAAATGGAACACACTCATTGGAGAGCCCCACGGTGATAGGGGTTATCACAGTGAGAAAGGATATTGATATGAACATTTGCATTATCAGAACATATATCTCATGAAAGGAGAACCAGAACTAATGGAAAAGAATTCTGAAAGCCTGTCAGTTGGAAAGATGTGTTATCAAGGTACCCGTGTAAGATGGTGCATTTCAGGCGAAAAGCATTGTAGTACCTTGATTGCATCTGCAGATGTTACACTACCCCCAGGCAATTGGATATTCAGAACTTCACAGTGCAACATGTTTGGACACAGCTGCCTTCAGCTGGACTTTACATATCATTAAAGGTTTCAGTGGTGATTAAGATGCTCTGTGTTGCAATTGATTCTTTGTACTCTCAAATCTTTAACAACAACACGCCATTTACTGTTGGAGATAAATAATTTAGCTAACTTAACAAAGACGCCAAAGACCTGAAATAAGAAAAATAGAGTAGAAAAACATCTGGAATGCATTATTACCTAGCACGTTTATCAAGATATTTGCCGAGGGATTGTTAACTTTGGATGCAAAGCAGTCCCTCCTTTTCCAGAGAATAAAAGACATTTTCACAGATGAATGAATTACATATTGTCTTAGAAACTATTTATGAGAAATAATTCCTGAGTGTGCTCGTGAACCATGCTCAAATGGCAGACATTTCCTCATCCACAGTGCAATTTATTTTTTAAGCCTAGCACCTCCAATCATTAAAACTAAACCAAAATCTTAAAAAATATATATATTACATCATCCAATATGTGCAGCCTTGATTGGCAGAGTGGAGGTAGGGTACAATGCAGTCTTTGCTGTAATATAAATATTTCCAAAGCACAAAGTGGATTTATTCTTTTGCTATAGCAATCTCTCAAGCTTGTCCTGCCATTAATTAAGATCATTGTTGACCTCAAATCCATTTCACCACTTTGTCCCCATAACCTCAACACCTTCACAGTTCAATTGCTTGTCTGTCAATCTCTGCGCTAAATATATTCAGTGATTTTACATCTGAAGTTGAAATTTCCAGTCACAAAACAGAAATTCCATCTCATCTGCATCTTAAAAATATATTCCATGATTCCAAAGTTATGTGCCCTAGTCCCAGACAGCGCCATTAGAGGAAGCATCCTCTGAACATCCTGCTTTTCAATCCCTCCCTGCATCTTACATGCTTCAATATGATCACCCCTAATTTTTCTTCTGTATTCCTATGAATTTAGGGCCAATTTGCTTGATCCCATTTTATATATCAACTCCGACATTCTAGGAATCAACCCAGTGCACCTTCTCTGTACTGCCTCCAGTGCCAGCATTTGCTTGTCTCAATTATAGAGACCTAAGCAATACGCAGAATTCAAGCCATTGTCTCACCAACACTCTATAAAATTGCATCAAAACTCAACTTTTATATACACCATATCTATTGCAATAAACGCCAACATTCCATTAGCTTTCCTAATTACTTGCCATGCTACAGACAAACATTTTGTGGAACTCCTTTTTCATGATTGCATTTTATATTCTCATTCCCCTTAAATAATAATTTGCTTTGTCATTCATTCATTCATCAAAAAAGGAAATTGCACATTTCCCACATCAAACTATCTAACATTTCATTGGCTACTCAATTATCCTACCCATACCCACTGAAAGTCCTTTATTACATGTAGCAACAAAATGTTAAGTCTTTATTTAAAAACCTAACTGTTTTTATTGGTCACATGTAATGAGCAAAGATTAATCAGAGATCCAGTGGCCAAAGCACCTCTAGGAGGCAGTGACTACAGTATGATATAATTCCACATGTAGTTTAAGAGTCAACAGCACACACAGATGACACATCTGTGTCAACAGATAATGTCATATCTATGAACAATTTGGATGAAAATGTGGTCATCATTGTTGGCAAATTTGCAGATTACGTAAAAATTGATGATAGTGCAGACAGTGAGGAAGGATATCCAAGTTTACATCAAGATCAGATGGGAACGTGCGTCAAGAAATAACAAATGAATTTAACTTTGATAAGCATGTGATGTTGCACTTTGGTCAGTCAAACCAAGACAGGACTTGCACAATAAATGATAGAGCCCTGGAGAGCGATGCAGATCAGAGAGATCTTGATATATAGGTGCATGGGTTCCTAAAGTTGGTGAGAGAAGTGGACAGTATGGGGAAGGTGGCATTTGGCACACTTGTCTTCATTGGAAAGTGTGTTAAGTACATAATTTGGGACATCATTATGCAGCTGTATAAGTAATTGGTGAGACCATATTTAGAGCACTGTAGAGCCCCCCCCCCCCCCCCCCCCACACACACACACAATAACAGATGGGCTCATTTCAAATATCAGGCACACTTGTAAAAATCCCAAATCAAAAATCAAAAGGGATAATGTGCAAGAGATACTCATGGGGCTTAAGGAGAACAAAATGCTGGAACCTTAAGGCTGCACCCAAAAAAAGTGGCTGCAGATTTGGGGGACCCATTTGTTGAGGGATGATAACCAGAAGACTGGAAGATTTACTGGAAGGCCAATCAATGGGTATTAATGGCAGAGTAGCAAGATGGATTCAACAGTGGCTGAATGGGAGATGCCAGAGAGTAATGGTGGATGGCTGTTTGTCAGGTTGGAAGCTGGTGACCAGTGGGGTGCCTCAGGGATCTGTGTTGGGTCCACTGTTGTTTGTCATGTACATCAATGATCTAGATGATGGAGTGGAAAATTGGATAAGTATGCAGATGATACTAAGATAGGTGTTGCTGTGGATAATGAAGTCGATTTTCAAAGTCTACAGAGAGATTTGGGCCATTTGGAAGATTGGGCTGAAAGATGGCAGATGGAGTTTAATGCTGATAAGTGTGAGGTGCTACATCTTGGCAGGACAAATCAAAATAGGACGTACATGGTAAATGGTAGGGAATTGAGGAATGCTGTGGAACAGAGGGATCTAGGAATAACTGTGCATAGTTCCCTGAAGGTGGAATCGCATGTAGATAGGGTGGTAAAGAAAGTTTTTGGTGTGCTGGCCTTTATAAATCAGAGCATTAAATATAGGAGTAGGGAAGTAATGTTAAAATTGTACAAGGCATTGGTGAGACCAATTCTGGAGTATGGTGTACAATTTTGGTCGCCTAATTATAGGAAGGATGTCAACAAAATAGAGTACAGAGGAGATTTACTAGAATGTTGCCTGGGTTCCAGCAACTAAGTTACAGAGAAAGGTTGAACAAGTTAGGTCTTTATTCTTTGGAGCGCAGAAGGTTAAGGGGGGGGGACTTGATTGAGGTCTTTAAATGATGAAATGGATAGACAGAGTTGATGTGGATAAGCTTTTCCCATTGAGGGTAGGGAAGATTCAAACAAGAGGGCATGACATGAGAATTAAGGGACAGAAGTTTAGGGGTAACATGAGGGGGAACTTCTTTACTCAGAGAGTGGTGGCTGTGTGGAATGATCTTCCAGCAGAAGTGGTGGAGGCAGGATCAATTTTAACATTTAAAAGTAAAGTGGATAGGTATATGGACAGGAAGGGAATGGAGGGGTATGGTCTGAGTGCAGGTAGATGGGACTAGGGGGAAATAAATGGTCGGCACGGACTGGAAGGGCCGAGAAGGCCTGTTTCCGTGCTGTAATTGTTATATGGTTATATGGTTAATGTGATTCCCTTGTTGAAAAAGAGAAGTCAGTAAATTTGGCTATCCAAGTCACTAATGTTGACTATAAATAGTCCAGGTCTCAGAAGTAATCCATCTGGTATCCTAGTTGTTAGTGATATCTTGTTTGAAACTGACATATTTAACCTAATTCTTTGATTTGGCTCAGTTAGGTACTTACCCATCTGTGCTAATATGTTACCCCAGTCAAGTGTGCTCTTGTGCCTGAGCTCTTACCAGAGATATGCTGGTTGTGCTCTTCACGAGGGTCGCCTACCCTTCAGTATTGTTGTGGACTGACTAGCAATTAAAGAATAAGCTCCTGGACTGCATTGATTGGAACCCATAAAGCACATTAAAAAGGTAACACTTTCGCTGATTATTTCCTCAAATATTGGAAATTAAATTAAGGAACTGAAAGCAATTGAGAAGGTGCACAGCAGATCCCATCAGAGCAGTAAAATTATAGTTTTCCAGCAACACTGCTGGGAGTCTAAACTAACCACCAAGTAGCTTGCTAGTGTTTGTTTCCGTTGCAACTACACCAACAAAACTAACATGCAGAGAGCAGTTCAACTCTTCAAAAAGACATGTAACACTTTTAATGAATTGAATATTAGCTCAAGTTTCACCCTCACATTTAGATCATTTCTATGTAAGTCTCGTTCAGCACAGCGCCATCAGGAATTTGTATTAAGCAATGCCAAACTTCAGGAAATCACACCTGCACAGGTTAACATTTTCCATTTATTTAAATCAACGGATATTTTTGTGGGTTGCACAAGTTTCATTTCCTGGTATGTATCCTCCGAGAGCGAGGTTGAAAATGGAGTGCAATGAGTATAGTTCTTCAATCATTTCCATCTTCAAACCAAGGCAGAGAAAACAAACATAAAAGAAAAAAGCCCCTTTGAAAGAAACAATAATGAATTTTCGGAATTCATTTTACAAACAATTAACATTCCATGGAAAATAATAAATAAACAATGAAGATCAAGAATGTACTAAATGAATTAAAAATCAAACTTCCATAACCTCCATGTTCAATTTCAGAATGTAGTTTCCTATCAGAACTTTATTTCAGGAGCACGAGTTCATAAAATATATATTTTCATAACAATCATTTCTGAGAAGGATGAATAATATTTTTATTTTAATTATATAAAACCTCAGTTTGCCAATAAATGGCGAGTACATGGACTAAAAATATTTGGATCTAATCTGTGTTAAATTAACTGTGGTCAGAATGCTATAATCTTATCTCAGTATTATTGTATTATCTGTTTCAGGGAGAAATTACTTGGGTTCCTGGTCCTCATCCGATTCTCACAAAAGACCCCAAGAAAACGCAAGCTCCCAAACTGGTTGAATGGATAAAACATCATGCGGTTAAACATTTAGTCCGACAGATCTGAATCCAAATTTTGCCAAGGAAACAAATTTAAAGCATTGCATTGATTTCAATTGTCGGCTATGTCCAAAGATTAAAAACAAATCAGTTTCGGTTTATAATTCCGATTACCATCAAGTTATATTTCCTGGAAAACTTAAAAGCATGCAATCAATCTATAACGGAATGCCTACTCTTAAGCCTCAAATGTCTTTGTTCTTGAGATATTTGAACAACTAACAATACAGCGCAGGATCGGGCCTTTTGTCCAGTATTTCTGTGCAGACCATGTCGCAATATCAGGGCTCTCACTTAACTTTTTTTTTTGTTTCCAGCTGGGCAATCCAGGCAGCTTTTTTGGTTGCCAAATGACAGTTTAGGTGGTCATTTAAGACTGCTTGCATGGCGCTTGCGATCATGTGCTTGGACGAAGTGCGTAGTTACCAGTCGGAATTATGCTCAATGAAGCATTCACATATTATTTCTGCTTCAAATAAAGTCAAACTAAACATATTCACCAATCAAAACATGATATACACCACTATGACATGCAGCAAAATTATAATACAGTATATACAGTATCTCAACTCTTTTTACACGTTGCAATTAATGCCATTTCTATTATTTCTTTCCACTTCCAAACAAAAATGTGGTTGGATTATGCAGCGTATGATCAACCTCAGTGAAACCAAGTGCAGGCTTGGTGATCACTTCGCATAACACCTCCACTCAGTTTGCAATAACCAGCACTTCAACTCCCCCTTCCATTCTGAATCTGACCTTTCACATGTGATGTAGAAGGCTTAAATACAACTTCAATCAACTCACCTGGATTAGGAAAACGGCAGAAAACGGTGCCGTTTCAGTCAAGCTGCTTGAGCACCTCAAGGCTCTCGAAATTTCACGATCTCCCGCAGCTGCGGGAGCCCCGAACTTTAAACTTTCCCACGGTTGCTGGAAATCTCCCGACCCGACTGAGGAACCCAGGCACTGTACCTCGGAACCCCGGGATGACCTCCAGATCCAACGGGCGGGATCTCCCAGGAACAATGAAGCTGCACCTGCCGACTTTGAAGGAGCTGGAGCTGCCGTCTGTGAAGAAATCCCCGTTCCAGCGCAGGTTCGAAGAAACCGCAGGTACAGTAAACTCAGTACCTGGAAACAAAGGGGAAACCTCCACTATGTCCGGAAACGTGGCCGGCAGGCAGGACTTCAGGTCAGACTGAAGCACAGGGGACTTCGACCCCTCTCCCTACTATCCTTCTGGCAAATGTACAGTCCCTTGAAAATAAAGTGGATGACTTAAGGGCAAGAGCACTTTATCAAAGGGAGCTGAAGGAATGCTCTGTGTTCTGTTTCACAGAGACATGGCTCACCCCTAGCTCCCTAGACTCAGCGGCCCATCATGAAGGGTTCTTATGGACCGTAAACTGGCATCTGGGAAAGGGAGAGGAGGGGGCGTCTGCCTCATGGTCAACTCTGCGTGGCGCTCAGACGTGGCAGCCCTGTCCAACTCCTGCTTTCCACACCTCGAACATCTGGCAGTGAAGTGCCGTCCCTTCTACCTTCCGAGGGAATTCACCTCCATCATCCTGATCGCGGTCTACATCCCACCCCAGGCAGACGTCCGTCTGGCACTGGAGGAGCTGCACGCTGTGGTCAACAAACACCAGACGTCTTACCCCCGAGGCATTTACCACCATTGCTGGGGACTTCAATAAGGGAAACCTAAAGAAATCACTCCCCAACTTCCACCAACACGTCTCCTGCTGCACCAGAGGACCAAACACCCTCAACCACTGCTACACCACCATCAAGAATGCCTACCGCTCTATCCCTCGCCCTCACTTCGGTAAATCCGACCATACTGCGGTGCTGCTTCTCCCTGCCTACAGGCAGCAATTAAAGAGCGCACCCCCAGAGGTGAGGACAGTACAGAGCTGGTTGGGGGGGGGGGGGGGCAGAGGAACAACTACAGGACTGTTTGGAGTCTGTAGACTGGGCAATGCTCAAGGACTCGGCAACGCGGACTTGAACGCCACAATCGGTACAGACTTCATAAAGAAATGTGTGGAGGACTGCATCCCTACAAAAACCTTCCGAGTGTTTCCCAATCAGACACCTTGGATCAACTTTGAGATCCGCACTCTTTTGAAGACCAGACACCGGGCATTCATGTCTGATGACACAGTGGTCTCTAAGAAGTCCAGATATGACCTTGGTAAGGCCATCAAAAAGGCCAAAAGGGAGTTCTGCTCCAAGCTGGAGGATGAGACAGATGTTCGGCAGCTGTAGCGGGGGCTGAATGCAATCACCTCTTACAAGGCGAAACCAGGAGGCAGCTCGGATGTCAGCGATACATCACTCCCTGACGAGCTCAATGCATTTTATGCACGCTTTGATAGGGAGAACACCGATGTGCCTTCCCGAGCCCCCATTCACTGTGATGGTATTTCAGTCTCAGTCACAGAGGCCAACGTCAGGAAATCCTTCAGAGGGGTGAACCCTCGAAAAGCGCCTGGACCTGATGGTATACCCGGTCGTGTTCTAAAAACCTGTGCAGACCAACTGGCTGGAGTTTTTACGGACATTTTCAACCTCTCACTTCTGAGGTCTGAGGTTCCCACCTGCTTTAAAAGGGCATCAATTATACCAGTGCCCAAGAAGAGTAAGGTGACGTGCCTCAATGACTATCGACCAGTGGCACTAACGCCTGTGGTGATGAAGTGCTTCGAGAGGTTGATCATGGCGCAAATCAACTCCTACCTCGACAAAAACCTGGACCCACTGCAGTTCGCTTACCGCCACAACAGATCAACGGTGGATGCGATCTCGCTGGCTCTCCACTCTGGACCACTTGGACAACAAAAACTCATATGTCAGGCTGTTATTCATCGATTACAGCTCGGCATTTAATACTATCATCCCCTCCAAACCCGCAGAACTGGGTCTCTGCGCATCCCTCTGCAATTGGATTCTCGACTTCCTCATTCACAGACCACAGTCTGTTCGTATTGGTGGAAAGGTGTCAGACTCGATAACAATCAGCATGGGAGCACCTCAAGGCTGCGTGCATAGCCCCCTGCTGTACTCTCTCTATACTCATGACTGCTAGCCGGTCACAGTGCGAACGCCATCATCAAGTTCGCTGACGACACCACTGTTGTGGGACGTATCACTGATGGGGATGAGTTGGAATACAGAAGAGAGATCGAGCAACTGTTCCTATGGTGCCAGCACAATAACCTGGCCCTCAACACCAGCAAAACCAAGGAACTGGTTGTGGACTTTGGAAGGAGTAGGATGGGGACCCACAGTCCCGTTTATATCAACGGGTCGATGGTAGAAAGGGTCAAGAGCTTCAAATTCCTGGGCGTGCACATCTCTGAAGATCTCTCCTGGTCTGAGAACACAGATGCAATTATCAAGAAAGCACATCAGTGCCTCTACTTCCTGAGAAGATTACGGAGAGTTGGTTTGTCAAGGAGGACTCACTCTAACCTCTACAGGTACACAGTAGAGAGCTTGCTGACTGGTTGCATCGTGGCTTGGTTCGGCAACTTGAAAGCCCTGGAGAGGAAAAGACTACAAAAAACAGTAAGCACTGCCCAGTCCATCATCGGCTCTGACCTTCCTTCCATCAAGGGGATCTATCGCAGTCGCTGCCTCAAAAAAGCTGGCAGTATCATCAAAGACCCACACCATCCTGGCCACACACTCATCTCCCTGCTACCTTCAGGTAGAAGGTACAGGAGCCTGAAGACTGCAACGACCAGGTTCAGGAATAGCTACTTCTCCACAGCCATCAGGCTATTAAACCTGGCTCAGACAAAACTCTAACTAATAACCCATTATCTGTTATTTGCACTTTATTAGTTTATTTATTCATGTGTGTATATATGTATATATGGTATATGGACACACTGATCTGTTTTGTAGTAAATGCCTTCTATGTTCTGTGTGCTGATGCAAAGCAAGAATTTAATTGCCCTATCAGGGACACATGACAATAAACTCACTTGAACTTGAACTTGATTTTTTCTATTACAAATCTCAAATTGTGGAGTACAGAGGCAAATAAATAAATGATGTGTCTTTGCCCCAAACATTATGGAGGGCACTGTATGCCTCCTAACTAATAGAAGAATCCCAGAATAACATGCAGAGAAGCAGAGACTGAACTACAAACCACTTCAACAACTGGCAGTTTTTCCCACAGTGATAGCAAGACCTGTTGTGCAATGCAGTTGTTGCAATGAAATCTCCCACACTCCAAGCTAATCATGATTCTTTTCTTTTTTAAATACCGCATAAAAAATGATAATTATAATCAGGAATATATAAAATTATTATTGTCCTATTAAAATTTAACATACCCGAGCTTAAACTTCACCAGAAAGCCAAAGTCGACTAGGAGGAAATTATCAAAATCAAGCGCGAGTAACCTCAATTGGTCCCTTGATCGTGCTGACACAGGAGTAAGCTTCACCGCCCACTGTCCTGTTATCCATCACCCGCTGACCAGCTCCACTCTATGATCTTTGCTCTTGAGCTGGTCCCCTCACAGCCACCCAAGCTACTTCCCTCCCCGGTGGCAGTTGGAATTTAAGACTTTGTTACATGAGTGGGCCAACGAGCGGGAGGAGAGAAGTTATCAGATGAAGAGCACTGCCAGAGGTGAGCGGGCTGGCAGGTAGTGCTGAGATGGTGGCCAGTTCCGCTGTCCGGTCCTGACGGCCGCTCGCAGTCGCCCAAGCTACTTCCCTCCCCGGCCACAATGCGGTGGCTCCGTGCCCGGAGCGCTGCGGCAGCAGTGAGTGAGTTGCTGGCATGATCCCCAACACCCTCCTTCCCAACGCTCCTGCCCTTGCTGACCCAGGCCAGATTCCCCACACACTGTGAAAGGAACTCTTTACCCCCCCCCCCCCTCCCCCCCCCCCCCCCCCCCCAGCGGCGCTGTCCTTTTACAGCTGCTTCCCACTTTACAGCCGCTTCCCATTAGCTGCCAGCAATGAGGGATAGACTTGGCTATCCCTCAGTATAGCAACATCGTTCTTGATGTTGCTGTATTGAGGGATAGCCAAGTCTATCTTTCTTGGCTAACAACCTAACCTCCGGCCTCCAAGATGCAGCTACATTTTTGTGCCTTATTTTTGGGTAAACAAATGTCTTCATTGCCGGGAAATACAGTACTTCCTTAATTTTTGGATTAAAATAGAGTTTCTAAAACTGCAACAATTAAATGAAAACAAACAGCCATACACATTTTTCTTTCCACAGTATTGTATGTTCTCAGAAAAGCATATTAAAACATTATTACAGGGGTTCACCAAAAGATTTGCAAAAGATTTTCAAATTCAAGGTTGCAACTTTATTTTTCAAATAATCAATGTAAGTCGAGAGATGCTCAAAAATCCATTGATAATATAGTTTTTCTATGTCAGCGACAAATTACATGGTACCTTACTGATATTTACATATAATGCCTGCAATCTATAATGTCTTAAGTTACTGTTTTATATGTGTTGCACAGTCATTTGAAACACAATTAATTTGCCAACTATTGTTCCTGCTTTGCATTATTATTTTTTTTTAAATCTGCCTCCAGGCAGAGGGCTTTTCCTGCAATTAAAAAAACATTACGTTGATTTTGACTTTGAGCAACTAAGCTATGCAAAAGAAAATAAAGCTCTGGGATAAAAAGCATTAGTCTTTCCTACTTAAACACTTTTTCCTATAACAGATTAATCAATTTGAATGTGGGAAGTGTGTCAAATGAGGAAGGCTTCCAAACCTGAAATATTAAATACTGTGCTGTGGAAGGGAGACAATCAAGACCCAATCAGGCTTTTCGGCATCTAGATTTCAGATAGCGATGTCTGTTTTTGTTTTTAAATGGAACCGTTTAAGTGAAGTAAACTGAAATGTATCATTTGCAATTTCCTGCAAAACCACAGATGCAGCTTGATCGATTTTACATCATCTTATTTAACATGATTCTTCTGATATATACCACTGACATAATTGCAACAGGGGTGAATTTGGGAAAGCCTCAGCCTTTCCATTGCACATAATAGAAATATTGTAATTTTTAACATAAAAAAACTCCTCTAAATTGCCTTCAATGTATTAGTGATTTGTCAATAGATATTATAAGAATAGGCGCAGTTCCCTTTTAGCAACTCAAAACAGACCTTTATATTTTATTGTTCAAATGGCTCAAATTTAAAAAATGGATCCAATATAGCCTAAACAGAGTCCAGATTTGTTCCCTGGATCCTGGTCTGTAAGCAAATCTTTGCTAAATCAGCCACAGAAGTGCCACTCTGGGGTCAAACACAAAATTAGCCAAGATGCTCATTCCTAATTGTTACAGGGGATGAATAATGTGTCTAGCAGTTGAATGCAAACAGAGTGCCAGCAGAGAGGGCCATCTCTCCACATTAAAAAATGCATCCCGAAAACTAGTTTGCATCTCCTTCATTTACTCTTTTGTTAGAGGAAATTGAACACAGCAAAGACAAGAACCACCTCAATCAACCAAAGGCCTTTGCAAATTACCAGTACACTTCCTGTAACTGTAGAAGTAAGAAACCAAAATTAAAAAAACAAAAGAATAGATGAATGGAACCAAGGAGGTCTTCCATCAGCAATATCTTTATCAATGGTTTTGCAACAGAGAAAGATAGTGAAGGCCAAAGTAATGCCAATGAATCGCCAACTTGAAGACCATAGAGCAAGATCAACCCCAGTTTTCCAAAACAGAAGGTGTAGGATTAGACTCCTACATCTACCTAGATGGGCCACCATTTTAGAGTGTTTAGTACACAGTAAACTCCTCTTGCATTCTCAAAATAATAAATACATTTGGTCACTGAAATTCAGTGTGAATGTATATTTCAGCCCATGGTCCCAATACATTTCAGAGGAAAATCCAGCTTGGACACCTTGACCTAAACTTTCTGTGGTGTCATGCAACATTTTGGTGTGCTACTTTGCCATTAACTGCAAGATGTAGGTGTGTTAATTAAATGAGATTGAAGTCATAATCATTGTTTTCAGGGCTAGCTAATGTACTCTCATCTCTCAGTGAGGTGAAATCCAAACTACTCACCAGCAACCTCTGAAACCAATGCTTCTATCATGCCACTGCGGGGCAACTTATATTCCTAGATTGCTGAAATTAAAACCCATTGGAAAAAAAAGGAAACCTGACAGCTCAATTAAATTTTTCAGGAAACAGCCAGCTGACTTTTATGCACTGTACAAAATCATTGCAGCTGATAGCTGGAGGTACATAACACAGCTTTAATTACAAAACAATTGGGACCTTTAATACACTTTTATAAAGAACAAACCATGTCAGAAACTATTATCAACTTTAGCAATATAAAGGAGACTGCTGGAGGAAGTCAGCGGATCAGGCAGTATCTATGCAGCAGGATGACGTTTTGGATCAACACTTTTCAGACTGTCTTGACCTAAAAGATCTTGACATAAAACATCAACTATCCATTTCCCTCCATAGATGTTGCCTAACCCACCAACCTCCTGCAGCAGTTCTTTTTTGTACCAGATTCCAGCATATGCAGTCTCATACCTCTTTATCTATGACCAATTTCAGTTTACTTCATAAGTTCTAGGTGCAGATTCGGCTCATCAAGTCTACTCTGCCATTCAATCAGGGCTGATCTATTTTTCCTTCTCAACCCCATTCTCCTGCCTTTGTGCCATAACCCCTGACACCCTTCCTAATCAAGAACGTCTGTCTTTCTGGTGAATATTTTTTGCATCTTTATTAAATATTCATAATTAGCGCTATACAATGGCCTAGGAGATATTTACAAAGCCTCACAGAATTATAGCAAATACTACCAACAAGCAAAAAAAAACCTGTGGGAACCAAGTGGATCAAGTATCCACTAAGGGTGGAGGGGTGGGGAAGGAACTGTCAACATTTCAGCTTAAGGTAAGGGTTAACAAGTAATCTTAAATGCCACAAGAATGTTAGTACAAAAATATATCCCTAAAACGATACTCCCAATTAGGTTTGATTTTATTAATTCACATAGGCTTTACTGGCAATGTCAGCATTTGGTCTCAATTTGCAATCGCCCTGAACTGAGGCAGCAGTTAAGAATTAATATCTGTGAGAGGACTTCTTCACCAATTATAAGATTATCCAATGAGGTTACATTGTGGTAACCTTTTACAGTATTTTGAAAACACACTTCAAGGGAAACTTAAAAGAACACTGGGGAGATTGGCAAAATCTTACATCCATATGGCCTGGAGCACTTGATAAGTATTGGCCATCCCTGCGTTACAAATGCCCGACTTGTGGGCACACATATATATTAACAAGTTCCCATAATATTCTTAAATTAAAAAAGTCTAACAAAAAAGACATACGCTCTGTGCAAACAGCAAAACTAGTTTCCCTTCTCTCTGCTTCTATTAATTGTTCATCCTTATCAGTCCCATACATTTTTGATGCCATTCATTTCAATGCTGTGGAAGTGTGGTTCCCATAATTAAGTGATTTTTTGATGTATGCACCAACTTACAAATAAACCCTAACTTCTAGGCGTCTGTAAAAACAGAACCCATTTGTAAACCACGGACGACCTGTACCAATGTTTTTGGTATTTCAGACTTTTGGAGAAAGTATGTGATATTGAAGAGAAAAGGATGAAGTTGTGGATTTAGTATAAGCTCATGTTTGCAAATGGAGACCATGGAATTTTTATATATATTTTCACCTGGCAGATCAATCTTATAATACTTGAACATTACACCCAAATATTATATTGCATTTCCACCAAATGTGTTTTCAGAGCTTGACAGAATGAGTGGAGAAATGAGATTCCCTTCGACGGACTGCCCTGAACCAAGAGTTACAGTCTAAAGTAAAGGGTAGGCATTCAGGACTGAATTGAGACAAAACTTCTTTACACAGCATGTAATGAATGTTTGAAATTCTTACCCAAGAGGGCTGTTGATGCTTATCTACAGAAGACTGTTCTCAATGATATTTGGATCAAACATTAGTCACAGTTAATGCAGTGCATCATGCCGGAGGAGCAATACATAATTTACATCATGGCGTTACACACATATGGTTATCTAATGTGCTTTAACATATTTAATGTCGTTGTGATACAGGTTAATTAAAAAAAAAAAAAAAATCTTTGATAAGTGACTGAGTAGAAGGCCAAAAGAAAGTACAAAATAATCTGCACAAGCAAAATCCTTCTGCAGGAGTCACGGGAAAGAAACCACAGCGCAGGTCCAATTCATAGTACAATTTTGACCAAGAAAAACTGTGTACATAGCAATGGCGGGGGTAGAATTTATTTATTTCAAGTTAGAATTGTCTTTATAATAAGTAGATATATTCAATAGGAATTTTCCTGCATTTTTTAATAAATCATTATGCCATTACTCAACCTCCTAAATGCACATTGGATTTTTGATAATCAACTCCACATTACTTCGCAATAAACCTAGAATAGGAATGCTGCAGCCACAGTTGTTAATACATTTCTTGGAATTCTATCGTGCATGAATAACAAAGCATCTTACAGCTGGCTTCCATATTGAACAGAAATGGAATGACACTTCTGTAATATAATTGAAATAGTGTAATGCAGTTGGCTAGATCTTGCTTGATACATCAGTTACCTGCATTAAACTTATAGTTTCAATTGCTTTTTATGATCCTGTGAATCTGATTGTTGTACTGAATGTTGTTGCCACCATACCATGAAATGGAGTGGACCACGAGTTGTGGCAGGGCCTCGGGTGCTGGATATTTGTGTTCTGTCCTGCTGGCCTGTGCTTGTTTGCCAAATGTTCTTGAACTGTTTTCATATGTCTTTGATCATCAGAGAATCATTGTGTATTGTAAGGCAATCAAGGGATACGGGAATCATAAGGAAAAGCTGGAAAGAGGCACAGGATCACCATAAGACTTCCGTGTCTGTCATTTATGTTGTGAGAGAAACAAGGAATTGCAGATGCTGGTTAATGAACATAAGAACCCAAAGTGCTGGAGTAACTCAGCACGTCAAGGAGCATCTCTGGAAAACATGGATAGGTGACGTTTCAGGTCAAGACCCTTCTTCAGACTGATGGTCACGTTCTCCAGAGATGTTGCCTGATCTGCTGAGTTGCACCAGCAATTTATGTTCTCGTGTTCTTAAAAACAACTCCATTCTATTCTTGGCTATGATAATTTGCTGATATATATTATATGGCACTTGAACTTTAAAAATTGTGTTACTATAAAAATACATTCATTATGTTGTTATACACCCTTCAATCTATAGCATTGTAGTACAATTTCCATGTATGCCTGTGAGACATTCAAATGCTAAAATGCAATGCACAAGAACAGCAAACAGCAAAACACAGGAACTGTCATTAAAAAATTTACATTCATGCCATGTGTTGACAGTGACCGTTTCAGTTCCTCTTTCCAAACCACCAAGGAAATTGCAACGAGTTGTGGTTATCTTCTTGCTACATTTACTGCCAAAGTCTATCTTAACTGACAATTTGGACTCGGACTGCAAGAGTGCAACATTGTTCCAGGTACCTTCTTTCAGATGTAGTTTTAAACCCTGCCAACTCAAATGGGTGTCAAAATTCTAGTTACAATAGAATAATATTGCAGAAATACTTTAATTATTGAGAGATGTTTTCAATTTCCTAAGATTGTAAAATCTGCATTTTCATTATGGTCAAAACAAAAATATCATAGAAACATAGAAAATAGGTGCAGGAGGAGGCCATTCGGCCCTTTAAGCCAGCACCGCCATTCATTGTGATCATGGCTGATCGTCCACTATCAATAACCCGTGCCTGCCTTCTCCCCATATCCCTTGACTCAACTAGCCCCTAGAGCTCTATTCAACTCTCTCTTAAATCCATCCAGTGATTTGGCCTCCAGTGCCCTCAGTGGCAAGGAATTCCATAAATTCACAACTCTCTGGGTAAAAAAGTTTTTTCTCAGCTCAGTCTTAAATGACCTCCCCTTTATTGTGGCCTGAAGGGGAGGTCATTTAAGGGGAGGGCAGGACTGTGGCCCCTGGTTCTGGACTCGCCCAACATTGGGAACATTTTTCCAACATCTAGCTTGTCCAATCCTTTTATAATTTTATATGTTTCTTTTTTTTTAATATTTTTTTATTTGAAGTAACCAGTTTACAATGTATAACACACATTTAAAACTATCATCTTAATTCAAAATTTCTACAAATAGCACATCAATAATTAATATTGTCTGTTTTTTTGGAAATAAAGATAGAAAAAGATATATAATAAAGAGGAAAAGAAAAAAAAAGATAGAAATAGAAAACAATCTACAAATACAAATTAAAAAAATATATATATATTATATATATATAAATCAAAAACAACTAAGTACATTATGCATGAAATTATTTCAAACAATAATATCAATGGGACATGCGCATTAATCCCATATGTAAATAAGTTATTCTCATCGGATTCCGTAGGGTGCCCGTCGAGCCGTGATGCCAAGAACAGCTACTTCTCTAGATACTGTATATATGGAGACCATATCAGTTCAAAAGAATTATACCTGTCCAATAGGACAAATCTAATTCTTTCCAAATATAACGTCTCCTGCATCTCTGCTGTCCACATTTTAATTGTTGGGGGTAATGTTCCCTTCCAAAATTTCAATATGATTTTTTTCCCTATTATCAAACAGTAATCAAAGAAATTTATTTGATTTACTGTCAAAACCAAACTTGGTTTAATAAAAAAGTTTAATAACTTGGTCAGAATATATTTTATTTAATCTATATTTTAATATTGCAATTTTATTAACTAACTCTTTAGAAGGATGTCTTATATTTTCACTATCTAATCGTTTTATCTCCTTTTCTAACTTTTGCTCCATCTTTCGATTTTCTTTATTAAAATATGCTTGTGCTGATATTATTGCACCACGCATAAATGCTTTAAATGTATCCCATAATAATAATGGGGAAATCTCAGGTTTATCATTAGTTTCAAAAAATAATTTAATCTGTTCCTCCACATAATTACAACAGCCTTTGTCCTTCAATATTTGTGGGTTAAATCTCCAAGTGTTAGTATTATTAACTATATCTTTTAATTTTATCTTGAATGTTAGCGGGGCATGATCTGAGATAATAATATTGTGGTATTTTGCATCATACGTGAAGGGAAGTAATTTTGAATCGACTAAAAAATAATCTATCCTCGAATAGGTTCCAAATACCGGTGAGAAAAATGAATATTCACGTCCAGTTGGATTATCCAATCTCCAAATATCCTTAACATTCGATGTATTAATAAAATAATTTATAAATTTACTTGACTTAGAAAGAGCTTTCCTTTTCGTGGAAGATCTATCTAAATAATTATCTAAAGTACAATTTAAATCACCCCCAATTATTAAATTATATTGAGTGGATATAGGGATATTATTAAATATTTTCTTGAAAAATAATGGGTTATCGAAATTGGGTGCATATATATTCATAAAAATTACTTTTTTTGACTGTAATTCCCCTGTAATTATTAAATATCTACCCTCCTTATCCTCTATTATAGAACTAGGTTTAAAAGGTATGCCTTTACGAATAATTATTGCAACTCCTCTAGATTTATGTATAAATGATGAGTGATACACCTTTGAAATCCACTTAGCTGTTAATCTATATTGAGCATCTTTTATATGTTTCTATAAGATCCCCCTCATCCTTCTAAACTCCAGTGAATACAAGCCTAGACTTTTCAATCTTTCCTCATATGACAGTCCCGCCATCCCAGGGATCAATCTCGTGAACCTACGCTGCACCTCAAATTAGGAGACCAAAACTGTACACAATACTCCAGATGTGGTCTCACCAGAGCCCCATACAACTGCAGAAGAACCTCTTTACTCCTATACTAAAATCCTCTTGTTATGAAGGCCAATATTCCATTAGCTTTCTTCACTGCCTGCTGTACCTGCACGCCAACTTTCAGTGACCGGTGTACAAGGACACCCAGGTCTCGCTGTACCTCCCCCTTACCTAACCCCATTGAGATAATAATCATACAATATACATTTTTAACCCGTTTTGTAGTTTATTTTCCTGAATAAGGAAGTGATTTTAAGAAAGTATCTTGAATTATTTTGATGGAAAAGTTATCAAGATTCTTTCCATCTACATTTAAATGTGGGTTTGAAGTGGGTGTCGAGAGGCAATTGTTTTGCTTCTCTGGAGGGTTATTTCTGTTCCCACATTGCATCGCTATTCTGATGGATACTGATTTTTGACCTATAATTATCTGTTTAATAATTCATTGAACCATTTCTGTTGGCTGATTGTCCAATTGTGGTGTCCCACTGAACCTGTCAAACAAGTTAAATGTTAAATGAGTGGCTGCAGTAGAATTCCTGAGTAGAATGGATGAGTCTCTGAGTCATTGTGCTATACAAGTTACCAACCTATTTTCTTTGCAGCCTCCTGAGACCACAACAGATGGTTTTTCCTCCAACTCTTATTGTGACATAAATGTGCAATGTTTCATCATTAGGGTACTTCTGATGTTCTAAAGACCCGAAAGAATTTCAGAATGCCCTTGATAAGGTGGAGCACGTGAGCACGTAGATGCTAAAGGGCCCATATAATCAGAGGGAAGATACTAACATGGAGAGCAGGATGGCAGGATGGCCGGATGGCTGAAGGCAAAGAGTGGCAATAAAGGGGGCTTCTTTTGGTTGGCTGCCAGTAACTAACCGTGGTCCGCAGGGGTCGGTGCTGGGGCCCACTGAGTTACTCCAGCTTTTTGTGTCTATCTTTGATACTCTCATGTTGTATACCAATGCTTTGGATGAGGGAGTTAAAGGCTTTGTAGCCATTTACAGATGGTACCAGGATAGGTGGAGGTGTAGGTAGTGTAGAAAAGGCAGGGACTCTGCAGAAGGACTGTACAAGTTGGGAGAGTGGGCAAAGAAGTGGCAGATGGAATACAGTGCAGTAAAGTGTGGAGTTATGCATTTTGGTAGAAGGAATGAAGGCGTAGCCTGTTTTCTAAATGGGAGAGAATTCAGAAATCGGAAGTACAAAGTGACTTGGGAGTGCTAGTACAGTATTCCCAAAACGTTGATTTGCAAGTTGAATAGGTAGAAAGTAAGGCAAATGCAATGCTCGCATTTATTTCGAGAGGACAACAATATAAAAACAGACCGCATTTGGCGTATTGTGAGCAGTTTTGGACCCCATATCTGAGGAAGGATGTGCTGGCATTCGAGAGAATCCAGAGGAGGTTTATGAGAATGATCCCAGGAGTGATTGGGTTAATATCTGATGAGCGTTTGACCGCACCAGGCCTGTACACGCTGGGGTTTAGAAGAATGAGGGGGGACCTCACTGAAACCTACTGAATCGTGAAATGACTGGATAGTGTGGATGTGGAGAGGATGTTTCCACTAGTGGGAAAGTCTAGGACCAGAGGCCACAGCCTCAGAATAAAATGACGTGCTTTAGAATGTGAATGAGGAGGAATTTCTTTAGTCAGCGGGTGGTGAATCTGTGCGTAGATTCACAGATTCCTGAATAGTTAGGGTGTCAGGGGTTATGGGGAGAAGGCAGGAGAATGGGGTTGAGAGGGAAAGATAGATCAGCCATGATTGAATGGCAGAGTAGACTTGATGGACCAAAAGGCATAATTCTGCTCCTATAACTTGAGCCAAAAAGAATAACGTCAATTTCAGAAAAGATTACAAGGCATGAATGTTTTGCAAGATGAAAGGTCTATTTTGCCTCAATTGCAGATGTAATTCCAACCCAGCAAAGAGGAAAGAGCACCTCTTGCAGTGACAGGGAAGAAAGCCATTGGATGATGTTGGCTGAGAGATTCGCAGTGTTGCTGAATGCTACCATTGCAGTCAATAAAATGTTTAATGACATGTCATAACTGGGAAAGAAAGAACTGCAATGGCAAGTTCTTTTATGTTTCAATGTGACCAAATCTCCCCCCTTATGATCATTTAAACTTCACTTAATCTTTAATTCAGTGAATTATGTTTTCATGATTTTCTATCATAAATAATCTGTAACACATTCCAATGAAACAAAAAACAAAAACTAGAAACATTTAGCAGATCGGGTAGCAGCTAAGGGAAGATAAATAATTAATGTTACAGGTCCAGAATCCTTCTCAATGACCTGATCGGGTTTGTCCAGGAGAATAAAGGTTGGAAACACATGTATTCAGAATCCATTTCTGTGATGGAAAACATGAAGAGTCGCTTCAGGTGAGTAAAAGATTAACCGAGCTGTACAAAGACAATTTCTGGACAGAGTAATGCAAAAGGGACAAATAGTCATAAGCACATATATAAAATAAGTGCTGCCTGTAAGTAGTCTGTTATACACAGAGTAAGTGTAGTTTTCTTTCCTGAAAATGAGGAGAGTACCAATTCCATATTGTTAATCAACAGGATTGTGGTATCTTGTTCACAGAGCCAGGCTGGCTGGCTGGTCTGCAGCCATGCTGATAAACGACTCCAACAGTCAAACACTGAATTAGGGATCAAACTCTGAGCAGGCAAGCACACTGTGTTCATGCCAGATGAAAAGGATTTTAAAGCCAGTCATTAGCTTTGTAAAATGTTGATCTGTGTCAGGGTATAAAAGGATACATTTGGATGGATGATTTTCAATGCGAGGAGCTTAGGTGCACACCAGGCATGCAATGTAAAATCTCTGCACTATTAAAAAAAAATTACACTTGAACCAGAGTAGTCAAAGAGCAATATTGCATGAGAAAAGGCCCATCTACCCAACTCGTCCCTGACTACGATGCCTTCCTGACCTCATCTCATTTGCCTGCATTTGGCCAGTATCCCTCTCAACCTTTCCTACCTATGAACATGGTCAAACGTTTTATAAACACTGTGCAGTAGTTACCTCTAGGACTTCATCTGGCACCTTGTTCCGTATACCCAATTTATCACACTGGTCCCCATTAAATGTTTTCCCTCTCACCTCTACTTTTCAAGAACATTACTTCAACTGATAATTAATTGGATGTATGAAACACCAACCTCAAGTATGAATGAATTTACTCCACCATGGTACAAAACGAAAGCTCCAATTGAAATCAATAAAGATGTAAGATATCTAGTAAATTAATTTGAATTGTTGCATTTTTTATTGTAGTTCCTCAGAACGTAGGATTTTATTTACACATGCTGTATAATTATTTTACATTATCCAATTATAGCATAATAGAGCCAGCATTACAGTGAATTTTGCAAGCCACTACTCAATTTGTCATTTATGTTTAATGCCACAACATGTCTGTCCCTTAGAAACTGAAGTGCCTTCCATGCACAACCATCAAACAAATGTGGCCCAAATTTGAACCTATTATTCTGAGCAGGGTTAGTCAATTTACGTGGCATAATGCCACATTTTTAAATATATCTGGTTGCCAGAATATAATCTTTAAGCAACAAAAAATTTTTTTTTAAGATATGTAAGGTGTACATATTATTTTTAGAATGACTTTTAATTTTGTTGATGCACATAAATCCACACTAAATAATTTTAAAATTCCCAATTTTCAAACAACAGCCTTAAGTCTAGTTGTGCATGTTTGGACAGTCATATCTGTGACAGAGATCAACAGTCATAACCTTTAGGCATGTTGCACGACTTTCAATGCAATATCTCCAAGTATTTTTAATGTCAATAATGCCCAATAGGAAGCAACATTTTGAAGAGCAGCAGAGACAGAAAACTAGTGCGAAATAAAAAATGTCTGCTGAAAGCCAGGCACTTCTTCAATCATCTCCAGCTAAAGGGCCTGTCCTACTTTCATGACTTAATTCAAAACCTCTGCCGAGTTTAAAGGACCTAAAAAATATATAATCAAGATCGTGATAATCTACGGACTCCTACGACCTTCCACGACTATGTTCACAAACTCCTAGGAACTCCTACTATTTCGATGCCCTCCTTACAGGTAAAAAGTTGCAATTTCTTTCATCCCGACCATTTTTTCTACTCGTACACATTTTTTATCGGGCTGGAAAAAAAGTCCCGACTTACCTGATGCCACGAGTACCTACGGCTAGCATAGCGAGCTGCTACGATATATCTACGAACTCCTACGGACTCGTTACGAACATTCTGCGAGTTTAAATCAAGGGGAATACTCAGGAGAATTCGTGAATTACCTCGTGAAAGTGGGACTGGCCCTTTACCCTTCCACTTGTAGCTTTGATTTTAAAAGTGTTCTGTTACGTTCACTGACATGTCAGTGAGACCAAGAGTGGGCTTGGCAACCGCTTCACAGAACACTTGCACTCTGCCCACCAAGACGAACAGGAGCACCTTTTCCCATATTGAAGCACACATTCTCAGCCTCCTCCACCGCGAGACTGAGGCCAAATGCAAGTAGAAGAACAGTAACTCACATTTCACCCGAGTACACTACAGCCCAATGGCAAGAGCACAGAATTGTCCAATTTCAGGAAAACTTCCCCTGCTCTCCTCATCAACTCAGCTTTTTTGTCTCCCACATCCTTTTTCCACTTCTCCTACCCCTCAGTTCCTTTCTCCTATTCAATCTGCTGATCACTCTGCTCCACTCACGATGTCTCATTGCCCCCCTTCCCTTTTACCAAACATCCCTCCCTGATTTTACATTTCATTCCTCGCTATACTTTATCAGATTCCCTATTTACACCCTTTTGTCTTCTCCACTTATCCTCTCCAGCCTCGGTTACTAACGTCAACTTTCTCTCTCTCTCTCCCTTCCCCCCGGCCCAAACCAAATCTGCCAATCAATCCTTCTGAATGTCAATTATCAAAAATAATGAATATGAAAATCAAATAATGAATATGAAAATCAAATGAGTTAACTGAACATAAATTTACCCCAATAGAAATTAATGCCTTGATGCATGTTCCTGAATGAGTTGAATTTTGATGAAAGATCACTGATCTGAGACATTAGTCATTTGTTTCCACTTAGATGCTGTCTCAGTAATTCTAGCTAATTCCCGCTCAGTAATTCTAGCTTTTTCTTAAACCCTTTACTTAATCCCAGAGAACGGAGATACATATTATTAAAATAAAAGGCTTGGAGAGATCTTAAACAATGTGCAGAATTACAGATGGAACTCCGCTAGTTTAAAGAGAGCGGGACATTGCATGAGTCACTAATAACCTTTCTAGGACTATGCCACTTGTCAGGATCTTAGGAATGTTATAATCTGATCGACAGGGAGAACCTCAACTCTGTGCGGTAGCACAATGATCACTGGAGCGTTCAGGAGTACATTAACCAAAGATTCAAATTATTATTCAGTCATTCTTTCAGTAATATGGACATTGGATGAAAATTAGAGCAGGCTAAACAGTGAGGATCACTATGGTTAAAACTTTTGCTGAAGCCTTTAGTTTTGCAGTATGGGCATGGAAAATGTGTGGCAGCAGCCTTGCAGTATGTAATTATAGAAACCCCCTTTCTTTTTAACAGCAGGGTTTTACTTCAATAGGTATTTGAAGAATCCCGCCTAACGCCTACTCTGTGAACACATTGGCAAGTAGATAGAAGCAAGCAGCTTGTAGGATGTGCTTAGTATTGCCTTAGTATTTCTTCTTATTTTGATCATTGTCTGAAACCTTCCCTCATCCTACAAGCTGCTTGCTTCTATCTACTTGCCAATGAAGACCTTTAATGTTGCTGGTCCGTTCCCTCCCCAGATGCTGCCTGACCTGCTGAGTTCTTCAGACTGAAGAACAGTTTCATCCTGAAACGTCACTCCCCAGATGGTGCTTAACCCACTGAGTTCTTCCAGCACTTTGTGTTTTGTCAAAGGTTCCAGCATCTGCAGCCCCGTGTCTACATTTTACTGTTGGAGGAACTCAGCTGGTCAGGCAACAATTACAGTTGGAAATGGGAAGACAATGTTTCAGGGCATAAAGTGTCCCAACCACAAAGTCACCTTTCCATTTCCATCCCCAAATGCTGCCTGATCCATAAACAAGCCTTCCTTTCATTGCCTAGAAGAGCAATCATGCCCCCATCCAACCCATGAGAAGACCAGGCCAACCCGGCCTCTTCTGGCTTCTAGGTTATTCCGGTCATGTTGTTACTGACATTCTGAAATTCTCTACTGAGCAGACCTTGAAGTTACACTTCAGTATTGAATTATCAGGACTAGAATTCCTGGGATGTCAGGACTTTCATATGAGGAAAGATTGGATAGACTCGGCTTGTACTCGCTGGAATTTAGAAGATTGAGGGGGGATCTTATAGAAACTTACAAAATTCTTAAGGGGTTGGACAAGCTAGATGCTGGAAGATTGTTCCCGATGTTTGGGGGAGTCCAGAACAAGGGGTCACAGTCTAAGGATAAGGGGGAATTCCTTTAGGACCGAGATGAGGAAAACATTCTTTACACAGAGAGTGGTGAGTCTCTGGAATTCTCTGCCACAGAAGGTAGTTGAGGCCAGTTCATTGGCTATATTTAAGAGGGTGTTAGACGTGGCACTTGTGGCTAAAGGGATCAGGGGGTATGGAGAGAAGGCAGGTACGGGATACGGAGTTGGATGATCAGCCATGATCACATTGAATGGCGGTGCAGGCTCGAAGGGCCGAACGGCCTACTCCTGCACCTATTTTTCTATGTTTCTAACTAATTCCCATTTTCTCCTCACCTCGTCACTAACGTAATTCTCCTTTATTAGCATTAGGATGATTGTTCAAACATCAGAATACAGGTAGGGTCACCACTTGAAAATGTATCTGTTCCGTAACGCTTTACTAGAAACAAGAAATGACAATTTGAATGTTACCATTTCCCATGGAGCTTTACTTCAATTCAAAATAGAGTCTTACTCATTGTTAAATATTTTCCAACAATAATAGATGGTATAGTAGACTGAGGAAGCATGTCTAAATTTTACATGATCTGGATCAGTTGGGACTGTGGGCCAAATGACTGCTGGATTTTAACTCGGACAAGTGTGAGGTGTTGCTTTTTGACACGTTTTTGGAACCAAGGCAAGAATGGTAGAGCTCTGGAGTGTGTTGCAGAACCGAAAGATCTGGGATACAGGTGCATAGTTCCCAAAAAGTGTAGATTCAGGTGGACATTGTGGGGAAGATGGCAGTAGGAAGGCACGCTTGCCTTCATTGGGAATGATATTGATAAAGTTTGGACATCGTTATTCAACTGAACAAGTCACTGGCAAGTCCGCACTTGGAGTATTGTGTGCAGTTCTCTTCGCCCAGCAATAGGAAGCACGGCATTAGGCAGCATAGTGGTTCAGGGCGGTACAGTGGCAGAGTTGCTGCCTGACAGTGCTAGAGACCCAGGTTCGACCCCGGTTGCTGTCTGCACTGAATTGGTATGTTCTCCCTGTGATCGCATGTGTTTTCTCTGGGTGCTCCATTTTCCTCCCACCTTCCAAAGATGTACAGATTTGTAAGTTAAATGACTTTGGTAAAATTGTCCTTGGTGCGTAGGGTATTGTTAGTGTTTGGTGTGGACTCGATGGGCCAAAGGGCTAATTTTCACGCTGTATCTCTAAAGTTGGAAATGTTGCAAACAAGACTCACCAGGATCTTGCCTGGGTTCACAGGCTTGCGCTATAGGGAGATGTTGGATACGCTGGGATTTTTTTTTCTTCCAATTTGTCTCCTTTTTGTCTTTTCCTTTGGTGTGTAGGTTAGGGGGTAGCCTTATTACTGTGTACAAGATCATGAGGGGTATTGTTTCAAAAAGCACAGACTAAATGTGAGAGGAGAATTATTTAAGAATGACCTCAGGGGCAACCTCTTCACTCAGAGAATAGTCCATATCTGGAAATAATCTGCCAGCAAAAACTATAAAATTAGAGACAATTGTAATGTTCAAAATACATTTTTGCAATTTTATATTTGTACAGATATGTGGATAGGAAGGGTTTGAGGGATTATGGGCCAAATGCAGGCAAAGTGGACTGGCCCAATACACCAACATGGTTGACAATGACAAGGTAGGTTTAAATTCTTGTTTCTGCGCTCAACAGCTCTGTGACTCTGAGCAGCCATATATGGCCCAATTTGCACAAGTGATACAAAGAAGCAATTTCTCAGTTTAAAAATGTTTCTCACTAATTTTCTTTTAATATGGTTATTTTAATCAAAATTTATGTAGGTCAAATTAAAACGCAGTAAAACATTATGTATGCAAATTATATAGCTAGTGTTTAACATTGAAAATAAATATTTAAAGAGTTGGATTATTTCAAAATATGCAAAAGGTCATTATTGATTCATATTCTGCAATCTGACACAAAAAAATGTATATAGATGATAAAAAAACATACCAGGAAACAAATCAGATTTATAGTGATGTTAAAACAACTTTGTTGATCCCCATTTTTCATTTCTGTGTTAAGCCATTCCAATAAGCATGGGATAAGAAACCTCTACTCCCATTTCCTGAATATTATAAATTTTCCATTGCCTCTGGATACATTTGTAGAGAATGACATTAGTGCATAGAGTGATAAATGTAGTGTGATATAATATGCTAGTGTTCTCTTAATAGCTCAGATCATTACCACACTATACATGAATGCATCTATTCATTTTATGGGTAATTACAGAGAACTGTTCACTTCTAAAAAGCTGTTCTTTCTTTGCGCTGTTAAATACTTATTAGCACATTTTCCCCAAAGATGATTTATATATAATATATGCCAACTAATATATACCAACAGTTTTACAATAAAGAAATCTAAAAGACAGCATTTGGAATGGATGAATTCCAATGTTAGGGGGATCAACAGCATATGTTGTTCCCCCTAAAACATGTCTTCTCAATAGCATGATGATCAACAGCACTTGCTATTCCCAAACTGGTAGGAATGCCAAATGAAGAAAAGGGCTGACAATAAATAGCTCAGAAGTGAGATTTCTCCAACAAACTGGACATCTGAAGTATATAGTTGACGGTACACTATACATTAAACTGATCCCATAATGACATGAAGCAGAACCTAGTACTTAGGTTTGAGATGTACAATCCTATCCACCGTATCTTTCTTCTGCACACTATGGATGAAGAACATACTATAGATGAAGGCAAAGGGTTGAAAAAACACCCAACACATACAAATAATATTTACCTATTTAACTGTTAAAGATATCATCTGATATGCCAACCCTCACAATAAAGAAAACTAAAAGGCAGCATTTGGAATGGATGAATTGAAAGGGGGATCAACAGGCTTGTCTAGCAACTACACATAGGAGGAGATGTAGCCCTTTCAGGAACTAACACACCTTATCCAACCAGACTTGCTATTTTACACTTCTACAAGTCAGTAACATGACATAGGCTTTGAAAACTTTGCCTTTAAAAAGTAAACAACCTCACGCAAAAGTGATCCTCAGGAAATCAGTTTAGTTTAGTTTATTATCAGGAGTACCAAGGTACAGTGAAAAGCTTTTATTGCATGCTAACCAATCACAATTACAATCAAGCCATTTTACAGTGGATAGATACATTATAAGGAAATAATATTTAGTGCAAAGTAAAGCCAGTAAATTTTGATCAAAGATATTCCAAGGGTCACCAATGAGGTAGATAGTAGTTCAGGACTGCTCTCTAGTTGTGGTAGGATGATTCAGTTGCCTGACAACAGCTGGGAAGAAATGTCCCTGATTCTGGGGGGATGTGTTTTCACATTTCTATACCTTTTGCCCAATGGGAAAGGGGAGAAGAGATAGTGGCCATGGTGTGACTTGTCCTTGATTACGCTGCTGGCCTTGCAAAGGCAACACGAGGTATACATTGAGTCAATGGAAGGGAGGTTGATTTATGTGATTGTCCGGGATGCGTCCACAATTTCTTGAAATCACTTCAAGTTCACATACATCATGAAGTCTAAAGGAAGCTGGTAGGTATAGCCCTCAACTGACAGGAAAACAACAGATACAAAAAATCTCAAAATTGCCACAAAGACCAAAATAAAAGCTCAAATCTGTAGACAGAAAATATCCCAGTCAGTCCTCACCAGGTTCACAACTTCCACCCCTTTGTCGGGATTAAGTACTAGAAACGTGCAGCATTCCCTCAGGTGGATGCATCAATATGGTGAAGTTAGATGCAATAGTGACATGACAAATATTAAGATTTCCTCAGAAGCATTTCCTTGCTCGCTGGTCCCTACCTCAGTTTGGGCATATTTTTACATGAACCGAGTCAAAACCTGTGTTTGCTCTCTATTCAATCATACTATACAAGTACAATTAACCCACATACAACAGGTAGTGCAAAGAGAAAAGTACCAGTGTGCAAAATATAGCGTTACAGCATTATACATTACAACAGAGAAAGTGCAAAAAAAGTGCAGATATGCACTGGGATAGAATGGCAGATTGAGACTACACCTTATGAGATGTCTGTTCAGTTGTGTGATAGTAGGGAAGAAGCTGTTGCTGAATCTGGTGGTACAAGCTTATAAGCTTTTGTATCTTCTACCCAACAGGAGAAGAAATTACTCGGATATAAACGGCCCTTGATTATGCTAGTTGCTATCCTGAGGCTGCATTAAGTGTAAATGGAGTTGATAATGTGGGGGAGGGGAAGAGGTGGGTTGGTTTCTGTGATGGGCTGGGCTACACCCACACAGTTGCATTACACAGAAGGTTCCTCCTTCCCTCACATCCAATCATAAGAAACATTTGTTCTAAGGACCGATGTAATATTATAAATGATCATCTCCTAAAGTGCTTGGTCTAATATTCCTCAAGTGTCCCAGCAACTGTCTGAAACAGATTTTGAACTCCTTAAATATGTATTGACAAGCCTGACCTCTATTCACACCCAGCCTGTTATACTTATGCCCCTGTCCCACTTAGGAAACCTGAACGGAAACCTCTGAGACTTTGCACCCTACCCAAGGTTTCCGTGCGGTTCCTGGAGATTTTTGTCAGTCTCCCTAATGGTCGAAAGTGGTTTCCGTTTTAAAAATCGGTAATTTTTTAGTCGAAGCCGGTTGCGATGCTAGTTGAAAGTGGTTGCCGAATGACAAAAGCCTCCGGGAACCGCACGGAAACCTTGGGTTGGGCGCAAAGTCTCCAGAGGTTTACGTTCAGGTTTCCTAATTGGGACAGGGGCATTAATTACATTGTGGAGTTGACCAGGAATGTTACCCCAATTCCATATATGTTTGTATCCCCTGAGCTAAGCCTAGTTTATACTTATATTTGAATGCTAGAATTAGCATTCTGGAGCACAAACAAATATAATTTTATGTTAGAGTCAATTTATTTATTTACTATTTGAAGACAATTTTATTTTAATATATATCACAAGAAAGCATGAAATATATCCAGTGCTATTGAGATATCTACACCCCAAGTTAACAATGTCTTTGCAACAATGGTTAGAACTGAGTGCTGGAATACGATGCTCGAAACTATCAACATAAAGAAAGACCAATTTAACAAGTATTTATTGACCTGTAATCCCAACACAGATCAATTTTAATATGAGAGTTCCTTTAACATAAAGGCAGTGTTTTTTTGTCAAAGTGGGTCTGAAAGCAGAATTTTTTGATCTCCTTGAGATAATATTTTCTTCCAAACAATTACAATAGTTAAACTGTACAACAATCTACACAAGGAATAAATTGTTCTGGCTTTTGTTTTGATATATTAGTGAATTCTCTTTCTGTACTCGAAGATAGTTGAATTTATATTTTTCAAATGTTCACTGTTACTGTGTAATTAAGGCACACTGGAAATTGTTAAATACACATCATGCTTTAAACTGAAAAATATCTTTCTAAAAACGGTTAGGTATAGGGAGCTCCAATTTAAATAATTTAACATCAGCAAAATGTAATCAGCAATTTGCATATTATCAAAACAAAACCAATAGCAAGATTTAAAAGCTGCAGTTATCAATGTCAAAAACAAAACAACTTACTTTGTCATGAATTAATCACCGTTTGCATTCTAAATTTTAAACAAAGCAAACACTGCATGCTCTTTTGTAGCCAATCTCTCGATACTGGTTGGATTGTGCAGTGTGTAGAGAAAGGCTTTTGTGCGAAACAAGGATTACGATTAAGTTGCACAGTGTTCGCTTCAGAGAAGTTCAAGAGGCCCCATTTACCCTAGTTAAAAAGGAACCCTTTCAAATCTCTCATTTATAGCTAATTTAAAAGCAATGACCTTTGTATATCACGGTCACAATCTGTAAAACATGCAACGAGTTAGCCGTTTCTTTAGATGAGAGCTTTGCAAACCGAAGTGCATTGAAGCATAATTCCTAAAAGCCTCCAGCTTTGACTTTAGTATATAATAGCCCAGAATTTCCAGGAACAATGCAATCTTTGATTTGCGCTCAAGTTGCATCCTCTTGTGTGTTGATCATTCGGTTTCAAATTTATTACCAAATCTACTGGCAAAGCAAGGTTAATATGCCACTGAAAACATAATGGGGAATTAGTGACCGCAAAAATTGTTCAACCGACGCCTTGGTTCACGTGTAAATCAGACTATAATCAATATTTATATACATAAATTACTATTCACTTCAAATTCCAGAATAGCTTCTTCCCCATTGTCATTGTACTACTAAATAATCTTCTCATAAGCTAAGTGTTGGTCTCAATCTCCCAACCTACCTCATTGCAGTCCTTGCACTTATTTTAAAATCTGCAAGTTTAACACCACAGCACTAATCACTCAGGTGTTTTTCCCTTTGCACTACCTGTTGTACTTGTGCAATGGCTTGATTGTACTCATATAGTATGATTTGACTGGATAGCACACATTGTTTTTCATTGTATATCAGTACACTTGACAACAAATATAAAGTACAGATCTTTTATTTCCCAAAGAAATACATTTTTATTTCTAATTTATTTTTACTGTGTAACGTAAACACTACTTTTTGTTTTACTGTTTCCCTCAGGTATCCAAAAATATAGGCTTCGTCCTTTAACAAGAAGCCTAATAACAATTTATCAATCTTGCTATGAAAATGCGCATAACTGATTGTTGGAAGGTAGTGCTCACAACCATCAACATAAAAGCAAAGATTTTTGTTTCAAGCAGAACTTAACAAACAGCCGACATGCATACTCCTCCCTTTCACATCTCGCCTATCTCCCAAGACCTACTAAGTGCTGGTGCACCAGCTGAGAGCAATACAAATTCCCGAAAGATTATTGCTTACTGCAAATAATGGCACATATTAAATGTGCCTGGAATTTCAGTGGTGTAAAATTGGCACAGTGTGTAAGGTGTATTGCAAAGCACCCATCTGTAGGAAATTCCAGCAAATTAAACAGAACCTATAATTTTTGTTAGCATATAATAATAGCTCAAGTACTCTGATCTGCTATAAATCTGTAAAATAACAGATCCGTCTGAAAGATGATAGGGGATTAAAGTAATTTATTAAAGAGTATTGTCAATGAAGCATTTACCAGGATGTATTCAAATTTGCATATAGAGTAAATGGTTAATACAGTCTACCCATGTTATGACGGACCACCATATAACAAATTTTGGTTACAGAAGATGGAGGGTCCGCACAGTAATGTCTCTTTAAGAACACAAACTGCTAGTTACACTGCGGGAGGTCATTGAAATTGACATGCAGTTGTTTCAATTGACAATTGTGCAATGATGCTCTATTAAACAATATAACAAATAGCCTTTAGTATTTTTAGCTTGCAGTAACAGAAATACATTTTTAGCTTTTCAAAAGAAGTTTGTATTTGGAAACAACTTGTTTAAAATAGTGGCCACTAGGTGGTTGGAATTAATCCCTTCCTCGGATATAGCGAACACCATTTGCACCCTCCTCCCCCCATGGTCCATTGCAATGAGCGTTTTCTGAATTTTATTTGTTAGTTAAAGCTACTTTACAGCAAAGCTGAAAGATTATTTTAAGAATATTCCCCAACCAAAATAAACAAAACTGAAAAACACAATGACAATGGCTTTCCACCAACCCTGAACTAAGGCTTTAGAAATTCATTTCTTCCCAAACAGACTCTTCAAATTGTCGTTGTACTGGTTAAAAATGATGCATTAGGATTATAACCAAAAATTATAATGTCAAACAGCACATTTGGCTGGCAAGTAGTGTGGCCTATTCAAATTGAATTATGTAAAACTATCAACATGAATCCATGCTGAAATCCTGACTAGCCCTGAAAAGCAGCTGTGCAACTCATAGGATTACTACTGCAAGTGTTGCTAATCATAAAATGAAGAGAGAGATGGAGGACAGTGAGGGACACGCAAGCCTTCTCACCGACTAAAGCCTGGCCATTTTAGTTGAAGGGATCCATAACTTAAACTTTATGACAGGAGGGAAGTTATCTACACCCACAGCCATGCATGCTTGGCAGGAAGTGGTAGCACATTCAATCTCCGAGGTGGAACATATTGGAACACGAGCACCGCAGAAAGGAGTATCATAACCTAACATGTGTTGTGAAGCTGAGAGTTACAGACCCTAGATTTGCTCAAGGGGTGTCCTGCTTCCACCCACAGCACTCAGTCACCACAACTATCTCAGAGTTAATGTTTTAAGTTGAGGACCTTTCTCTTTCTCTCTCCAAAGATGCATCATTACAATTCTAACTTGATCTGTGAGTGGACAATGATAGTCTTACTTTGGCAAAACCTCACTGAACGGGCCAATTGCACCGAATTGGCAATGGTAAAAAAAAAATTACAACTCGAAAGGTATCTTGAGCTGTAGGCTTGTATCTGGCACCAGAAATACATTATCCATGTATGTGTGAGGGAGACAACAAAATGTGTTCAGTCAAAGTATTGGAGGGATGCAAATATTCCTGGAAAAGGTCTTTATTGCATTGCACTTGAAGTGGTCAAGTTCATTCACATTGTATTGAAATAAACAGCACTATATGATGGAATTTCTAAGCCATGGCTTTGAGATACCACTTGTACATCAGTCCGTAACTAAGCATGAGGCACAAATTCTTTTTAATTCCCTTTTCTGATGATATGCCCAGTAACAATGACTCATTTTAAACAGATGCATCAGGTCAATTCTTTTTCCCATCTTAGCAGTTAAATGTGCTCCAACACTGCAGCTGTGGGCACAAAGTCCCTTTCATCCACTTAAATATTGAAGGAAAAACTGAAGTAGTTTTCTAGGACACCCACATGTTCATTTGGGCAACAGATTTTTTCTTTTGAACTCAAGCGATTTGAATCTCAAGCGATTTGCTTTAACATTTAATTGTATTTTATGCTTGGTTCTGTGCTTCCCCATAGTTTAAATCAGGGAAGTAATAAAACAGCTGGAGATACATCTGCAGCACAGTGCAGTAAGGATGAGCAAATGGATTAGGCAACATTTGCCCCGCTGAAGGTTATATCCTTTGATGTGGTTTCTCTGAGTAATATACACTCTGCTGTTATCATTTTGGTTGCTGCAGTCTGCATCCGCTTTGAACAGCTACAATAAAGTTGCCATCTGCTGTCTTCACAATGCAGGAAAAGTACTGGGAATAATGCCAAATTATATCTTCACTAAAGTGACAGTAACTAGACTGTTTTCTTATTGTAGGTGTCATTGACAACCTAGCTTATTACTACTTCAGAAAAGCATTCTCTTCTATTTTCTTCTTTTTACTCATGATGTATGCCATTCCTGTGAGAAACCGATGTTGGGTGCTGGAACCAGCTTTGAAACAAAAACCAAGGAAACATGAAAGAAACTAGATCAAAGGGCTTGTTCATTTTCCTTTAAAAGTCAAATCAAAGACAACCTGCTTTCTAATTCCTAGTGCAGGGTTTGTCTTGCAATCGTGCCTACTTCAGCCACAGAATCTGGTCTTTAGACTACACCTTCATTACATACATGATTTATTCCATCAGGGAGCATTTGACTTTTTGGGGGGGAAAGTCATCCTCAGTAGCAATCACAATGTGGAGGAAGGCTGTGTAGAAGGAACTGTAACCAACAGCTCAAGCAATTTATGCACCAGCTGACCAAACTCAAATTAGAAAGATCTGGGTTCAAGTCAGATTGGAAAATTAAACACTGTATACCAAAGATTATAGTTCACCATTTAGGGAACATTGCATTGTTAGGGTGTATAGAAAGGAACTGCAGATGCTGGTTTATACCAAAGATAAACACAAAGTGCTGAACTAACTTAAGAGCATCAGCCAACATATCTGGAGAAAAAGGATGGGTGACAAAATGTGTAGAAAGGAACTGCAGATGCTGGTTTATACCAAAGATAGAGAATTATACCGAAAATTGTTAGGAGGTGATGTGTTTAAAAGAGTCTATAATCAAAGCCTCTGATAACATGTACAAGAAGAAATAAAATATTCCTTGCAACCAAATGAAAAACAGAGCAATTTTCTTGTGCCATGATCAATGAATCATTGAGAGGCATTCAGTCCAGAAAAATCCTTTGGCCCAACTCATTCAAGCCCCATCTAAGCTAGTCCAATTTATCTGCTTTTGGCCCATAAACCTCTAAACTTTAACGATTCATGTACCTGTCCAAATGTCTTTTAAAGGTTGTTCCATATAGCCACCACCCTCTGTGAAAAAAGTGCCTCTCAGGTTCCTATAACAATTACAGCACGGAAACAGGCCATCTCGGCCCTTCAAGTCCATGCCGAACAGCTTTTTTCCCTTAGTCCCACCTGCCTGCACTCATACCATAACCCTCCATACCCTTCTCATCCATATGCCTATCCAATTTATTTTTAAATGATACCAACGAACCTGCCGCCACCACTTCCACTGGAAGCTCATTCCACACCGCTACCACTCTCTGAGTAAAGAAGTTCCCCCTCATGTTACCCCTAAACCTCTGTCCCTTAATTCTAAAGTCATGTCCTCTTGTTTGAATCTTCCCTATTCTCAAAGGGAAAAGCTTGTCCACATCAACTCTGTCTATCCCTCTCATCATTTTAAAGACCTCTATCAAGTCCCCCCCTTAACCTTCTGCGCTCCAGAGAATAAAGACCTAACTTATTCCACCTATCTCTGTAACTTAGCTGTTGAAACCCAGGCAACATTCTAGTAAATCTCCTCTGTACCCTCTCTATTTTGTTGACATCCTTCCTATAATTGGGCGATCAAAATTGTACACCATACTCCAGATTTGGTCTCACCAATGCCTTGTACAATTTTAACATTACATCCCAGCTTCTATACTCAATGCTCTGATTTATAAAGGCTAGCATACCAAAAGCTTTCTTTACCACCCTATCTATATGAGATTCCACCTTCAAGGAACTATGCACGGTTATTCCCAGATCCCTCTGTTCAACTGTATTCTTCAATTCCCTACCGTTTACCATGTACGTCCTATTTTGATTTGTCCTGCCAAGGTGTAGCACCTCACATTTATCAGCATTAAACTCCATCTGCCATCTTTCAGCCCATTTTTCCAACTGGCCTAAATCACTCTGTAGACTTTGGAAATCCTCTTCATTATCCACAACACCCCCTATCTTGGTATCATCTGCATACTTACTAATCCAATTTACCACCCCTTCATCCAGATCATTGATGTACATGACAAACAACAAAGGACCCAACACAGATCCCTGAGGCACCCCACTAGTTACCTGCCTCCAACCCGACAAACAGCCATCCACCATTACCCTCTGGCTTCTCCCATTCAGCCACTGTTGAATCCATCTTGCTATTCCTGCATTTATACCCAACAGTTGAACCTTCTTAACCAACCTGCCATGAGGAACCTTGTCAAAGGCCTTACTGAAGTCCATATAGACAACATCCACTGCTTTACCCTCATCAATTTCCCTAGTAACCTCTTCAAAAAATTCAAGAAGATTAGTCAAACATGACCTTCCAGGCATAAATCCATGTTGACTGTTCCTAATTAGACCCTCTTTATCCAGATACTTATATTTATTATCTCTAAGTATCTTTTCCATTAATTTGCCCACCACTGAAGTCAAACTAACCGGACTATAATTGCTAGGTTTACTTTTAGAACCCTTTTTAAACAATGGAACAACATGCGCAGTACGCCAATCCTCGGGGACTATTCCCGTTTCTAATGACATTTGAAATATTTCTGTCATAGCCCCGGCTATTTCTACACTAACTTCCCTCAATGTCCTAGGGAATAACCTGTCAGGACCTGGAGACTTATCCACTTTTATATTTTTCAAAAGTGTCAGTACTTCTTTTACTTTGAAACTCATAGTATCCATAGCTACTCTACTAGTTTCCCTTACCTCACATAATTCAATATCCTTCTCCTTGGTGAATACCGAAGAAAATAAATTGTTCAATATCTCCCCCATCTCTTTTGGCTCTGCAGATAGCTGTCCCCTCGGTCTCTCCAATGGACCAATTTTATCCCTTGTTATCCTTTTGCTATTAATATAGCTGTAGGAACCCTTAGGATTTACTTTCACCTTACTTGCCAAAGCAACCTCATATCTTCTTTTAGCTTTTCTAATTTCTTTCTTAAGGTTCTTTTTACATTCCTTATACTCCTCAAGCACCTCATTTACTTCATGCTGCCTATAATTATTGTAGATCTCCCTCTTTTTCCGAACAAGATGTCCAATTTCCCCTGAAAACCAGGGCTCTTTCCAATTTTTACTGGTTCCTTTCAACCGAACAGGAACATAAAGATTCTGTACTCTTAAAATTTCCCCTTTAAATGTCCTCCATTTCTCCTCTACATCTTTCCCATAAAACAAAATGTCCCAGTTCACTCCTTTTAAATCATCTCGCATCTCGTTAAAGCCTTTCTCCAATCAAAAATCTTAATCCTAGGCCCAGTTCTGTCCTTCTCCATAATTATATTGAAACTAATGGTATTGCGATCACTGGACCCGAAGTGCTCCCCAACGCATACCTCCGCCACCTGTCCCGTCTCATTTCCTAACAGGAGGTCCAGCACTGCCCCTCCTCTAGTAGGCACCTCTATGTATTGCTGCAAAAAACTATCCTGCACACATTTTACAAACTCCAAACCATCCAGCCCATTTACAGAATGTGTTTCCCAGTCTATGTGTGGAAAGTTGAAATCTCCCACAATCACTACCTTGTGCTTACTACTAATATCTACTATCTCTTTACATATTTGCTCTTCCAATTCTCGTTCCCCATTTGGCAGTCTATAATATACCCCTATAAGTGTTGCTACACCTTTCCCACTTCTCAGTTCCACCCAAATAGCCTCCCTAGATGAGCCCTCCAATCTATCCTGCCAAAGCACTGCTGTAATATCTTCCCTGACTAGCAATGCAACACCTCCACCTCTTGCCCCTCCAATTCTATCACACCTGAAGCAACGAAATCCTGGAATATTTAGTTTCCAATCACAGCCCTCCTGCAACCATGTTTAACTGATCGCCACAACATCATACTTCCAGGTGTCTATCCAGACTCTAAGCTCATCCACCTTTCTTATAATGCTCCTAGCATTAAAATATGCACATTTAAGAAACCCCCCCATCTCTTATTCTCTGTTTATTCCTTTTTTTTCTTTCTCCTCCTGTGTCCGAGTGCTTCCCTTTTCTGCTTCCTGCCTCCCATTCTGTCTACTAGCTTTTGCTATTTGCATCTCTCGCCCCAACCATTCTAGTTTAAAGTCTCCCCAGTGGCCTTTGCATCCTTTCTGTACAGGTCCCACCTACCCCAAAAGGAGTCCCGGTAACTCTTTTCCCTTTCACCTTAAACCTTTGCCATCCACATTGATTTCCCTACCTTGGGGGAAAAAAGACTGTGCATTCACCCTATCTATTCCCCCTCAGTATTTCACACACGTCTAAGATCACCCCTCAGTCTCCTGTGCTCCAAATAAAAGGGTTCTTTGCCCGCCCAACCTCTCCCTATAGCCGAGATCAACAAGTCCTGACAACATCCTCATCAATCTTCTATGTACCCTTTCCAGCTTTGTAGCATCTTTTCTATAGCAGGGTGACCAAATCTGAACACAATATTTGTAGTGAGTCCTCTGGTCCAAGATTCCTTCATCAGTTTGCATCATTAAAAATAGATTAGGTGATCTAGTCATTCATTTGTTGGCGGAGAAACCTTCCTGCATGGAAACAAGCTGGTGCTTCTGCTCTTGTAATGATTAGCCAAAGTAAGACTTGAATACACAGCATTTTGAGGCCATCCTGAGACTGGAAATGTACCAAATAAATGGAAGCAGTATCTCAGTTACGGAATATGTAAAATCAGCAGCAAAACCAAGCCATCAAGGCTTATAAATATTGGGCTGAATTATTTTGACTGATAGCAGGCAGTTCCAAAGAAAACTGCAAAAAGCAGCCATTTTGAACACAAAACAGTTTGGAGTTCCGTGTACATACCAGCGAATGTAGGTTTGAAACGTGCTAATGATTAATTAGATGCCAAACTAGCAGACTACCAGCTCTGCTATTGGACAGTGCTGAGCCCAGCAGTGACAAGCAAGAGAGAGAAGTCAGATGCATTTCTTTTCTGACCCTTAGCTCTACACCATGAAGGGGTAGCATACTGTAAGAAAGGTAATTCCACCTTTGGCAAGTTTTGTCTAATTTAACTTTAATTGCATGTTAAGAGTTTTAGTGAGGGGTTATTTTTTTATATTTATATTTATTTAAATTACGTTCATATATCTCTTTCAGAGACATTTATGGCTTGTAAAGAGGCATGGTCTTGGGATATGATACCAACATCCTAATGTTGCTTGGAACCCATTCTCCTTGTAAGGTGCCTGTTTGTTGCCACTTATTCAGCTGGACACAACCAGTAAAATTAGAGTGTGTAGGTTGGGACACGAGGCAGCTAACTTGGACTGTAGGCCGAGCCAAGCATGATACTGCTAATTTGGAATAGATTTTAACATACATTTGCAACTATATTTATTTTGCATATTTTTCCAGGCAGTTTCTACCTAATTTACCTAATGGATTCAGCCAATTTCAGACCCAAATCTTGCAGCAAATGTGATGAATTCCAGAATTCACTGCACCTCGTAATGCATTTCTGGCTTGGGTTGACGGGGACACAAGTGTGAGTTAGATACTATTATAGGATACAAATGTGCCAAGTCCCATGCAACTTCTGAAAGGGCCAAGGGCAAGATCTCCATCCATCCATCCATCCCAAATAAAAATAATTTTTGATGCAGAAGCGTGGAATCGTGTGGTCTCCGTATGGATTTTTTTTTAAATTAGATTGGCTGCCTTTCAAATGTTTAGCAGCTTTATTCCAAACCCTTTGGAATTGTCATGGGAATTAAGTTTTGGAGAAAATGTGTAGTCCCCCCCTCAACTTCAGGGTCACATTTCCTACACCCACTCCAATATTCAGTCAGTGATGTCAGTGTACATTTGATAACAGCAACATGTCATACCAGCATTTGATTGAGTAGAGCCCAATAAGGGTTTATTTCACAATTATCCTTTAGAAGGGACGATTTCCCATGAGTGCAAGGATGGAGAGCAATGCTCAGTGACACAATTAAATGTGAAGAAACATTCAAATGTTAATTCAACTTTTCAAGGCAAATGAAAATCACTAAATTATCTGATAACAATTTCTAAGCCCTCCCTGTATTTCAACTTCTTTGGAAAATGCCCACCCTGCACATTACGTCTCTATCACCAATTTCTTAGCTAAGTATCATCTTCTGGTCAAGTATCATCTTCTGCACCGATATTATCCCCACTGTCTTACGCACAAGACTCTCTGAGTCTCTTCCTCACTCTAAATGGGTAATTTTCAAACACATAACCTACAAAGGAGAGAGAAATGCCAGAGAGACTGCAGACTTAGGGATAGCGTGTATACGGCTGGGTCAGATCTCAGCGACTGTTAGAAAGTGAGAAATATTGTGGGTTCGGTGCAGACATGTTGAGTTTCCAGAGACTCAGGCTGCACCGTCACCAAACAGCTAGCTAGTGCATTCTCTAAAGGGTATGAATGGAGCAGAATATTGGAACTGCCCCTAGCTTGAGTGAGAAAGTGAAGCCGTCACTATCATGAGGCAACAGTGCTCTTTGTCACTCCAGTACTCACATGCTCATTTGAAAAGTATAAAGAGCATTTACCTAGCTCAAGTAGCATCCCGCCTCAGAAATGTATCCACTGAATTTTGCAAATTACCATAAAAGTCAGTATTACTTTCTGAAATTTGTCTTTATCATCTGTAAAGGTTTGGATGTCACCCTACAGTTTTGGTGGGACCATGGCAATATAATAAAAAATATGTTTGGTCAGTTCTGGACCAAATACATACACTTCTTTTAAAAGAAGTGTATTCATAAATATCATTAGCAGCAAAACCAGAATGACAGATTTGAGGACAGATTGCAATACTCAAGAATAGTAAACATCAGAACGAGCAAACCATGTACTATGTACTACACGGCGAGTGTGTGGAGGGGGTCCACACCTTCCGGTTTCTCGGCGTCCTCATCTCCGCTGACATCTCCTGGACAGACAACATCACAGCGGTCATCAAGAAGGCTCAGCAGCGGCTGCACTTCTTGAGGGTCCTCAGGAAGCACAACCTAGACTCCAACCTGCTGCTGACCTTCTACCACTCGTCCATTGAGAGCCTGTTGACAAACTGCATTACAGCATGGTACGGCAGCTGCACCATGGCAGACAGGGAGAGGCTTCAGAGGGTAGTCAGGGCAGCACAGAAGATCATCGGCTGCCCTCTCCCCTCTCTGATGGACATTTACACCTCCCGCTGCCTCAGCAGGGCGAAGAACATTATCAAGGACAGCTCCCATCCTGCATTTGGCCTGTTCAACCTGCTAGCCTCAGGGAGGCGCTATAGGTGCATCAGCACAAGGACAAATAGACTCAAGAACAGTTTCTTTCCAAAATCCATCATCTCCCTGAACTCACACATGCATTGACTTCACAGCCTAACCCCCAGACTTTCATTTATCCACCTACTGTAATTTGTACTGTAACTGTAACCCATACTGGATATCGGAATCCTATTATCCATTCTATTTATCCATTGTCTTTTTGTAGATATGTATATAGCGCTGCAGAAACTGTGCACCTTATTCCCCCCCCCCCCTTTTTGTCTTGTTTTTGCACTGAGTAGGAGCAGTTTTTAATCTCACTGTACATGTGTATAGTGACAATAAAAGGCATTCTGATTCTATTATTTATGGTTAAATTCTAAACGATACACATGCTTATTCCAATGCTGACTTTTGTTTCTGTCAGATGAGTTTGTCATTAATTTACTTCATTCCAATACCAACTTTAATGCTTCCTTTCAAATTGTAATAAGGAAATAATGCTAGAAGCAGAGCTTGCCATCAGTTTTCATAAGCTCAGTATATCCAATATAGTAATATATTTTAAAAGTGGATATCATCAAGTCATCACAAGCTATTGTAACCGGCAGCACAATATGCTCTTGGTGATTTTCATGGAAGATGCCTTTTAATGATTGCACATTTCTGTAGCTCAATGCATCTTACAAAAAAAAAATCAATACTTACTCAATGCATTGAATCTATCTGCAGAAATTAAAGATGACTTGTTCTTACCTCTCTCACACCGAGGACCAGTAAATCCATAAACACAGGCACAACGATTAGGTCCAATACAACGACCACCATTTTGGCACCCATTTTCACAGACAGCTGTAACATGACAAAATTAGAATGTTACACAACGATCTATACTTCAAGTTCCAAAGTGCTGGTGGAACACAGAGAAATGTGTACAATAAAATGCCTGGCACCACAAGGAAATATTTTAGAATAACATTCAATGGCTCCGGCAGATGTCCATCTGTAACCAATTTAACTAAAAGCTCTTTATGAACCCATCATATGAAAGTTAAATGACTTTGAATGCTTTTTCATTGGAAGAGCCATACTGTGCAGTGTGTGATATACAAGGGTTAATGAGTCTCCACATTAATAGATCTACAACAAACACAAATTTGGTTCCTATTAAGGGATGGCATGTAAATTTGGGAACATTTCAAGATAGGTCAAATTGAAAACCAATTGAGGTAAATAGAGAATCTTGGCACTAGGGGCAATGTTTTCAAGTTCCTATATTCTATGAAAGCAGCAAATTAAACTGTATATCAGCAACTTCCACCAATCTTGTAGCTGTCTGTAATATTCTTTGCAAACCTCATGAAATATGTCTTTAATAAATGTTCAGCCATCCATGTTCCTCAAAAACACACTTTGTAGCAGTGAGAACAGAATGACATTGGGAGGAGGCAAAGATAAATCTCCAGAATACAATAAAAGCTCTCCTGACTGAAGGAAAGTTTACAGGAGAAATATGAAGGAGAAATATGAGTGTTCATGAGGGGAAAGGTCAATTTGGGTGTTTGTCCTACAAACTGTGGAATGCACACAACAATTTAGTAGTAGGGTCAGAGAAAATGCAAGTACAGAATGGATTCAGGTATATCCAAGAAGCTATACCATTATGTTGAAGTGATTTTATAATAAATAAAATTGTGTCCAATGAGAGAAGTAACTTCAGCAGATTGTTGGCAGAAAATTAGGAATGGATTAGATATATAAAACAGTTATAGGCTTAATGTGTTCACATGAAAGCAACTGATATTTTATTTAAATGATCACTTTACGAACTGTAGAACACTGGAAAGACAATGAGCATCTTTGAATTCCATGGCTAATTAGTAGAAAGCTATGAAAAATACATGGATTTATACCGATCAGTAAAAGCTTATTAATATGTAGATAATTAGGTACGTTAATAACATTCAATATCACAACATAAGATCATACGAATTAGAAGCATAAAATGGCCATTCAGGTTCTTGTACCTGCCCCACCATTCCATTAAGTCATGGGTAATATTTTACATCAGTGCCACTTTCTTTCACTAACATTGGGAGCTTTGATGTCCTTAATCTCTAGAGATCTTTCATTACTTGATCAGTTTGACCAATTTGTTTTAATATGAATAAAGAACTGAACAACTCAAAAAGGATAAAGTTCTACATAAGTCACAATTCACATAAACACAGAAAGAGCAGAGCTCCAAATAGAACTCCCAGTGTTAAGATTGATTCACATATCCATCGTCTTATATTTATTGAAATTAATGGCTGTGCTGTGTAGGAAGGAATGGCACATGCTGGTTTAAACCGACAATAGACACAAAAAGCTGGAGTAACTAAGCAGGTCAGACAGCATCTCTGGATAAAAGGAATAGATGATGTTTTTAATTGAGACCCTTCTTCAGACTCAGGGGAGAGGGAAATGAGAGATATAGATGGTGATGTAGAGCAAATGAATGAAAGATATTCTTAAAAGTAATGATAATAAAGGAAACAGGTCACTGTTAGCTAGGGCCTAGGTGAAAATGAGTTGCAGACAATGAGGCTCAACAAGACAACTTTGAACCTAGTGCAATTTGGGTGGGGGAGGGATGGAGAGAAGAGGGATTTAAGGGTTACTTGAAGTTAGATACATCAATATTCATAACCCTGGGTTGTAAGTTGCCCAAGCACAACATAAGGTACTGTTCCTCCAATTTGCGTTTTGCCTCACTCTGACAATTGAGGAGGCCCAGGACAGAAAGGTCAGTGTGGGAAGGGGAATTAAAGTGTCTGGCAACTGGGAGATCCGGCAGGTCCAGGCAGACTGAGTGAAGGTGTTCATCGAAACAATCAGCCCAGTGTACATTTAGTCTCGCCAATGTACAAGAGTCCACACCATGAAAAACGGATACAGCAGTTGAGGTTGGAGGAGGTGCAAGTAAACCTCTGCGTAACCTGAAAGGACTGTCGGGGTCTGTATAAGAAAGAACTTCAGATGCTGCTTTAAACCGAAGGTAGATACAAAAAGCTGGAGTAACTCAGCGGGACAGGCAGCATCTCTGGAGAGAAGGAATGGGTGACGTTTCAGGTCGAGACCCTTCTTCAGACTGTCGGGGTCTCTGGACAGAGTCAAGGGAGGAAGTATAGGGACAGGTATTGCATCTCCTGCGGATGCAGAGGAAGAAACCTGATGAACTAATGGTTGTGAAACTGGCTCACTGACCTTTGCAAACCAAATTCCCCATGAACACTTCCACCAAACAAAGCTCTGTCCAGCATGAAAAAAAATAATGTGTTATCTTGAAGAGAAAGAAACGCTAATCATGAGATCTGCTCTTCCTACCTGCCTTCAAAAACAAAACTTTAAGTCATGGATTTTCTGACATAAGCTCTGAACCTGAAAAATCTCAGAAGATACAGGTTGATCAAATTTGTCAGACTTTTTTAAAAATATACATCAAATTTCCTTCTGTTTAATATTATCTTATTTTTACTTCCCTGTAATATATTGCTACATAAGTCTGCTGTTCTCCTGGAGGTAGTAACTACTCTATCTTTGGCTATGGAGATGTTTGCAGAAACCCACATACAGAAAGTTTAGTTGTGCAATCGACTAGTGATAAGGATTGAAATTTCCATTTTTTAAATCGGAGTATTAATAGGGTTAGCCCTATCAATTAGGGGCGCAGAGTGGAGCAGCTGGTAGAGCTGCTGCTTCACTGTGTCAGAGACCCATGTTCGTTTTTGACCCTGGGTGCTGTCTGTGTGGAGTTTGCATCTTCTCCCTGCGACCATGTGGGTTTCCTATGGTTTCCGCCCACATCCCAAAGACGCGCGGATTTGCAGGTCAATTGGTCTCTGTAAATTGCTGGATGAGGAAGTGGGATAACATAGAACTATCAGGTGGTCGGGTTTACTCGGAGAACCTTTTCCATGCTGTATCTAACCTACTGTTCTGATGAATACATAAAATAACAAATTTTCTTGTAGGATCTAAGTACAGCAACAGCAGCTAACCTGCATCACAGATTTATCAACTGATAAAACTAACATTGATTTTAGAATTTTTGCAAAAACCTTTGGTTTCACAAACATTCAAACATGCAAAAAAAAGATAAAAATTAAAAATATTCAAATAAAAGATGATTGCATATATTGAAAACAAATAAATGTAAACCACTAAAGGTTACAATAAACTAATACATTTACCCTACTTCAATTAATTAAAAAGTAAAATACCAGAAATACTTCTCGCTTTCTAGGTCATTCCTTTCCTTTGAAATTAATAGTCACTGTGATTCAGCAAGCAGATTTCCAAGCTCAACTGGGATTCCATGAATAACTTTACAATTGGGAAGTCGCCCGGGAGAACCTGCTAATGTTTGTGACTTCTGAAATAATGTAAAAGCTTCTAAATTGTGATGTGGGAACTGCCGAAAGCACCATCAAGCATTTCCAAAGGAAATCCAGGGTATCCAAATTAATTATATTAATTTATTTTTAAAGTCCTATCAACAATTTTGTTTCTAAAATGCTGATCAGACAATATATTTTAAATACATTTACAACGCCTTTGCAAATAGTGAAATTCCAATGTAACCTTATAAAAAGCTATACACAGCAACAAAATTATCTAGTGATTAATACTGATTAAACGAGTGTGGAATTTGATGTCAAGGCTTTTCTAGCACTAGGCCACAGTGGTGCATTCTAATATTACAGTTAAGCTATCACTTTTATCACATATCCATCAGTAACATCTACTTACGCTGTCCACAGTGGGTTCCTGTGTATCCTTTCTGGCACTGGCAATGGTTTTCTGCACAATTCCCTCCATTCATGCATCTGATGTTGCATTGTTGAACTACAAAAAAGGTATTAATTTACCATTAATCTTCCACTCGTACCGAAGTAGAAATGGTTATAATCATAGAACGGATTAGAAAATATCATGCATTCCTTTATCGTGAAGTTTTATGCAATATCAGATTAAAAATCACTAACAATATAGATCAAGCCACGATGGATTCATGCTCAATTAAGTGAATCATAAAAACACTTATTTAGTATTGGTTGTTGATAGTATTACACAATCTAATGTTTCAACCAACTAGCACAGCATTGGAAAGCAAAAGAATATTTGGAAACCTACGTGATTTAGTCCCACAGTTCGGAGAGATCTGTCCATTGGAGCAGGTGCACATATTGGGGCGCGAGCAGAATCCATCACCACAGGTGTTTCGACAAATAGCTGCAGGTCAGAAGCAATGGATACGCATGAAGAACATTTCAAATTTGATGTTTTTACATAAACGAAAGAATGTTTGCCTGAATTTGATTAAATATCGGTTCAGATTTGGTGGTAAAGTAACTTGCAGGGTATTGTTGCTCACCATTATTAAGAAGCAATTTATACAGCAATAAATAGGTTCTGTTTAATAGGAGTCTCATACAGAAGCTGTTATCTAACTGCTCCAGACGTTGTGCTGCACTAGTTCTTTCCACGGAAATTCCCCGTAAAAGGTCATGTCACTGCGGCACTTCACCACTAAATGGCTTTAGACATGCAAGAAAATTAAAGACTTAAGGGCCTGTCCCACTTTGGCATCATTTGCTCGTCACGCAGATGGCACGCAAAGATGATGTCGCGTAAGTGACGCGCAAATGACGCCCAAGTGGGACAGGCCCTTTAGGCATTCCAGTATGAATGAAAATTTAAGGAAAGCAAATCTTGATTACTGCAAACCAATATCTGGCATTAAAAATAAATCAATTTTAATTATGCTGAAGACTTTATTCTAACCTTTACACCCACGACATTCTCTTTCCCCCAAATCTTTTTATTTTACTTGATATATATAACTTGCATTGTATTGCATCATACAATTAATGTTTTGAAAGAAGTTATCTCTTGTTGAGTAGCAATAAATGTGCCATACAGTAATATCAGCAATACTGCAATCTGGTTTCAAAATTCAGCTCCAAAGCAATCAACATCTCTCTTATCTATCAATACCAAACAGACAATAAATTTCTCCCCCACACATATCTCAGCATGGATAAGGGACACCCCATTATTTGTTCTGTTCACACTAGCGACAGTGGCGCAGCTGGTAGAGCTGCTGTCGCACAGCACTAGGGACCCAGGTTTGATCCTGACCTTGGATGCTGTGTGGTGTTTGCACATTTTCCCTGTGACCACATGGGTTTCCTCCTGGTGCTGCATAACCATTGAAATTGCAGTACCTTAAATATTTTCTAAATTTCTGTGGAAAGACTGTTTATAACATTCCATGACACCTCTTTGTACGAGCCTAAGAGATTAAACGATTTTGATGTTCTCCCTCTCCATTGCTTGGGGCTCGCCTATCCTCCATCTGAGAGTAATATATTGTGATGCTTTTATGTACCAAGTATTACTTCTACATTCTATTACTTTTGCCTTCAGGAATCCAAATGCATTTCGCTGAATATCACAACTGTTGACTAATTATGTTAATCCTTTGACTCATTTTCACCTTAATCCCTCTGCTTTTAGTTCTTAATTGAAATTTGACATATTCAACAGGTACAATACCTTTGAAATGCCAACAGAAATGGACACAAATGTGCCCAATAACCTATTCCATAAAAACTATGCTTAAAAAAATATGCAAGGAAGGAAAAACAAAGTTAATTCTCTCCTGAGCAAACATCACATTCAGGTCCTATAAAACTGCACAGGTAACATATGCCAGCCCTGAGCTCCATCCACTATACCAGCCAGGATTTTTTTTTTTTTTTAAACCTTCTCATTATGTTCACTGATTCTAATAAATGAGCACCAAGGCAATATATTGTTTTGTGGCCTTGAGCCACTTGGAACTGGCATGAGACTTTCCAAAATACTTGAGACCAGAGCCTCTACAGAAAACAAACATTTCCATTCAATGTGCTGAAGTGCATTGAAAGTATAAAGCCAAATTGAAATACATGTGCTTGACAGGCCCTTCATTCCGCAGCCCACACCAGAAACTGATATCAATATTAGTATGTTGAAATTTTACTTGAAGTAAGAAGTATATGTTTACAAATGTAAATTTATGATAATTTGTTGGCCACATAATATGTGGATCGTGGCATCATGCCCCTTTGAACCCAACCCTGCTAATCTTTTGTCCATCCCTCCCAGATCTCCCACTTGACAAAGATCTAGCACTCTGCAGCACTACTTCAAATTTAACTTCATTAACAGTCTACAAGGATCATGTGTCATCACAAACTAGAATCTCATCTCCAGATACCCAAAGTCCTTGAATTTCTTTTTCCTCCCAAAACCATGCCCAAACATTATTAGAATAAAAACATAGAACTAGGTTTCTGCCCACATCCCATCTCTTATCATAGTCAATAATTATACAGTCTGCGATTATGGAAAAATAATAATCTCTCCCTTTATGCTTCTTGACTTGTGTTTGGCTTTTGCCATGATTGACAAAGCATCCTCCTCCATTGTCATTCTTATTGTTATTTACAAATAATCATCTCTACTCGCTTTCAATCACACACCTACACCACTACATCTGCTGTCACAGCAATCTATTCTTGCACCTGATTACCCAAAACACTATACCAATGCAACATTCCTCTGCCGTCCCTCACCAGTTCCTTCTTCCTGCTCCTCGGAAACATCTAAAAACACATCTTCATTTTGTACATCCACGATTATGACACTTGACTACATTTCAACAGCACCTATATTGACCCCCCCAAGTTTCTATTTAATCAGACTGCCTGTCCAACATTCTAATTCCTGTACATTCCAACTATGAAAAAAAGACTTCTACTACACTTCTCATTTCAATATTTCCCCTCTCAACTTGTTATCATGCTATAAACTCCATTAGTCTATTGATTTATTATCAATTTGTTATCTGAAACAGAACCAAATTGTCACAAACTTGATGTCATATCTGACTACAAGATAACCTTCACAACAGATATTTGCATCAACCACTTATTTCTGCTTTCCCTGTGGTATCTCCCCCCACTTTAAGCAATCTTTCACTTTTTTAAAGAAAGCTTATCTAACATTAATAGAAATAAACTGACAGAGAAGTTTGTGTTCTCCAGTATAGCCCAAGCCGTTAAACTAGTGGAAACATCATAAGCTTAAGTTCAAATCTGCACGGAATACAGGACTTCCATGGGGATAATGCAGGATGTCATGGCATTAGTACTTATGTTGGATCAGAAGATTTCCAACACTGTATCAGTGACATACATTCAAAAATCTGAGACATGAGATTGGCAGTTTTCAAGTCCCAGGGATCTGATGCAAGAAATTCAATGTCCTCACACCCCTGGTCAACATCAGTGAATGAATCTTCAAATGTCACATCCCAGCAAGTACACCAGTAACCCAATCGCCAAGGCCATCTGCAATTGCTTGCACTGAAAGTCAGCAGCTTTCTACCACCCATGCCGGAGACCTGGATGGTAGTTTGCCTCCCTGGTGCCAGGGTCCGGGACGTGTCTGAACGTGTCCAAGATATCCTGAAAAGGGAGGGAGAGGAGCCTGAGGTCGTGGTACATATTGGTACCAATGACATCGGTAAAAAAAAGAGAAGAGATCCTGAAAGGAGAATTTAGGGAGTTAAGAAGAGAGTTAAGGAAAAGAACCGCAAACATAACAATCTCAGGATTACTTCCTGTGCCATGCGACAGTGAGAGTAGGAATGGAGCAAGGTGGAGGATAAATGCCTGGCTGAAGGACTGGTGCAGAGGGCAGAGATTCAAGTTTCTGGATCAATGGAACCTCTTTTGGGGAAGGAGTGACCTGTATAAAAAGGACGGGTTGCACTTAAACCCGAGGGGGACCAGTATCCTGGCAGGAAAATTTGCAAAGGCTACTGGGAGGAATTTAAACTAGAACGGTTGGGGGGAGGGACTCAAATAGAGAAAGCCAGTAGACAGGGTCTGAGGCAGGAGGCAGGGAAGGGAAGCACTCAGACCCAACAAGGGGAAAGAAGAAAAACATAATAAACAGAGAATAAGAGGTGGTTGGTTTCCAGGGCAAATATCAAAAGGGGCCACTTGTCAACATAATTGTATAAGGAGTAAGAGTGTTGTAAAAACAAGCCTGAAGGCTTTGTGTCTCAATGCAAGGAGCATTCGTAATAAGGTGGACGAGTTGAATGTGCAGATAGCTATTAATGACTATGCTATAGTTGGGATCAAGGAGACATGGCTCCAGGGGGCCCCAAGGCTGGGAGTTGAACATCCAGGGAGATTCAATATTCAGGAGGGATAGACAGAAAGGAAAGGGAGGCGGGGTAGCGTTGCTGGTGAGAAAGTTGCTGGTTAATGCAATAGAAAGGAAGGGTATTAGCTTGGAGGATGTGGAATCGATATGGGTAGAGCTGCGAAACTCTAAGGGGCAGAAAACGCTAGTGGGAGTTGAATACAGGCCACCTAACAGTAGTAGTGGAGTTGGGGATGGCATCAAACAGGAAATTAGAAATGCGTGCAACCAGGGTAAAACAGTTACAATGGGCGACTTCAATCTACATATAGATTGGGTGAATCAAATTGGCAGGGGTGCTGAGGAAGAGGATTTCTTGGAATGTATGCGGGATAGGTTTCTAAGCCAACATGTAGAGGAACCAACGAGAGAGCAGGTTATTCTAGACTGGGTAATGAGTAATGAGGAAGAGTTAGTTAGCAGTCTTGTTGTGCGTGGCCCCATGGGCTTAAACAAAGGTAACTTCGAAGGTATGAGATGTGAATTGGCCAAGACTGGCAGGTGATTCTTAAAGGGTTGACAGTGGCTGTGCAATGGAAAGTATTTAAAGACTGCATGGATGAACTACAACAATTGTTCATCCCAGTTTGGCAAAAGAATAAACCAGGGAAGGTAGTGCACCCATGGATAACTAGGGAAATCAGGGATAGTATAAAAACAAAAGATGAAGCATACAAATTAGCCAGAAAAAGCAGCCTACCAGAGGACTGGGAGAAATTCAGAGTCCAGCAGAGGAGGACAAAGGGCTTAATTATGAAAGGGAAAATAGATTATGAAAGAAAACTGACTGCAACCGTTTTTATAGATATGTGAAGATAAAGAGATTAGTTAAAACAAATGTAGGTCCCTTGCAGTCAGAAACAGGTGAATTAATCATGGGGAACTAGGGCATGGCCGATCAATTGAATAACTACTTTGGTTCTGTCTTTACTAAGGAAGACATAAATAATCTGCCGGAAATAGCAGGGGACCGTGGGCCAAATAAGGTGGAGGAACTGAGTGAAATCCAGGTTAGCCGGGAAGTGGTGTTGGGTAAATTGAATGGGTTAAAGGCTGATGAATCCCCAGGGCCAGATAGTCTGCATCCCAGAGTACTCAAGGAAGTAGCCACAGAAATAGTGGATGCATTAGTGATCAAAACTCCTTAGATTCTGGAGTAGTTCCTGAGGATTGGAGGGTAGCTAATGTAACCCCACTTTTTAAAAAAGGAGGGAGAGAGAAAACGGGGAATTACAGACCAGTTAGTCTAACATCGGGGAAACTGCTCGAGTCAATTATTAAAGATGGGATAGCAGTACATTTGGAAAGTGGTGAAATCATTAGACAAAGTCAGCATGGATTTACGAAAGGTAAATCATGTCTGACGAATCTTATAGAATTTTTCGAGGATGTAACTAGCAGAGTGGATAAGGGAGAACCAATGGATGTGTTATATCTAGACTTTCAGAAGGCTTTCGACAAGGTCCTACATAAGAGATTAGTATACAAACTTAAAGCGAACGGTATTGGCGCTTCAGTATTGATGTGGATAGAGAACTGGCTGGCAGACAGGAAGCAAAGGGTAGGAGTAAACGGGTCCTTTTCAGAATGGCAGGCAGTGACTAATAGGGTACCGCAAGGCTAAGTGCTGGGACCCTAGCTATTTATAATATATATTAATGATTTGGACGAGGGAATTGAATGCAACATCTCCAAGTTTGTGGATGACACTAAGCTGGGGGGTAGTGGTAGGTGTGAGGAGGATGCTAGGAGGCTGCAAGGTGACTTGGATAGGCTGGGTGAGTGGGCAAATGCATGGCAGATGCAGTATAATGTGGATAAATGTGAGGTTAACCATTTTGGTGGCAAAAACAGGAGGGTAGACTATTATCTGAATGGTGGCAAATTAGGAAAAGGGAGATGCAACGAGACCTGGGTGTCATGGCACACCAATCATTGAAAGTAGGCATGCAGGTGCAGCAGGCAGTGAAAAAAGCAAATGGTATGTTAGCATTCATAGCGAAAGGATTTGAGTGTAGGAGCAGGGAGGTTCTACTGCAGTTGTACAGGGTTTTGGTGAGACCACACCTGGAGTATTGCGTACAGTTTTGGTCTCCAAATCTGAGAAAATACATTCTTGTCATAGAGGGGGTACAGAGAAGGTTCACCAAACTGATTCTTGGGATGTCAGGACTTTCATATGAGGAAAGATTGGATAGACTTGGCTTGTACTCGCTAGAATTTAGAAGACTGAGGGGGGATCGTATAGAAACTTACAAAATTCTTAAAGGGTTGGATAGGCTAGATGCAGGAAGATTGTTCCCGATGTTGGGGAGGTCCAGAACAAGGGGTCATAGTCTAAGGATAAGGGGGAATTCCTTTAGGATCGAGATGAGGAGATCATTTTTCACACAGAAAGTGGTGAGTCTCTGGAATTATCTGCCACAGAAGGTAGTTGAGGCCAGTTCATTGGCTATATTTAAGAGGGAGTTAGATGTGGCCCTCGTAGCTAAAGGGATCAGGGGGTATGGAGAGAAGGCAGGTACGGGATACTGAGTTGGATGATCAGCCATGATCATATTGAATGGCGGTGCAGGCTCGAAGGGCCGAATGGCCTACTCCTGCACCTATTTTCTATGTTTCTATGTCAAGACCACTGGGACAACTGTGTAGGAACACAAGGTTCAACAAAACCACAAAGTCATACATTGTAAGATTATAAATTTGTTTTGTTAATTTTGTGCTTGCTTTTACTTTGACATTATGGCCACCCAGAAATTGTGAGGACAATTGATAAAGAATGAATTGGAGTTGTCTTTATCAATATTGCAGTCAAACACAAAATAACTAGAATAGAAAGGAAATATTTAGGAACCTCCTTTTCCACCTCTTCTTTCCCAGCAGCTGATTGGAATATAATTGATGGTAAAGGGTAAACCCTCAAGATGACAAGGTTGTACAGTTTACAAGAGGCCACTACAAATCTTGAGACAAGCTCACCAGAGCTACTCTAGAATCGTCCAGACAGAAAAAAACCATAGAAATATAGAATGGTACAGCATAAAAAGAGGACCTTTTGGCCCACCTTGTCCATGGTGACTATAATGTCTATCTAGACTAATTCTATTTGCCTATATTAGGTCCGCATCCCTCTATGCTCCTCTAAATAACTCATTTTTCAGCTTTAGTTTGTGCCCTCTAGTTCTAGACTTGAATGCCCTGAGAAAACAACCTAATTTATTGACCCTCATAATTTTATAAACCTTTACAAAGCCTCCTACATTCCAGTGAGAATAAATTCTGGCTATCCAATCTTTCATTATAACTACAGCCCCACCCATTCCAGGCAACATCCTGATGAATCTCTTCTGCCTACACACCATTTCTGTTGTGTGGCAACCGGAAGAGTGCACAATACTCCAAGAGTGATCCATCCAATGTTTTTTTTTCCACAGATGCAACACGAGATCCCAACTCTTATACTCAATGCCTTGGCCCATGTAAGCAAACATAAGAAATGCCTCTTCACCTCCCTATTTACCACTTTGCCATTTTCAACCACAAGATGCCTCTGCACTCCAAAGGTTACTGATTTTTACTCTGTATTTTGCCAGAGCAGACCATTTATCTGCTCTGGATATGGATCATGTACAGGGAGATGAGATCAATTCATTTTGGCATCATGTTTAGCATCAAGGGCCCATTCCAATGCTGTACCATTCGATGTTCTAGTGCTAGGCATGGGTATGGGTATGCATGAAGCAATTCTTCATCGCCACAACAGTGGACAATGAGTGAGCATAATTAGCTCAGTCCAACACTTCCAATTTTACAGGTGGTAACCACACAGAGACAGGTGTGGCGAAATGCCATTCAAAAAACATGGGGTAAATTGTAATCTTAAAGAAACCATGTGTACGCTCCACATATTACTTTCCAACAAGACATAAGAAATACATAAACTTTATAAATGAAAATCACCAGACACTTCCAAATGATATAGAGAAAATACAAACTATGAGCTGATATGCGTGTCTTCATTCCACCCTGGCAGGACATACAAAATCACAGAGATCATGATACACACCAGCAAAATGATCCTAATTCCACTTGCGGTTGGGTTTATGACTAAAATGTTAGTTTCCTTTATTGTCATGTGTATCGAGGTAGAGTGAAAAGCTTTTTGTTGCGTGCTAACCAGTCAGAGGAGACAGTGCGCAGATACATGATGTAGAGAATATCATTTAGTGCAAGATAAAGTCAAGTAAAGTCTTATTAACGATAGTACAAGTGTCTCCAATGAGGTAGATAGTAGCTCAGGACCACTCTCTAGTTGGTGGTAGGATGGTTCTGTTGCCTGATAACAGCTGGGAAGAAACTGTCCTTGAATCTGGAGGTATGCGTTTTGATTGAATGAATAGGTTTATTGGCCAAGTATGTACACATACAAAGAATTTACCTTGGTGCTTCACTCGCAAGTAACAACACGACATACAGTAAACAATTAAGAATAAAACAAAAAATTAAAACATTAATAATAAAACATTATAGTTTAAGCATGTGAATGAAATAAAATACCAGAGCAAAAGGAGGCTTCAGACTTTTGGTTATTGAGTAGAGCTACTACTCGTGGGAAAAAAAGCTGTTTTTATGTCTGGCTGTGGCGACTTTGACAGTCCGGAGTCATCTTCCAGAGGGAAGTGATTCAAAGAGTTTGTGGCCAGGGTGAGAGGGGTCAGAGATGATCTTGCCCACTCGCTTCCTGGCCCTTGCAGTGTACAGTTTGTCAATAGTGAGGTGGGGGGGGGGGGGGGGGCGGGTGGGGGGGGGGGGAAGTTGCAGCCAGCAACTTTGTCAGCTGATTGAACGATTCGCTGCAGCCTCCGGATGTCGTGCTTGGTGGCTGAGCCAAACTAGACCATGATGGAGAAGGTGAGGACAGACTCTATGATGGCAGTATAGAATTGGACCATCATTGCCTGTGGCAGACTGTGTTTCCTCTGCTGCCGCAGGAAGTACATCCTCTGTGCCTTTTTGACTGTGGAGTCGATGGTGCCCCCCCCATTTCAGGTCCTTGGAGATTTATGGTTCCAAGGAACTTAAAAGACTCCACAGATGTGACTGTGGTGTTGTTGACGGTGAGTGGGGGGAGCTCTCCTAAGGTCTACTATCAATTCCACTGTCTTACGAGCATTGAGCTCCAGCTTGTTTCAAAGGCACTAAGACGCCAGCTGTGACACTTCCAGTCTGTAGGCAGATTCCTCCCCATCCTGGATCAGTCCAGTCAGGGTTGTGTCATCCGCAAACTTGAGAAGCTTGACAGAGGAGTCTATGGAGGTGCAGTCATTGGTGTAAAAAGAGCAAAGGATAGGGGAGAGTACGCAGCCTTGCGGTGCTCCTATACTGAGGGTCTGCGGGTCCGCGATGTGCTTTCCCAGCCTCACATGCTGCTTCCTGTCTGTCAGGAAGTTGGTAATCCATTGCCAGAGGGGTTCAGGCACAGTTAACTTGGAGGATTTGGAGTGTAGTAGCTCTGGCACAATGGTGTTGAATGCAGAGCTAAAATCAACAAATAAAATGCTTGCATAGGTCCCCTAGCGGTCTAGGTGCTGGAGGATGAAGTGCAGGCCTAGGTTGACTGCATCATCCACTGATCAATTGGCCCGGTATGCAAACTGCAGAGGGTCCAGCAGGGGGTTCGTGATATTGTTTTATTGTTTCTAGAGTATGGTGTCAGATTTTGAATTTGACTTCAGTTTTCTACATTAACCAATAACTTCTAAACAATGGAAATTCTTTTTGAAAGGCAAAATTATTGGGAGAATAATTAGAAGGCGCACAAAGCAGTATAAGATTATAGAAGCCGGTGGATCAAAAGGGGGTAAAGAACGTTTTCGCCTGATGGGAGAAGGAGTGACCGGGGTCAAACATCATTAATTATGCTGGGGGCCTTGCCAAGACTGCCTGAAGTGTAGATGGAGGGAGGTTGGTTTTTGTGATGGTCTGGGCTGCATCCACAATTCTCCGCAATTTCTTGCAGCCTTGGATGGAGCTGTTCCTAAACCATGTTGTGATGCATCTCTATAAAATGCTTTTGACGGTGCATCTGAGGTGTACATACTGTTCTTCATTGTTTCTCAGATACAGAATTATACCTTTTACTCCCCAGGTGGAAACATGCTCTTGCTACAAGTTCTTTACCCTCTTTTGATCCATCCGCTTCTATCTATACGTAACTAAAACTCTGATCTTGTGCTCTTCCGGTTTGCACGATTTGTCAATTTGCGTAAAACTGGTACGCGATAGCGCTACGATTATTCGCCAGCTCACTCAACGTTCTGCTGTGCTGCGAGTGCAACAAGTTTTGTTCCGATCGATGGCGTATTGTAAACGTTAGCGAGGTTTAAAAATCTTAAAAAACGTGCGTGCACAGATTGATTTCCTTTCCTGCCAGTCAGCACCGCACGGATTGGTCTCTTATCCAGTCACTCCCCAGGACGGTCCGCCCTTTCCTGCGCCATTGCGTCTTTAGTGGAGCTGAGGGACAATGTAGATGACCGGAAGAGGTCTCTAACTGGACACAATTTTCGGAGGGACCAGAAGCAGCCCAGCCCAGCGCGGAGTCGGAGATGTCGCCAAACGGAAAGCGGAGACTCTGATCCCGGTGGAGGAGAACGACCAGCGATCACTGCGAGTCCCCATCACACCACCAGCATCTTCCCCTCTGTTCCCTCGCTGGCTCCTGCCCTCTCCCCCCACAACTCCCCCCGTCAACAACCCCCTTACCCCCACAACCCATCCCCCACACCCCCCTCCGCCACACTCCTCACCACCCCCTTCACAACCGCCCCCCGCCTCTACCCCCACAACATCCCCACACCCCTCCCCACAATGCCCCCCGCCCCTACACCTCTCCCCCCCACTCTCCGACTCCACAACTCGCTGCCCCCCCTCTCCCCCATACACACCTCCCCTCCAACCCCACACGCCCCCCCGCCACCCTCCCCTCACACCACCCTCTCTCACCTCCTACACTCCCCAGCCCACACACACACACACACCCCACTTCCCTCCCCACCTCCCACACATGAGGAGGAGGGGGTGGGAGTGCTGGGAGATAAGAGGGAAATGAGCCGTGCCTGTGCAGTTAGGGGCTATGGGTGAGTGGTGGAATATTGCATAAGGGGAAACGTGTTGCGTTGGGGGAACCGGTGAGTGGTGGAATATTGTGTTGGGGAATGGGTTGGATTGGGGGACCAGGCCCCCCGTGTGACTGGGACCCAACGGGTCCCACTTCGTCTAGTAAACATATACTGCTTTGTGCGTCTTCTACTTATTCTCCCAATAATATTGCCTTTCAAATGGAATTTCCACGAATACTTGCTTGTTTAGAAGTTATTGGTTAATGTAGAAAACTGGTCAAATTCAAAATCTGACACACCATACTCTAGACACAATAAAAGAACCATAGAGAGTACCAACATAAGCTAGTCAATATCAATCATAAACTAATTTATAAGTAGGTGATAATCCTTTAAAGTAGTGTTGGCCGGTATTCTATCGCTGAATGCATGTACAGCTGTGCAAGATTAATACATGGCACTGGCTTGTTCACTGCGTATTGCTGATTGAAATCATAATCTACCAACTTCATGTACTTTTGGGGATAAACACAGCTCATGTAACGTTATCGATATGGTGAATTGCACAACTTGGGCAGCAAATGCCAATATATTTTAGAACCAATTCAGCTCTTCCAATACCCAAACTCCGCAAAGGCAATTTTATGACCTATAAAAATGAACCTGAATTTTTCTTTGTGTAGTTGCTTCTGACGTTTAATTTTGAGCATCACCAAGTTTATGGGACTACCTGAATTTATTCCCTTCCTCAATTGCCCCCTGATGAATTGGTGAATTTTGAATTAAATATAGGCCAGATTAGGAAGGAATGGTAGACTTCCTTCCTGGAAGGACATCAATGAATAGAGTCTGTTTTTACAACAATGTATCTTTGTGGTCATAATTACCAATGACCAGGTTGTTTAAAAAAAAAATTGCCTTAGTGGGATCTGAACTCCGTTCTTCAATTGCTCATCTGGGTCTGTGGTTTACTTGTCCAATAATTTAACCGTTGCAACGCCATATAGATGACAGAAGTGTAGTTCCACCCAACTACAGTATTTGGTTATCCTGATTGATCCACAGTTCTGGCTGTCTACATTCCAAGCACAAGCACAGTCTGGCTAATGCAATTCCCAAAACTGATGTCTCAACATCCAGGTGCTCAAATTTATGTTTGGGTTCCTTGTCTTCCTTTGATTCTATTTCACATTGGCAATAAAAGAGAACATTTGCTGTGGCTGTTCAACTACAAATTATAATTTCCCATCTGCACCGAAAACCTAACCTAAGCTCTGTGGTGAAAATAATGGCTCAAGATAAATTAAAAGCCTTATGATGATAAAGATAATACATGAACAGATCATCATGGCTTTTGTACATTTGTGTTCAGATGTTTTATACAAGCTGTATATATTTTACTTAAACATTTCCATATGTTCAAACTATTGCATTGCACCATATATCACATCCCATTTTATAATGAAAAAACGTGTCACGTGATTACGAACAACTGCACTTACGGACAATGCACTGATTTCCACCAGGTAACGTTTTCCACCCCGGGCAGCAGTAGGAGTGAAATCGAGATCCACAGACATTTGGCCTATGATACACATATTGAAAATCAAAACCATTCAAAAAACGTTACACTTTAAACAAACCACTTTCAACAGCATAGCACACCAACTTCACGGTCAACACAGCATGCCGAACTCTAATTAAATTACAACCAACAGAGTGCGCAAAGAATAATTCATACATAATTTTATACATAAAAATAAACGGATTTTCCTAAATCTAACTCTCTATCGCGCACGTAGTAGGTGGAAGAATGGAAACTTGGCAAATTAAGCAAGTTCCACTTTTTGAAGACAAAAAAAAATGTTTTCGGGTTTCTGCTATCCTATTATATAAATCTGGCAATTCTGAGTACTAAACGTTAATCAATTATTTGAATTATTAAACTTGTTCTACTGAGTTTTCATCTTGAGGAATCGTTCTTCCTGTTGAGAAACTTTTAAGTTTAAACGAATCCCAACTTTCTTCCACCATTGTAAACTTCCACATCTGTATAAACCTTGGAAATCAATCTGCTCTGATCAACTCCTCAGAGATATCCCACAGTTGAGGATCTTATTTCTTGAATCTGTAAATTATATTCTGTGAATTTAATAATCATACTCCAATTGCAAAAAAAGTATCATTCATTTCAGAATTTTGACGACAGTAACAGTTAAAACCCGACTTGGCCCATGAACTTGTAACTGATTTATAATGTAGTTGAAAGTCTAGTATCATGATGAAAATGATCCTCACTTGCGAAAGTTGGACACCAAAAACATAAAACCTGAACACTCGCCAACTAATCTACAGCTTTTCTATATTTCCCTTCATCTTTACTTTGCTAAATGCTGATTCTACACGCATCTGATCATTGTTACACATAAACATATCCCGAGGGGAATTACTGCATAGAAATCCAAGAAACCTAAGAACTGACCCAATGCTCGAACACTGTAAAATCCAGGTTGGTGGCAGTTCAGGCGAAAGCCTGGCTTTACATTAAAATACAATAGTATTAAAATACAATAGTCAATGATTTATCTTAATATCCCATCCCTATAGTTTGAATTAAAACATATTCAAATCTATGCATTTTTATATTAAAAACAAAAAAATCAGGTGTATACCCTCTGAGCATATCATGCTGGCCTCTCCGCCTCATTCTGTTGGTTGCTTCCCTCATTTCAGTTGGATTTAATCTTTGTGCTTCAAATCCTCTTGGATAATGTTGGGCCGTCACTTTTTCCAGCGCGATGCCTGTTATTGCTATACATCCCAGCAGAAATTTCCAACAGCATCGTATCCCCATCCTGGGAACACACTCGCTCCTTGGCTTTTTGAAGAATTTTTCAGATCAATTTTTTTTAAAGAACAAGTTCAGAAGTCTGTTGATCAAATTAGCAGTCACGTTATGGCTCGAGCTCCTCTTAACTGCTGCAAAACTCTGGTGAACGTTATGATTGTTTTGTGGAGGAAAATGCAGGGGGGGTGGGAACACTATGTCTTAGCAGCTGAAAGGACAATGCAGAGTAATACTGGGACCCCCCCAATCCAACGTTTGGGAAGAGGGGGAATGCAAGGATATAAAGCCGGGAAGGGGGAGCGTGTCCAGTTGCAGGGATGCAAAACGTGCCTAAGAACTTCACAAAAAAACCGCCAAGCCAGGCGAGCTGAGACTGAAAGACTGCGCAGCGACCAGAGGCTTTTCACTGGCTCCTGTCAATGAGGAGCGGGTGTAAGCACGTGGGTTGAGGGGAGGACTCAGCGACAGAGGCGAGTAACTCGTTCTTTCATCAGCTCCACTGGGTGGTGCAAACGAAACGGGAGAGAGAGCGAATTCCTTTCTCCCGCTGTCCCAGATTAATTTTTGTGTTGCAATCAGTGCAAGTTACCGTAAATTATCTGAAAAATAAATCCGAAGTTACATCTCCACTTTCTTTACCCCCCCCCCCCCCCCATCCCCCTTTGAATTGGCAATTTTCCGCTTGTAAAAAGGGGGCGATGCCACTTGGATTCCGCCAGCCCCAGGGAGGCGGCGGCGGTGGTGGTGAATCTCCGGGGCAGGTTAAGCACGGGCTGCTCCCACCTGGGCTTGTGATCCCGGGCAAGGGTCGCCCTTTCGCGCCGCTGACAGCGTCAGATCCCAAAGACCAGTGTGGACTCCGCGCCTCTGCAAGTCTTAACAGTTCCCAAGGTCCTTGTGAAAAAAAACCCTTCTAATTTAAATCGGCGACCACTTCACTTTCTTTTGCTGCATCTCATGTGAATTTGCAAGAGGGGAAGCGCTCACGCACGTAAAAAAACACACATTTTCAAGAGAAATGCAAAAGTTTGCAAAAACATTAGGGAACTTAACGCCGCAACTCGCATCTTTTTTACATTATGTGCAGATCTTCCATTTTCATTCATAATTTTCACGTTTGATTTCCAGTTTAGCATCGTTGTTAATCTCTAAATAAATAGCATCTTGTGTATACTTCCTGAAATCCCAAACCACATACAAGAAAACAGTTATCAAATTATTGGTGAAACATGCAATTGGTCTTATTATTAACAACACCATAGAAAATTCAGTTAGTCATTTAAAAAAATACTTCCCACGTGAGATGAATTGAATGCAAATTCCATCTCAAATTAGTTTCCACTGAATAACTGAGAATATTTTAGCTAACACTTCAAATTTAGTTGGGAGTCAACTTGACTGAAGTGAACCATATGAGATTCTGTGAGTTATGCAATCTTACATCAGTTAGATTTGACATCACAAAGAATACAGTTCCAGTGTGATGTTAAGTCAAATTTAAACACTGCCCAGGGCATTCTTAACTAACTTCTAGATGCTTTCAAAACAAGTTCTGGAGTTAATTTAAATGTTAAATAGTGCAGATGCTGTCACCCATGCACATTGGTACTGTTTGAGGTCACAGGGTCATGAAAGGCATTAACCGAATGCTATTTTTTCTTTGCATGTTTAAAGTTTAACTTTTAAGACACGCGTTTAACCACATATCCCAAAAATCCTCGTGATCAGGAGAGGTGGAATTCCAGCAAGGCAATTGACCAGAGAAACAGCTTCATTTGAAATGCTAAAGTAAAATCATAACTGTTAATAAGACGACTTACTACCATTCTAACAGGTTTCCTTCCTCTACAAGTTACACCCTTGTTTTGTATCAGACTTGACTGCCTCTTATTTTGCCAAGTCTGGCATGCTGGCACCGTTGATCTCTGAAACTGCCCCTGCTCTGCCACATTTAACTGAATTAAAGGAACTTGGGTACCAAATGAGATAAATTAAATTTAAACTTACTTTTGTTTCAATAATGAAGAACTAATTCAAATAATTACTTTACAATAAAGTGAACCCATTGAAGAACTACAAAATAAATCTCAAATGACAAACTAAACACTTAAAGCAATTTAATGTTGAAATTCAGGTAAACAACAAACAATGTTTTGACATTTTTCTGAGCTACTACCAAGAAAATTATATCAGTGCAATTGATTCAATGCATCATATTCAAAGAGAGGATTACAAACATTGTAATACTGTATAAATATATATATATTGCATACTTTGCTAAAAATCCACCTTAATGAGTTCCGCATCAGCGACAATGTGGAGCTCTTCTTCCGTCGCCTCCGCATCCAAGCGTTTTTCCACGGGAAGGAGTCCTCACCCCCTAGTGATGACCCCTTCTCCAGTCTCAAATGGACACCGTTTTCTTGGACTCCCCCTCATGGCCATCTACCTGCATCAGACCTTTTTATTTTAAACTGCCGGTGGGACATGAACCGCCTCGACTTCTCCACTCCCCTTTCTCACTAACCTCTCCCGCCCCTGAACGTACAGCCCTACACTCGCTCTGCAACATCCCACCGTGGTAGTCTGGGGCGCTGATCTCCACCGGTCTGAGGTCAGGCGCCAACTCTCAGGCACCTCCTCCTGCCTATCCTTGGACCATGACCCAACAGAGGAGCACCAGGCCATTATCACCAGGCCACCATCTCGGGGCTTCATCACTACCGGCTCCCTCCCCTCCCAAGCCTCTAACCTCATTGTTCCACAGCCCCGCACTGCCCGATTTTACCTTCTCCCCAAAATCCATAAACCTGACCTGGTGCAATTATGCTCTTAGAGCTAACCCCCCTGAGTCTAGTTCAGTAAAACACTGAGTCAAGCACTGGACCACTAACTTCATTTTATGAAACAATAACGAACTCCCTACACAATACCTAACAACCGCGGGTCCGATCCTTGTCTCTGCTTGTCCAAGCCCTTCAGACTCGTGCAAGCAGATACCTCCAAAAGGTTACGCAGTCCCAAGCAGCCCCTCCAGACGATCGACAACAATCCTAGTGGGGATCACTTTTTATACGTCATCGGACCCTGTGGGGCATCCCCTACAAGCCAATTACATGGGGGTGGCATCCCCTACAAGCCAACTATATGGGGATGGCAACCCCTACAAGCTAATCACACATATCGATCACCTTATGCAGTAATTGAGATTTCCCCAACCCAATTACAAAGTGCCCCATTACAATGTTTCTACAGAAGTTTCTGGAAAGAAATCAGCAAACCAAGTAATGCAACATTTTTGCAGGTAATATGAACAATTCAACCAAAGGTTCACATTTCAGCCAATCATCAAACAGCACCACAAACACCTTGCAACATTATATTACAATACCGTTTCACACCCCCTTTTATAACAATCCCCACTATGCATTTGCAGACATTCTCACCTCCCTCTGCAAACCTTCATACATATTAACAAAGTTAGGACATCTGGACCTTTCCTTATCATCAACTTCCACCTGGAATCCAGACTCCTTGGAGCCGTGACCATCTTGCAACTTTCACAGAAAGAGACCATGCAGGCCCTGCAAATGCAAAGAGCCTCAATTTTATAATAACACTATTTTGGCCAATATTAACATTGGCAGACCTATTGTTTCTGCATGTTCATATCCCACCAAACATATTTCCACATACCTCGACTTCATCCTATCCTCCCCGGTCAAATCCCTCCTCCGCCTAGCGGAGCTGGTCCTTACCAACAACTTTTCCTTTAACTCCTCCCATTTCCTCCAAATACAAGGCATAGCTATGGGCACGCGCATGGGCCCAAGCTATGCCTGCCTCTTTGTACGGTACGTCGAACAATCCATGTTCGAGGCGTACCGTGGCCCTATCCCCGAACTCTACCTCCGCTACATTGACGACTGCATTAGTGCTACCTCCTGCACCCATGCAGAACTCACTGACTTCATCCATTTCACCACTAACTTCCATCCGGCACTCAAATTCACCTGGACCATTGCCGACATCTCCCTGCCGATTCTAGACCTCACTGTCTCCATCGCAGGTAACAGACTACTGACCAACATCTACTACAAACACACTGACTCCCATGGGTATCTGGACTACACTTCTTCCCACCCTGCTTCCTCTAGCCCCTAATCCCAATTCCAACGTCTATGCTGCATCTGCACCCAGGATGAGGTGTTCCAAACCAGGGCATCGGAGATGTCCTCATTCTTTAGGGAATAGGGGTTCCCCTCTTCAAATATAGATGAGGCTCTCACCATGGTCTTGTTTATATCCCGTAACTCCGCTCTCACTCCCCATCCCACCCCCCTCGTAACAAGGACAGTCCCCCCTTGCACTCACCTTCCACCCCACCAGCCTTCACATATAGCAGATAATCCAACGACATTTTCGCCACCTCCAATGGGATCCCACCACTGGCCACATCTACCCATCTCCTCCCCTTCCAGCTTTCCGCAGAGACTGGTCCCTCCATAACTCCCTGGTCAATTTGTCCCTTCCCACCCTTCCCACCCCCTCTTCTGGCACTTTCCCTTGCAACCACAGGAAATGCTACACTTGTCGCTTTACCTCCACCCTTGACTCCATCCAAAGACCCAAGCAGTCTTTCCAGGTGTGGCAGAGGTTCACCTACACCTCCTCCAACCTCATCTATTGCATTCGCTGCTCTAGGTGGATGCCCAGCACTTCAACTCCCCCTTCCCATTCCGAATCCGACCTTTCTGTCCTGGGCCTCCTCCATGGCCAGAGTGAGTCTACCACAAATTGGAGGAACAGCACCTCATATTTCGCTTGGACAGTTTGCACACCAGTGGTATGAACATTGACTTTTCCAATTTCAAGTAGTCCTGGCTTTCTCCCTCTTTCCCCTCCCCTTCCCAGCTCTCCCACAGCCCACTGTCTCCGCCTCTTCCTTTCTTCTTCCCGCCCCCCCCCCCCCCCCCCCACCTCCACTTCACTCTGAAGAAAGGTCTCGGCCTGAAACGTCACCTATTCCTTTGCTCCATAGATCCTGCCTCACATGCTGAGTTTCTCCAGCATTTTTGTCTACCCTTAATTAGCCATAGTTAGTATTTGGTAATGCTGGACCCAGCATTTCTCAAACCTTTATCAATTAAAAGGATGTTTTTGTTATGTTAAGCATTTCTGCATTTTCTCAAACAAGGATGGTACCATATTATCACTTTTTGCCAATTGTGATACAAATTTAGAAGTTATTTTTTGAACGTCAATCACATCTTGAGTCTTCCAGGAACTGCCACTGTGCTTTATGAAACTGGCATAACTTTCATTGAATGCTGTTAACAATAATGTTTAAATTCTTTGTTTTATTTTTTGTTTTTTTTCAAAAATTCAAATGATCATATTTAATTTCAGGAAATATATTCCCTCAAGGCTTAGTTCATCATTGGACAATTATGGTAAAATTGTCTTGAAGTGTTTGGTCATGTTGTTAATCATAAATTTTGAATGCTAAAGTAGACATACTGTAGGCAGCAGTCTACACCCTCATTAGGTTTCTGCACTACCATAAACAGACATTATATCCTCTTTCAACTAAAGATTGCCTTTGCATGCTCAACGTCTGAAACAAAGTAGAGAGATTAAAGGATTAAACAGAAAACAGCACTACGCTTTGCCCGATTTAAATATATCAAGTGCAGCCACATTTGGGTAAATTTAATTTTCAACTGGATTATAACTTGGCAAAGCGTGTTTTCCACAATTGTAAACAGCATCTACTTTTTATTCTATTACAATATTTACATTGAACTGTGCAAGTAGTTCAAATGGTCTGCTGCATTGCAAACGTGCATGCATAATTTGAATTGAACCAAGCATATCAAAGACTTCCCGAGTGATACAATTCTGCTTTACACTGAGGTGTGGCATTTATTCTGCTTGAATAGAAGTAGAGCTTAACAGTAACTGTAACTTGTACTGTAATATTGGATCTTTAATATATACAATGGCTCAAGGCATTCCCCTGGATGCTCTGGTTTCCTCCTACATTCCAAAGACATGTAGATTGGTTGGTTAATTGGCCAAGGTCAATTATTCTTAGTGTGTTGGTGAGTGTGAGAAGCATGGAGTTGAGGGGAATGTGGTAAGAATAAAATGGAATTAGCGTAGGTGGGTGCATCATATTTGGCATAGATCTGTGTTGTCTGCTTTCATATTTGGCATAGATCTGTGTTGTCTGCTTTCATGATAATGACTTTATGAAACTTTCTTTTTACACTGTTCTGTCTTCATGATGTGCCATATCAATTTACAATTTTACTTCGGAGTCATGTGAGTGACTACGTGAAGACCCCGCCAGCACGCATGCGCGACATATCGTCGTTCGCATGCGGAAGCGACAGTCGGGAGGAGCGGGGCTCCTCCAGCGTAAGTTTCAAAACTTACGAACGGTAAGACTCACCGGAGTGGTGAGCGCGGCGAGAGCAGCGGCAAGAGCTGCTGCTATAGAGAGCAGCCAGCAGCGTGCCGTTTTCTCCTGAGCTGCAGGTGCTACCTGCAGCTCCCGACTTCCCGCCCGGGAGGACCGCTGGTTCGTCACGGACAGGCGGTAAATCCACCCGGAAGCCGGTCGGGACTGCCGACTCAGCTGGGTCCAGTCCCGAGGACACCCCGTTCGCTGTTAGCGACGGAGGTCGTCTTACCCGCATGGAGCGGATGGTGGAGCAATTGCTCCAGCGTGACCTGCTTTTGCAGGGGCAGGGTCACGGTGGGCCTCTTCGCAGGCCCACGGCAGGATCCTATTATGGACTGCCTAATGTCTCACCCTCTTCGCAGGGGAGCATTGGGGGTCAGAACTGGGCTGACCCTGAAGAGGGGGAGTTGGCTGAACAACCAACAGTGTCAGGGGTGCAAGAAGAGTTACTGGATATGGTAAGCAACATGCAGTTCCTTCACAAAAAGGTTACCTATCCACCCTAAGCTGGCAGCTAGTTCAATTATATGACTACAAACCAGCTTCAGGAGCAAGCCATCAATGCTACAGCTGATAAGTATCTTGCTCCTGAAAATTGTAACTCGCTGATTGTTCCCGCGGTGAATAACCCTATTTGGGGGAACATGAGCCCTACGATTAGAGGGCAAGGAGTCAAACTTCAGAGGATCCTGAAGATTTTGACCGCCGGAATTACGGCAGTGGCCAGTACTGCAGTGGGTATAGAGCTACCGGTAGAAACAGGATGCTCTGGCCTTACTGTGTAACACAGTTTGAGATAATAACTACAGGAAGAGCATTATCAAACCGGCACTCAACCCCAAAATTGCGGGGTTATGCAAACCAGGTAACGCTCAACCACCAAATCTGCTGTGCGGAGATAACCTCCCCAAACAGGTGAAAGACCTGGACAAAGAGGCCAAGGCCATAGGCCTGATAAAGGTACCCAGTACCTCCAAACCGCACTACCAACAGCAACAGCACCCCTACACACCCACCGGACAGCGATATCACAACAGATCGTCCGGTGGTGAAAGCTCGAAGGCCGGACCACCTGCACAACAGCCTTTTTTAGGCCATGGCCCAGCCCGGCCTTCTTGGAAAATGCGCCACCCCTACAATGCAGCAACTCAACAGAGAAATAACGGTGGTATTGGACCGCAACACCGACAATACCTTGGAGGTAGGTGGGTCTGCCTCCCCCAGGAACATCATATGTCTAAATTCATCTTATGGGGGAGGCCGGTTGCACTTGTTTTATGAAGTATGGCGCACTTTTACCTCTGATCCTTACATACTCGGAAGTATTCAGGGCTATAAAATTGAATTCATTTACGAACTCCCTACCCCGGTCCAGCATTCGCCTAGCCGAAAGTTTATACTTTCACAAAAAGAAAGAACGGCCGGCCATGCTGAACTATTAAGACTAATTAGCAAAGGGGTAATTGAGAGAACCACCAGAGAATCACAGGAGTTCGTATCTAATATATTTACCAAAAATAAAAAGATGGCGGATGCCACATAATCATAGACCTGACCGAACTGAATACTTCTGTTCAGTATGTTCATTTCAAAATGGACACTTTCGACACAGCCAGACAGCTAATAGCTAATGGGTACTACATGGCATGCATTGACCTCAAAGATGCATACTATTCAGTACCAATACACAAGGATCATAGGAAATACCTTAAATTTATCTGGATGGGACAATTATGGCAATATAAAGCCTTACCCAATGGGTTATCATCAGCACCCAGGCTGTTCAACAAATTATTGAAACCAGCTTTGGCCTATTTAAGGAAACAAAATCATACTGTTATGGCCTATCTTGATGATATCCTCATTGTCGGGGAGAATTTGGAAACGGCTACATTGGCAGTTCTAGCCACAAAACATCTCTTTCAAAAGCTGGGGTTCATCATACATCCAGATAAATCAAAGTTGGAACCCTCTACTACCATGGATTACTTGGGGTTCACCATTGACTCGGTGCAAATGTCTACCACCTTACCACCGAACAAGGTGGTGGACTTGATAGAAGCTTGCAGAAGCCTTACTGGCATCAGGGATCCATCCATACGGCAGGTGGCCATGGTAATTGGGAAGATAGTGGCTGCTTTTCCCGCAGCGCAATTCGGACCACTACATTATCAAAACCTACAAAGAGCTAAAATTATAGCTCTCAAAAGTCATGCCATTTCGACAGGCCTATGAAGTTATCAGAAAAGGCAAGAGTTGAATTAAATTGGTGGATGGGAAATGCTCAATTCTGTTCCAAACCCATCACTATCATAAATCCCTCGGTTACATTACAGACTGATGCCAGTGTTAAAGGTGGGGAGCAGCTAATACCACCACTAGTTGTGGTGGCAGATGGAGTGCACAAGATTTAACCCTGTTGGGAGCACTAGGGATTAATTATCTAGAAATACTGGGAGCATTTCATGGACTCCGGGCCTACTGCTTAGATATGGACCAGTTGCATGTACGGTTACAAATTATAATACCACAGTGGTGGCCTATATTAATCATATGTGTGGAATAAAATCGATATCATGTGATGAATTGCCTAATTACATCTGGCACTGGTGTCTGGATGGAGAGATTTGGATCTCAGCCACTTACCTTTCAGGTAAACTAAATACGGTGGCGAACACCAGGTCACGCAATTCAACGACAACATTGAATGGATGTTGGATTGGGACCCGGGGCCAGCAGCGATGGATGTTTCTCGCTGCATTGGGGGGATTGTTTGCTATGCATTTCCCCCCTTCTGCCTCATCAGTCGGGTCTTACAAAAATGAAATAGACTCCGCAACGGGTATTTCGGGTTTCCCGACTGGCCTACCCAACCATGGTCCCCAGCAGTACAAAGATGGCCGCAGAACACTGCTTTCGGATCCTCAAACGGCCGGGCCTGTTGGCACACCCTGTGACGGGTAAGTCATCCGTGCCATGATCGCATGAACCTATTGATGCTGATTCTGAACAGGCCATTTCTGGACTTCGGATACTCCGACAGGACGATCAATGTCATCACATCGTCGTGCAGGGAGTCCACCAGGGACAGCACTGACATATGTCAGAAGATGGGAGTGTTTCTGTCTTCAGAACAAACACTTCATATGACTCGGCCACCATCACTGGAGTGCTGGAGTTCTGGCCACCCTTCATTCCATGAAGGTTTGAGCTACAGTGCCATTAAATTTGCAAGGAGTGCCCTACCTACCAACCTGGACCGAGGGGGTGATCACCTGCCTATAGGATCACACCCTCTGGTATCAAACTGATGAGGGGTATTAATTCTATTTCCCCAGGCCCAGATACACCCATACATGGGACTTAGGCATAGAATTTACTATGCTTCAAGGATGGACACCAATATCGGGGCTCACTCTGGATAACTACATATAATTTTGGTTATGTTTATGGCACTTGTAACAGCACAACGGGTCCAGTCTTTATAAAGCTAAGTATGTATGCCATGTGTTACCTATGGTAGATAACCTTTCTGATACAGGGGTACTCAAACTATATCGACCCTGTTCCTCTGGCCTAAAATTATCATTCTGGCCTACCCTGCAGATAGTCGTCTCTGCATTGTGACATATATTTACGATATAGAAGGAACCAAGAATCTAGGGGCACGGAGAGGACTTTACCCATAAGCCACAAATGCCCTCATCATAAGGTCACAGTGCAAGCCACTTCGAGTTGGTTAAGGGTGGTATTGGGTGCAGTGGAGTGGACACTGATGATTTAAATCTCACTCCACCAGGGCTGCATCCACGTCAGCGGCTAGGATGATGGGAGTTCCTATGGACCACATCCTTGCTACAGCGGGTTGGAGCAGTGAACGGACTTTTCAGCACTTCTATTATAAACCCGTGGCCGCTCCTGAGACGTTTGCAGGGGAATATGTTAAGTTTCTGTTACATGATTTACCCAATGTGGGGCATATCATTTTAGGTATGATTAAATACCTTCTTTGTTTTTCAGCACAGTATCATGTCTGAAATATGTTCATCCTCCATCACTACCATGGCAGTGTGTGAGCATGGACTCGTTCCAGGGCATGAAATCACAGAGCTTTGAAATCTTCACGTAGTCACTCACGTGACTCCGAAGTAAAATAGTAAGATTAAATGAGAACTTACCAGTTTGAAGTTTGATCTTTATTTTATGAGGAGTTACGATGAGGGATTACGTGCCCTCCGCTCCCAGAACCCTCTATTATAAAGTTCAACTGGTATGGAAGTTCTCTCTTATCTTACTATATTAGTCTACGTTGCTATCTGTGATTTCACACCACTGCTTTGAAGAATGTCGCGCATGCGTGCTGGCGGGGTCTTCACGTAATCCCTCATCGTAACTCCTCATAAAATAAAGATCAAACTTCAAACTGGTAAGTTCTCATTTAATCTTACTATTAAATACTATTAGAGCTTAGAGTCTAGTTCTTAGAAATACATAAGAGGACAAGGATGCTGCTGCCCATTAGACTTTTAGCTTTGTGCCAGGTTTGGGTTATTGACCCTCAATCTTTTCCTCAAGAAGACAAAGACTGGCATTTTGAAGATGATGGTGAATTTTACCATCAATGTCTTTTGTTCATGAGATTGATTTAACCATATAACAATTACAGCACGGAAACAGGCCACCTCGGCCCTTCAAGTCCGTGCCGAACAACTTTTTTCCCTTAGTCCCACCTGCCTGCACTCATACCATAACCCTTCATACCCTTCTCATCCATATGCCTATCCAATTTATTTTTAAATGATACCAACGAACCTGCCGCCACCACTTCCACTGGAAGCTCATTCCACACCGCTACCACTCTCTGAGTAAAGAAGTTCCCCCTCATGTTACCCCTAAACCTCTGTCCCTTAATTCTAAAGTCATGTCCTCTTGTTTGAATCTTCCCTATTCTCAAAGGGAAAAGCTTGTCCACATCAACTCTGTCTATCCCTCTCATCATTTTAAAGACCTCTATCAAGTCCCCCCTTAACCTTCTGCGCTCCAGAGAATAAAGACCTAACTTATTCAACCTATCTCTGTAATTAGGTGTTGAAACCCTGGCAACATTCTAGTAAATCTCCTCTGTACCCTCTCTATTTTGTTGACATCCTTCCTATAATTGGGCAACCAAAATTGTACACCATACTCCAGATTTGGTCTCACCAATGTCTTGTACAATTTTAACATTACATCCCAGCTTCTATACTCAATGCTCTGATTTATAAAGGCTAGCATACCAAAAGCTTTCTTTACCACCCTATCTATATGAGATTCCACCTTCAAGGAACTATGCACGGTTATTCCCAGATCCCTCTGTTCAACTGTATTCTTCAATTCCCTACCGTTTACCATGTACGTCCTATTTTGATTTGTCCTGCCAAGGTGTAGCACCTCACATTTATCAGCATTAAACTCCATCTGCCATTTTTCCAACTGGCCTAAATCACTCTGTAGACTTTGGAAATCCTCTTCATTATCCACAACACCCCCTATCTTGGTATCATCTGCATACTTACTAATCCAATTTACCACCCCTTCATCCAGATCATTGATGTACATGACAAACAACAAAGGACCCAACACAGATCCCTGAGGCACCCCACTAGTTACCTGCCTCCAACCCGACAAACAGCCATCCACCATTACCCTCTGGCTTCTCCCATTCAGCCACTGTTGAATCCATCTTGCTATTCCTGCATTTATACCCAACAGTTGAACCTTCTTAACCAACCTTCCATGAGGAACCTTGTCAACGGCCTTACTGAAGTCCATATAGACAACATCCACTGCACTGCAGGCTGCACTGATTTAGATGAAGGGATTAAAAGTAACAATTGCAAATTTGCAGATGACACAAAGCTGGGTGGCAGTGTGAACTGTGAGGAGGATGCTATGAGGATGCAGGGCGACTTGGACAGGTTGGGTGAGTGGGCTTCTATGGTGGGGAGGTCAGAGCTGGTGATGGCCTGTGCAATATTTACAACTTTTTGCAGTCTTTTCCGATCCTGGATGTTCAAGTTGCCGAACCAGGTCACGATGCAACCTGTCAGTATGCTTTCTACTGTGCACCTGTAGAAGTTCAAGAGAATCCACTTTGACATACCGAATTTCTGTAATCTTCTCAGGAAATAGAGGTGCTGACGTGCATTCTTTATGATTGCTTCAGTGTGCTGGGTATAGGAAAGATTGTCAAAAATATGCATACCCAGCAATTTGAAGTTTTTGACGATCTCCACCATCGTCCCATTGATGTAAACAGGATTGTGGGTCTTCAACCTTCCTCTTCCAAAGTCCACAATCAGTTATTTGATTTTGGCTGATATTGAGAGCCATGTTGTTGTGCTGGCACCATATGGTCAGTTGGTTGATCTCACATCTATACTCTGACTCATCACCATCTGTAATTCGTCCCACAACATTGGTGTCATCAGCTAACTTGAAAATGGAGTTTGCAATATGTCCGGCTACACAGTCATGAATATAGAGTGAGTATGACAGGTGGCCGAGCACGCAGCCTTGAGGTGCTCCCGTACTGGTTATCACTGAGGATGAAGTGTTTCTGCCAATTCGAACAGACTGTGGGCTGTGGATGAGGAAGTGAAGGATCCAATTGCAGAGGGATGCGCAGAGACCCAGTTCTGTGAGTTTTGTAACCAGCTTGGAGGGGGTGATGGTATTGAATGCCGAACAGTAGTCGATAAACAACAGCCTGACATAAGTGTTTTTTTTGTCCAAGTGGTCCAGTGCGGAGTGGAGAGCCAGTGAGATCGCAACCTCCGTGGACCTATTGTGACGGTAGACAAACTATAGTGGGTCAAGGTTCTTATTGAGTAGTTGATATGCCCCATAACCAACCTCTCAATGCACTTAATCACCACAAACGTTAGTGCCACTGGTCGATAGTCATTGACGCACGTCACATTACTATTCTTGGGCACTGGTATTATTGATGCCCTCTTAAAGCAGGTGGGAACCTCAGACCTCAGCAGTGAGAGATAAGCAAACCAATATTGCTAGCATGGACCTCAACTTCCAGATGGATCCAGTGGGCAAACCACATCATTCATGTGCCCAACATCAGAATCCTAATTCAGCCACTCTATTATGACCTCTGACACGGCAAAAGATTACCAGCTGGACAGAGCATAAAAAATCAAGGATGTTCTCTAAACCACCTTAATAAAAATGTGACATTTCCACTAATCACTGGTCCATAACCATTTAAAATGGAGAAGGAGCATTTAGGATGGCATTGAAAATCTGGGGTCCATTCATCAGGTGTACTATGAAGCCCAGTCTGGAGAGTAGAAGGAGTGCACCTCCCTCTGCATCCTCCTGTAAAGCAGCTCCTGCCTCATTTGCAGTGGGAATTGCTGCCTCCACATCGTCCTAATCAGCTCACTCAGAATCCATAGAACTGGAGCCGGAGCAAGTCATGTTCAATCCCATGGGAGTGTCCGTGGAGACAAAGCCTCTTGAAGTTAGGCAGCTTGGTTTAGTCATCAGCAATAAGATGATGACATTCATACCCACATATTTAAATGCGTCTTGTACAAGACCAAGAGCTAACCCAGCCACAATACTAAAGATAAGGTCTAGGCTAGACCAACAGGCTAAATGAGAGCCCCAAACTTAACTAGATTTGCTCAAACTTAATATTTAGAAAATATTTTGAATGTTTTTTGAATGATACTAACTTCTCATAAACTTCTTATAAAAGCAAAAATATTGTAAGAAGTACTTAACAGTTCAACTTAAAAAAAAAAAATCTTAATTAACAAGCCATGAAAGAGATCTTTAAAAATGTATTGGTAAAATGGTAAACAAACTTTTTAAATTTGATATGGCAATTTTTATCCGGCCCTTGTACCTTTTTTCTTCAAATAAAATCAATGGGGAAGTCTACTTACACTTCCTCAGACATAGAAACATAGAAAATATGTGCAGGAGTAGGCCATTCGGCCCTTCGAGCCTGCACCGCCATTCAATGTGATCATGGCTGATCACCCCACTCAGTATCCTGTACCTGCCTTCTCTCCATACCCCCTGATCCCTTTAGCCACAAGTGCCACATCTAACACCCTCTTAAATATAGCCAATGAATTGGCCTCAACTACCTTCTGTGGCAGAGAATTCCAGAGACTCACCACTCTCTGTGTAAAGAATGTTTTCCTCATTTCGGTCCTAAAGGAATTCCCCCTTATCCTTAGACTGTGACCCCTTGTTCTGGACTCCCCCAACATCGGGAACAATCTTCCAGCATCTAGCTTGTCCAACCCCTTAAGAATTTTGTAAGTTTCTATAAGATCCCCCCTCAATCTTCTAAATTCCAGCGAGTACAAACCGAGTCTATCCAATCTTTCCTCATATGAAAGTCCTGACATCCCAGGACATGTCACAAAATCTTTAGTGGACAATTCATGCAAGTTTTCATTGCGTATTTATCTCAGCATGTGTTCATGGATGTAGCACAGATTGCAGGTTTATGGCAAATTGTGAAATGCAACCTCTAGATTCCTTCACTTGAAAATACAAATATTGAACTCCCAAAGTTACTCATTGTAACATCAGTAGTTTTCAGGTAGAAACAAGGAACTGCAGATGCCAGTTTATTTTAAAAAAAACACATATTGCTGGAGTAACTCAACAGGTGTCATCAGACACAGAACTCGCTATCAAAAAATGAAAAGGACCGGGGGATGGGTGGACACAATTTGTCGGTGGCCGCACGCGCATGCGCACACTCACGCACACATGCGCGAAGCTTCGGAGGCTCAATCTAGTGCTAAATACAGCTCAACTCTGCCTGTCTCGCCGGGTCAACTACAGCCCTGACTGGACTGACGGAATACCAGCGCTGCTTCTCCGCACTGGCCATATTTCCTGCAAGCCGGCAGGCAGAGTTGAGCTGGGTTTAGTACTTGCTGTGTGCCTGCGGCCATGACCGCACCCATCTGACTGCCGACGTCTCTGGCCACCCGTGGGGGGGGGGGGGGGGCACCCGGCTGTCCCGTCCCCACTCTGGCCACCCGTGGGGACGGGACAGCGTCGGAGAGCCGGCTGGGATCGATCCTGGCTGCGGATGAGGCGCAGGTCTGTGCCACGTCTCTCTCCTCCAATCATTGCGCTGAATCATCATGTCCCGCCCCCATTGCCTGCTGACCGTCGTCTCTCTCGTCCAATCGGCGCCCTCAATCAGCAGTCCCACCTCCATTGTCTCGCGGAAAGCGGAGATTTTGAAATCCAGATTACAAAAACTTGGGGGGTTGTCCCCCACCTCTCAAAACATGGGGGGGGACATGTCCCCTCTGCCCCCCCCCCCCCCCCCCCGGGTTTTCCGCCCCTGGGTGACATCATCCTTGGAGAACATAGATAGGTGACATTTTGGGTCAGGACCCTTCTTCAGACTGGTTAAAGTAAACTGACCTTGAGGAGATTTTGCAGTGGAGCAGTCAAAATATAGAAACAAGAAAATGTAGATGCTGGTTTACAGCAGTCTGAGGAAGGGTCCGGATCTGAAATGTCACCATGTTCTCCAGGGATGCTGCCTGACCCACTGAGTCACTCCAGCACTTGTGTTTTTTGTATTGAGTAGCTTTTCATTATAATGACTGCAAAATCTGGACCATGCAGGCAAATGCAGCAGCTACTTAAAGAGAACCCCCCAACAGAAATAAGTGACCAGATAATTAAGAACATAATAAAAACAAATATGCTTAATTGCTTGTCAGATTTTTTCTCTCAAGTTCATTACTGTTATGTGCTGTCAGAACTTACTACCTGTTTACTTGAATGACTGTAACTTTGTACACCAGCTGAAAGGTGGCTAAAAATATTTATGTAAACATTTACAATAGATTACAAAATGCGTTGAACCAACTTAGAAAGATAACATCTTTTGAAGCTTTTGTCCCAGATCCAATAAACTATAAACAACCATTAAAAAAAACGATAAATGTTTGCATCAAGAATCCTCTTGGGCTTCTCCCTGTCAAGCTATGGTAAAATGCACTTCTGACGTGTCTATTTATTACAGTGGCCAAACGAGAGAAACTCCTCAATGTTTTCGAAAGATTAAGAAGAAATGAAAACTTCATGCTACGCATGGTGATGCCACCTTCATAAAAATACAAAACAAAAATTGGGTAATTGCATTGACCAGCAAAATAGTAGAATTTTTACTATTGCTAATGTACCAATGACAGGGCAGAGCAAACAGAAATGCTTGTGATCATGAAGTGCTGATATTATCTGTGATTCACCATTATTGCAATTCACAGGACTGTTTGTACATTGTGCATGCCTGGAGGTACAGCCTAAAAGCATACGTTTCTTCAGCTGATCAAGTTAAAGGTGGAAATCTTAAGGAATTCATGATTCAAGTTTTCTCCTTAGTCTTATGACAAACAATAATAAGTCAATTAATTTCAGAAATAGTATATGCTATTGTGTGGACAAAATTAACCATCTTCTCAATGTCATGTATTGAAAATACTGCAGACCTTGCTTTTAGTAAAATGCTCCCATGGTGAACTAATAAAACAACAAACACTGTTGAAGGTAAAATCCCAAAGTTGTAATGTTAGGTAAAGACAATTAATTAAAAATCAGTAAATAGATAAAAGTTAGATGATTCTGCTAAAAAATATCAATACAAAATATAAATTCAACTGGAAATATGTTAAGAAATACATTGTAGCATTGGTGATGTGAGCATTTTAGTCTGGATTGTCCAACATATACTAGACTCAAAACACTAAATTTGATGTTAGGATTGTTTAAAACCTACTTCCATTTCAGAGGAGTGCATTCCAATCTTTTGAAATTTGCATCAATGCCATGTTCAGGCAAGCTGACCTTCATCTGATGTCAGACAAAAATTGAGTGTGAATACTCTTCTAATGACCAAAGAAGGTAAGACCATGGGGAATTCCAGAAAATTACTATGGATGTCCTTTCTGAGCCTAACACATTTGAACAGTTCTCAGGAGGAACTGTTGTGAATGCAAGTGAAGGAGGATAAGAAATTGAGACCAGAGTACAAATTGGTCATCACTAGAGGCAATTTGACATGACTTGGAAATATAATTATCTGGGTCAGGCATGTGTTTTACAGCTCTTCCAAATTATTAAATTGGAAAAAGGTATATAAAGAATGTACTACTAAGGTTATCTCTCATCAGATACTAGTCATTGTGGTATTTCCCTTTAAGCTAACCAAGAAGGAATGTAAATAATTAAAAATATGCAAATTAAACAAATTAACTGGTGAACCAGAAGCTTAACAGCACAAATCATATAAAACACATCAGTTTATCAGCGGCTCTGATTTCTTTGATGCACAGTTCATCTCCTGATCGTTCAAATACTTTCCCATATCCACAAAGTAAATATCAGGAATTACGTCACATGCTGATTTAGAAATCGGTTTCTTTTCTTTATGGCACTGAGTTAAAATTGTGGAAATCCCTATCCAAAATCATTATGACCATTCACTTGTCATGTGGTATACAACATATGAAGAGGGCAGATCATCAGAAACTTGTCAAGTTTGGTATAAGCCATTTGATAGTAAGCTGTATTTGATAGGGCAGCACAATGACGCAGCGGTAGAGTTGCTGCCTTACAGTGCCAGAGACCCAGGTTCGATCCTGACTACAGGTGGTGTCTATGTAGAGTTTGTACGTTCTCCTTGTCATCTGCGTAGATTTTCTCTGGGAGCTTTGGTTTCCACCCACATCAAAACCGTGCCTAGGTAAAATTGTAAATTGTCCCTAGTGTATGCAGGGTAGAATAATAAGATTAAACAAGAACTTACCAGTTTGAAGTTTGATCCTTATTTTATGAGGAGTTACGTTGAGGGATTACGTGAAGAAGCCCCGCCAGGCGCATGCGCGTGGTACTTCAAAGCAGCGGCGTGAAAACACAGAAACATATATAGCCAAAGTAACATAGTAAGGCTTTAAGAAAACTAGAACTACCAGATGATCTCTTATATTATGAGGGTGGGAGCGGAGGGCAAGTAATCCCTCAACGTAACTCCTCATAAAATAAGGATCAAACTTCGAACTGGTAAGTTCTCATTTAATTTTACTATTTTACTTCGGAGTCACGTGAGTGACTATGTGAAGATTTCAAAGCTCTGTGTTTACATGCCGTAGATGCACTCCTTACGACAATCTGCTTCGGTTGACACAGTAGTAAATAAATAATATATTGAACATTGCTTCAAATTATTCAATAACTATTTTTAATAACAAAAATCAGTAATAACCCCTCTATCCCAGGAGGAAATTACAAACAATGATATATACAAAGGAAATGAATTAAATGGAACCCAAAACAGCATGCCCAAACCGTGGCACTGTCTATACAGGTTTATCATAGGATTGTGAGAAATTTGATTCTTTAGACCATCCTGCGGCCGCGAGGATTTGGTCTATCGGCACGTCCTGAGCCTTTGCCGCGGATGTGGAAGCCGCCCTGGTGGAGTGCAATTTAAACACATGAGTGTCGACTCCAGCACAATTGAGAACCTGTTTCAACCATCTAGAAATAGTTTGCACTGACACTCTTTTATATGGCTTTTTGTGACTAATGAGCAGTCCTGTCTCAGAACCCCTGAGACTCCTTGTTAACTCAAGATATTGCCTTAAGTGTTTAACTACACATAACATTTGGTCAACAGGATATGCTTTAAACGTCACCTTGGTTCCTGCCATACCTGACCTGCTTTGTTTGATTAAATCATAGACATAAAATGTAATGTCATCTATAGACAAATGCATACAATCTATTCGTAACAATTGTAATGTTTGTACACGTTGTGCTGAAACCAGCGCCATTAGCATAACCACTTTCAGAGTTAATCTCTGCATAGACAACTACGTAATTGGAGCCGATTGTCAAAGCAGTGTGAGAACTATACTGATATCCCAGATTTCTGTATATCTAGGTTTAGGAGGGTTTTTGTAAAAAATTCCTCTCATAAATCGGGATACTAACAGATGAGCCCCGATAGGCTGTTGGTCTGAGGACTGTCCTAAATAGGAGGACAAAGCACTCAGAGCACTGTTAATAGCACTATAACTCAAGTGCTCATCAAAATGCAATTTAGCAAGGAACTCCAACACATCACTTATGCTTGCAGTATCGTAAGATATATTTGACCGTACACAGAACATATCCCATTTCTTTATATGAACCACATATTGTTTTTTAGTACTATTCCGCCAGGCTGCAGTGATAACCTCCATGGTCCTGTTCAACAATCCAAGGCCTTAGAATGGTCTGTTCAAAACCTGCAGACCAACAAATTGATACGGTCATGTAATGGGTGACTTTCTCCTGTAACCGGATGCACCAACAAATTACTGCAGCTGGGAACCATCATGAATGGCTGGACCATCATTCTGAGTACCAATGGGAACCATGGTTGTGTTGGCCAATCTGGGACCACCAAAATGCCTGTGGCGGAGTCACGTTCTATTTTGGTTAGACATTTTGTAATCAGAGGGAAAGCATAAAAGTATGAGTGCCCCCAATGTAACAAAAAAGCATCCACAGCTACTGCTCCTAGATCTGGCTCCCATGAAACATATTTAGGTAACTGGTGATTCAGTCTGGATGCAAACAGATCAATATCTGGCAACCCGAATCGAGTGACAATTGTTTGAAAAACTTTAGAATTCAACATCCATTCTATATTGTCATTAAATTTTCATGACCTTTGGTGTGTCACCACATTGTCTACCCCTGGTAGATAGATGGCTGAAATCCAAATGTTTCTTGAAATACACCAATGCCATATGAGATTAGCCATGCTATCACATGAAACTGATCTTGCTCCTTCCATATGATTAATATATGCCACTGCCGTAGTGTTATCAATCTGGAGTTGAATGTGTAAATTATTCATTGTGGGGCAATATGCCTTTAACCCATAAAATGCCCCCAATAATTCCAAATAATTTATCCCTTGTGTGTGTAGAATCAAACCTTCTTGTTCATTCCATCTACCTCCACAGCTGGACTCAATGTCCATAGCCCCCCATCCGAGAGCACTCACATTAGTCTGTAAAATCATTGAAGGTTCCTGCACCAAAATGTTATTGGTAGCTTGACTGACATTAGCAATCTACGACTGCAATTCTGCTAGACCTGTGGTTGGTAACTGCATAACCCGATCAAAATGGCCTGCACGCTCTTTTAGTGCTTTTTCTCTTGCTCTATGCAAATGTTGATAATGCAAAGGACTGAACTGTACTGCAGGGAAAGCTGCTACCAATTTCCCAATTACCTTAGCAACTTCTCGGATGGAGGGATAAAGTTTGTGTGAGGCAAGTACAGACATCTGCAATATCCACAACCTTGGCTGCTGGTAATGTTACTGTCATATCAACTGAATCAATAAGAAATTCCAAATACTGAATATTTTGGGTTGGCTGTAATTTAGACTTAGTTGGATGGACCAAAAATCCTAATGATTCAAACACATTTTTGGTTACTGCAACCGACTCCTCAGCTAACTCTTTAGTGTTGCTGATAATTAAGACATCATCTAAATAGGCCATGACAATGTGATTATGGGCCCTCAATAGCCCCAGCACAGGTTTTAATAATTTTGTAAATAGCCTAGGTGCTGAACTTAATCCATTAGGCAATGCTTTGTATTGCCACAGCTGTCCCATCCAATTAAATTTCAAGTACCTGCGATGATGAGCATGAATTGGCACTGAATAATACGCATCTTGCAAATCAATAATAGCCATATAACAACCTTGTGAGACCAGCTGTTTTGCAGTATCGAAGGTGTCAATTTTAAAATGTCTATAGAGAACTGAAGAATTTAAGTGAGTGAGGTTCAGAATTACTCTACAACCCCCATCTTTCTTAGGTCTGGGGAATATATTAGACACAAATTGTTGAGAATGAGTAATGGCTTTCTCAATCACTCCTTTGACATGAATTCTTAATCTCTTCGTTAACCTGTTCAGTCTCTGGAGCAGAAAACACCAACATTTTATTTGGCTTGTGCTGCTGAGGTGGATCTATCCCCGAGATAAATTCAATGGTAGAACCTGACACAGTATTTAGTATAAACATATCAGATGTTATACAACACCATTCATTGTAAAACAATTGTAATCTACCTCCAATAGGAGGTTGTGCATCAAGACCTTTAACAAAAGTTCCCTGTGCCTCTGCAGTTGGCCTGTAAGCCTGCTGTCTGCTCATATTGGGGTTGAAGCCACTTTGTCTTGGTGGGTAACCTCGTCGCCCAACTGGCCTCCCCCTGCTCGGGCCAGCACCTGGATCCGATCTTCGGTGCACAAACCCAGGTTTGTGACTAGGTGGCCGTGATGTGTTTGGCTTCATCAAACCAATTGTTTTTGCCTCATCATCAATATCACGTATTTGTTTGACAAGGTCCATTCCAAACAGGAACTCAGGCATTTGAATATTTGTCGCCTTACACAATGCAGCAATTTTTTGATTAAGAGTTGGCCTGATGGCGATTTTTCTAATGCAATTTACTTCAAAAAATGCATTGCATAACAGAGCCAACATATCTTTTTGACCATATCTTTATCATGGTCCCTTTGACCATAGTGCCAAATGCAGTAATTGCTGCAGCCACCAGTTGGAGGACGTGTTGATGTCGAACCTCCTGTCCTCATAGAAGGACTCATGGGTGCCCAAATAGCTGGGTTCATTGTAGGCACTTTCAATGCTGCACAATTGACTGATGTTTTGTACTTGTTGGTAGTCTCTTGCATTATAGCTTGCTGGAGCTGGTGAGACACTAAATAACTAACGTTGTTGGCAAGGTACTCGTCCATTGCCTCACCGGTCCCCTCCGGAATAGCAAAACTCATTGCAATATCTGGGACACCCGGAGCGTGGCTCTTGTGCTCCGGTGTTTGCACAGAAGCAGGGACACCAGACATGGGATCAGCTGCATCCTGCCCCGCTTCTCCCAAGTCATATATTAGGGAGGCATCCTCCAGTCCTAAACAAGGCGGTGGAGGGAAATCCCCTTGCTGATAGTCCACATATTTCTATTGATATGGGCCTTGTTGAACAGCTGCCTGGGGAATCACTGGGTCCTTAGACCCTTGTTTTATCAGAGTTTGGAGCATCTTCTCCATATTCTGCATCCTCCCCCATATTCTTTTATTATCTGGAGAGGAGTCACATTCTTCTTCAGACTCGTCTGACAACACGGGTCTAATAGATTTTCTTTTTGCCTTTCTATGGCTGTCGGTGGCCTCAGCCTCCTGAGTAACTGGAACTGGTGTGGAAAGTTCACTTTCTAATGAAACTGCTGTCGGTAAAACGGCACCTGGTATCGGAACCGGCGTTGCCGCGCTAATCTACCGACCCGATCGATTTAGTGAATCCGTGGACCCACGCTTAGAGTGAACTCTCCTACCTGACCACGCCATACCACCAACTCCTACGAATAACATCTCATCAACAGTTAAGAGAGCGCAGCAGCGGTTGCACTTTCTGCGCCGGATGAGAAGAGCTCACCTCCCCCATCCCATCCTCACTACTTTCTACAGGGGCACCATAGAGAGTATTTTGACCAGCTGTATCTCTGTCTGGTTTGGGGACTGTAGAGCCTCCGACTGGAAGTCTGTGCAGAGAGTGGTGAGGACAGCGGAAAAAATCATCGGGACCTCTCTCCCCTCAATCGGGGATATTGCGACCAAATGTTGCATGTCTAAGGCCAGCAGTATTATAAAAGACCCCACACATCACCATCACGGACTGTTCACTCTGCTGCCCTCGGGAAAAAGATATCGCAGCATAAGGAGCAGAACATCAAGGTTCTGCAACAGCTTCTTCCCACGAGCCATCAGACTCCTGAATGCCATGTAACCATGTAATGGGCTGCCACCATTGTCTATTTATCCTTTTATCCTTTTTATCCATTTTATCCATGTCTATCCTTCTGTTAATTTATCGTGTTGCACAGGGAGCCAAATGCAACGTAATTTAGTTTGGAACTGCATATATCAATGTATTTCTAAATGACAATAAAGTTTGGTTGACTTGACTTTTGACTACTGACTTCTCGAGCCAGCTTTCCGGAGTTAAATACTCTCAGGCAAAGTTTTTAAAACCACTTACCTGCGAGTTTTCTACTTACCGCTGGTGGAGCTGTACCCTCCAGCCCGTTCAGTGCGACATGCGCGGACGCAATGACGTGCATGCGCCTGGCGGGGCTTCTTCACATAGTCACTCACGTGACTCCGAAGTAAAATTAGTGTGCAGGGATTGCAAGTCAGCACGGACTCGGTGGGCCGAAAGACCTGTTTCTGCAGTATCTCTAAACTAAACTTAACAAAAATTTTGTAATGCTACAAAAGCATTAGATAATTACAATCTCCAACTATGTAGATCACACAGCAAAGATGCTGGAAGTTTGAGTTAAAAACAGAAAATGATGGAAATACTGGGCAGATCAGGCAGAGTCTGAAATTTTTTTTGACTTATTATTCTGTCTCCCTCTCTACAAATCCTGCCAGACCGACAGAAATTTCCAACATATCCTGTTTTTATTTCCAACAAGAAAGAGCCTATCCATCACATTCACTGACACTGCCTTTGCTAAATCTCCCACCCTTAACACCCTGGAGATTACTATCACCACAAACCCAGCTAGACCTGCCACATAATTCCATCAGCCTTCTGACTATTTCCTGTAGATGGTGGAAAGGATTTAGAAGATTAGGATGCAAGCTATCCACCACAGAATATTAAGACTTTGAGGTGCTTTCAAAATGCATTTTTACATAGTAAAGACTGTAGGCACACTGAACTGGTGGTGGGAATGATTGTTTATGGTGATGGATGAGGTACCAATCAAGCAGAGCTTTGGTCTGGATAGTTTTAAGTTTCTCAAGTGTTGTTGGAGCTGCAATAATCCGAACAAGAGGGTCTGAAAACGGGAACACCCTATCCACTGGCACAGTGGGAGTACCTTCACCAGAATTAATGCAGTACTCTGAGTAGTTAATTTGTCACCACTTTCTCAAGGCAATTAGGGATGTACAATAAATGCTGGCCTAAATAGTCACACTCAGAACCCAAAAGATAAAAGATATAAAAATGAGCAAGTTTCAAAACTCTTCCCAATAAATTGTTTAGTGTGGGTGACTTCCACATTATTGGGGGGTGTTGGGTGAGGGGGTTTATGGGGGTGTTATGTTCTTTGAAAACAGTTCGTATTGTAATTTTCCATAAAGTGAAGCTGTGTGATCTGCACATTCATAGAAACATAGAAAATAGGTGCAGGAGGAGGACATTCGGCCCTTCGAGCCAGCACAGCCGTTCACTGTGATCATGGCTGATCGTCCCCTATCAATAACCCGTGCCTGCCTTCTCCCCATATCCCTTGACTCCACTAGCCCCTAGAGCTCTATCTAACCCTCTCTTAAATCCATCCAGTGACTTGGCCTCCACTGCCCTCTGTGGCAGGGAATTCCATAAATTCACAACTCTCTGGCTGAAAAAGTTTTTTCCTCATCTCAGTCTTAAATGACCTCCCCTTTATTCTAAGACTGTGGCCTCTGGTTCTGGACTCGCCAAACACTGGGAACATTTTTCCTGCATCTAGCTTGTCCAGTCCTTTTATAATTTTATGTTTCTATAAGATCAGTTGTGCAATTAGTTTAGTTTACAGAAACAGGCCCTCCGGAGAAACACCAGTTGAATAAAAATAAATAAGTACTGTAGTTCTTAGTTATTGCTCAATACCTGAATACAGCTCTTCCTCGATTATGAAAGCATGACTTATGGACACCCCATACATATGAACCAGCATTTGTACGGATGGCAATGTATTGCTCTGGGGCTGCAGGCATCTTCTGGAGGTGTGAACTGGGCATTTCTGTATGCCTGCAAATGCATTTCCTTTGTTCCAATTTAAAATTCTGCCAACCAGCCGGAAGATTCCCCTCAAACAGTCATTTTCCATTTGATTATTTAAGTTGGATTTGGCATCATCTGCCTCAGACATTAGTTCTTTTCCTCACTGAAGCCCCTCACAAAGCTGGATTAATCTCATAACTAGGTTTGACAGGTTTGCCTGGAGTTTGACATGAACTAAACTGACTTTTTGGAAGACGAAGGAGTGCAACATCTTCAACATTGATTATCAATATACTAATTGATGCTTTATGAAAAAAAGCTAGGGTATTTCAGTATTCGGAAATACATAGCTGGAAATTGTCAGATAATGAAGCAAACAAAGTGTACCTGTTTGAAACAGATGCAGTGACCTTTCATTGAAAGTATCATTTGTAAGATATTATTTCATCTTTTGCTTAAGTTCTCACTATAACAGATGTTAGTGTCCAGGTGATTCTGCTTGCTCCACGTGACATTGAGCTAAACTCAAGTGTCACGCGAAATACTTGGGCTGTAGATTTGTATATATGAGAAATTCCATCCTGTGACAAGCATAACACCTGAAAACGTGGATAATTACCAAGGCATAGCCTTCTCAAAAAAGTAGCATAAATCTAACCCAGACTGTCCCATCAGTCTCCTTTCAATCATCAGTCGAGTAATTAAAGTAGCTATCAGTGGTACAATTGGATAGAATCTCATGACCATTGGCCTATTTACAAATGTTCAGTTTGTTTTTGCCAAAGCCTGTCAGCACCTGGTCTTATAACAGCCTTGATCCAGACAAGTGAAAACGTGTTGAATATGGGACAAAATGCACCACAAAATCTTGCCAAAATGTCACTATTAATAAGTCCCAAACTCCCTGTCTCTATCTTACAGAAATATGTGGGCAAAATGTTTTGGGGAATGTCATTACCTGTATATCTCTCCAAGACTGACACTGTGATGATTTGGAAATATATTATGGTTCGTTCAGCTTTGCTGTGTTAAAATCCATGAACACCTTACCGACAGCACTATGTGAGTAACTTTACCACAAGGACTGGAGCAAGTGAAGAACCTGGATCCTAACCTGTTCCCACACTTCTCAAGGCAATTAGAGGTGAACATTAAATACTGGTATTGCCAACAAAATTTATATCTCATAAATTAACAAAAAGCAAATGAAAGCTGCTGCTTTTGACAACATGACAGCACAAAAGCCAAAGGAAAAAAACATTCACCCTCCCTTCCATCTTTCTTTCCACCATTCCTCACTATTGTTGATGAACTTGTAGCTTTCAGTTACATTGAATTTTGCTCTGATATGAGACATCACATTATACAACAGCAAAATTTGCATAACGTGCACAATTATTTGCAAATACCATTTATATTATGACGATGACAGCAATATCAATGAAATATAGAAAAATGCTCTAAAAAATAATTAGATCTTCCCTCTTAACCATTGTCATCATGCTCCCACCATTATTATTTTGGAGGCTAGTCTTGATCAGATCAGAAGGTGTGATGAACCAACCATTGCCCCTTATGTGTAAATGAAGAGTGAAGGCATGGTGCTTCCTCATCTCCTCACCCCACCACCTACATATATTGAGTCAGAAGTATGAGGCAGTAGACACATTGTCCCTGGATGAATGTAACATCCACAACACTCAAGAAGCTTGACAATATCTATGATAGATTGTCCACGTTGGTAGTACGCTTGCTTTTGGAGATAACATTCACCAGCTCGAGCACTGGTGCACTGAACTTATAGTTCACACTTTCCATTTTAAAATGTGCTGCTGCATGTCACCAATGCAGCGTTGATAGCACCTCCCTTGATTATGACCCCTACCACAGAAAATGATGGAAATTGTGTAATTCCATGAACCTCTCTAAATCACACACCTGACGGACCTATATCACAATTTCTTAAAAGTTGCTGACATCAGTGAGATTGCACCGATACTATAAAAGATTGTAGTGGATTGAGGCGAAGACTCTTATTTTAGTGGTACAAGGATAAACAGCAAATGAGATCTTGTCAGTGATTTACATCAAAATAAAATACAAGAAATGACTGAATGTATTGGTCTGTCTAGAGAAAACCCATGAGGTCTAGAGGACCATATGCAACTAAAATCAGTATTATTATTATTATTATCTATTCTATACATGACTAAAACTCTGATCTTGTTATCTTCCGGTTTGGCAGTCATTCTATTTGCGCAAAAACGGTTCACGATAGCGCTACAATTTGTCGCCAGTTCACTCACTGTTCTCTTATGCTGCGATTTCACCATGTTTCGTTCCGATTGGTTAAATGTCGTAAAAGTTAGCGAGGTTTAAAAAATCATATATATCGCACGTATGCAGATCGATCTCTTCTCCTGCCTTCCAGCGCCGCACGGATTGGTCTCTTCCCCTGTCACTCCCTGGGACAGTCCGCCCCTTCCTGCGCCATCTTATCTTTAGTGGAGCTGAGCATGGCCGGCAGATGTTTCCAACTGGGCTTTCGGAGGGACCCGAAGCAGTCCCGCCCCAACCAGCCCCTTCCCAAGCAGCAGCCCAGCCTCAAGCAGCAGACCAGCATCGGAGACCCAGCCCTGCCCAGTCGGAGACCCAGCCCAGCCCAGCTCGGAGTCAGAGATGTCGCCAAACGGAAGGCGGAGATTCTGATCCCGGCAGAGGAGAATGACCGGCGACCAGTGCCCGCTGTGAGTCCCCATCGGGCAATTCCAATTCCAATTCCAACTGCCAATTCCAGCCACTGGTCCCCACGCCCACACAACCATCCCGCCCACACACCCCTCCCCCCCGCAGGCCCCCAGCCCACACACACCCCCCCGCCCCTGCCCACACACACACCCTCGCCCACACACACCCCACCCCACGGACAACCCCCCCCACACCCCGCCGCCCACACCGCCTGCCCAGAACACCCGCCCCCACACCCCCACCACACCCCACTCCCCCACACCCCCCTCGCCCACACACACCCCACCCCACAAACAACTTCCCCCACCTCCCCCCACCGCCCACACCCCCCTGTCCACAACCCCCCGCACCGACGACACCCCCTTCCCCCACACACACACACCTCCCCACACATACCCACAACCCCACACCCCCCCCCCCACACACATTGCCACCCACACACCCCTCCGCCGACACCCCCCCCGCCTCCACAACCCCCCCTCCCCCACAACTCCCCCCATTCCCACAGTCCCTTCCCCCCTAGCTCCCACAACCCTCAATGTTAATTCTGGCCAAATTAGAGCTGCCAGGATATTAAAATTGAGTAAAGGCTTGTGTGCTGCTCGGCCATTTTAGTCAAGTTAAATGTGCCTTTAGCAGACTGGGACAAGCTGCTGAATGGCGCCAGTTTGTCTAGAGCCTAGATAAGAGCTGCAGGGAAAGAATGGGACATCTGCAGTTTCTTACAAAAAGGTGGAAATTGCATGGAAATGGAACTGATTGGGTCACTGCAAACCAGATACACATAGTGTAAATAATGTTGTGAATCTTCATTTGGACAGTTGTTGATTGGTTAAGATGTTGAGCTTTGTCTAGGCTGTCTGAGTCCCCAGGCACATGTTAGATAGATAGATAGAGAAATACTTTATTAATCCCCTTTTCCGGGAAATTCAGATGTCCTTGCAGCACACTAATCAAAATACAACATAACATAAAGAAGAGATTTAACATTAAAACAGAAAAACATTCCCCCACAATGGTTTCCACTGTGGAGGAAAGCACAAAGCCCAGTCCTCTACCACTTGTCCACCCATAATTGGGCCTATTGAAGCCTCCGCAGCCACCGTCACAGCGGCCCGATGTTTTAGGCCCTCATACCAGACGATGGTGCTCTGGCGTTGGGAGAACCCTCTCAGCGGCTTGGGATACCTGGAACGGCCGCTTCCTTACCGGAGACCGCGGCTCCCGAAGCCAACAAGCCGTGCTGGTCGGAACTCAAACATTGGCGATCTCGGCGAGAGATCCCAGGCTCCCGATGTTAAAGTCAGCGCCGCCACAGACCCACAGCTCCACGATGTTTCATCGATGGACTCAGCATTCCGGAGCTCCGCTCCGCGATAGCACTCCAGCACTGTGACGCCGCCGAAGCCATGGTTCTGGCCGGTCCCCTCAGGAAACGCTGCTCCAGTCCCGATGGTAGGCCGCGATGACAGGGGCGAAGATGCTGCTCCGGGGAAAGCCGCCTCCGCCAGGTAGGGACTGAGAAAAGCAGTTTCCCCCTCCCCCTCCCCACATAAAAAGACTAGACCCCCCAACAACACACTTTTAACGTACTATAAATTAAAAAAGAAAAGTGAAAAGGGACAACTGCAGGACAGGCAGCCATACAGGACGGCATCCCCTAGATGTTGCATAGTTCATCTATGTTAACTTTCATCTAGAAACTTCGTCAGAATGATTGTATTAATTACTGTATTATTGGGTTAGGGAACTGTCTACCATGTACTGTATTAATCGATATTTGTTATTGGACTGTATAGAGACCACCCCCATGTGGTTCGGCCCCTCAAGGTTCGGGGATTTATAAAAGGTAGTTGCCATGAGGTCTGATGTCGATCTTCAGGAAGAACGCTTGGGACTGCGTGACCTTTTGGAGTGTCTCAGCTTGCACGAGTTTAGAAGGGCTTGGCCAAGCAGATACAAGGATCGAACCCACGGTGGTTATGTATTGTATAGGGGAATTTGTGTTGTGTTTTCCAAAATAAAGTTTAGTTGCATAATTGCTTGATTCAGTATTTTATTGAATGAAACTAGACTGGGGGGAGTTTAGAACAAACTATTTACATTGGGGGCTCGTCCGGGATCTCAACCGAAACCCAAACACAAGTTTGCGATTAAGCGTGTTGAGCTGTATTGATCGCGAGTGTAGAAATCGACACCACAGTGCGGTTTTCACATTGATTTTTGGCACTTCGCTCATCGGACCAGGTCGATCATTTGCGGGTTTGGGAAAGGGTCCCAATGAGATCGTAGAACAGAGTCTACCAAACACGGGGGGGGGGGGGGGGGGGGGGATCACACTACATTGGGTTAGGGGCCCATAAAACCAGGGTGGGGTTAGAGACCCTGCTGGGGTTGGGTTAGAGGGCCTTTCCTGGGTTAGAGGCCGGATACTTGGTCGTAGTTGGCAGACTGGTGCTGCTAGCAAAAACCATATATTCAGACGGGTTAAAATCCCTACTCAGATTTGGTATCCAATTGGCAGGATATTGGAAACAAGTCTGGTTTACGTGCTAATTGGTGAAGCATTTGACCTGTCGCTGCTGGGAGCGCTAATTGGAAAGGTGCGTTCCGAAAATTGGCATCGACTGCCAGCACGATGAGGCTAGGCTCGGACACCTTGTGCCAAGCTGGTGAGAAGAAAATCCTTTTGAGCAGGTAAAACCTAGGTTGGTTCATGCCTGTGTGAAGATATCTGAGTCCCTCCCTGGAGTAATGGATGAGGAATCTTGTAAAGGCACTGGGCTCGGTGGCTAGAGTATAGATTGGCTGGGAATACTCTAGTCCATTCGAGATTTAATTGGGCAATTTAATTTGAATTCGCGAGCCCACGTATGTTGAGTGGTACGCACCAAAACGAATTGGTCCAAGAACGATCTTAAATTTGCAGAATCAGACTAAATACCTAAATACAGGACTTCATATTGAGGTTCCACCCGTACAGTAGAATTCAAATTCTGTGTATATAAAACTTTGGAGTTTGTGCGTGTTTGAGATCGATTCCGAATAGTGGCTGATCAACAGTGAATAGTAACCCTCTGATCAATTGTTGATTGGTACCTGATAGCGAAGAGTAACTGAGAGACGGGAACCTGGTTTACTTGGTGAAAAGTACCCGGATGTGAGAGGTACCCCTAATTCTGAGAACTTAGAGTGGAGGGATAGAGGCCCCAATAGAAGTCTAGTCTTAGCAGGAGGAAAGAAACTTTTAGGAGGAAAAGTAGTCATTTAAGAAGTAGTACCCCTCAGCAAAGAGTACCCTAGGAAGGGGAAAATCTTCGATATCGGAGGGAGAGGTTCACTGATTGATAACAGCGTGACGCAACATTGAGATCGAGTGTTTGTGATTTGTGCGCTAGCGCATTAAATTATTATTGTAAATTTGCAGCATTGTCTTTTTTAGTATCATTATAGGATCCGAACTGTATAAATATTTGTGCATGTAAAAATTTCAGAGTGTTAAGATCGCGGACCACTACTTGTATTGTCTGTGTGAGTGCTTAAGCGTGATTTTGGGTGTTAGATAATTGGGGTAAAGTGCATTTGAATTGAATATATGGTATTTGTTTAAATCGGGATTGTTAGTATTGTTAGAATCTGATTCATGGTGGTTCGATCAGGGTGCGTATTCTTTCGATCACTGCGTCGGGGGAAGAATCGTTCCGTTGACCGAGTATGCCACGAGGAGGATTTATTAGAGTGTGTAAATCATCATCATAATAAGTGGATGCTTGTAGTTTATATTGGGGGGTGTCTTGGTCTTCTTGTAATTGGGGGAATAGTTTCTTGTTTGATTGAATGTACAATTGTGTGAGAAGGTGTGTATCTGCAAGACGTTAGTCATTGCGTGGGAGCGATTTCAGTGGCCTTGGAGTCTGAAAGGAAGGAGCGAGTATTGAGGATGTGTGAGTGTTTGAAACATATCTGTATTGCGTCTATTTTGCAGGAGGATGGAAAATATACTAGAGAAGGACCTATCAAACATTCCTGAAAGTCCGAATAATTTGTGAGAAAATTCCTCAGGAAACAGAGAGATTAAGAAAATAGTTGGGGAAATTAATCAAAGTTTTAGGGAACAAACTTTGTCCAATAGGTGGGCTAAAGTCTGTAGTAGGAATAACCTACATAGAGACAATTATTAGTCGATATGGGAACAGTGAAGAAGGGAACGAGCTTATTGAATTATGGACATTTTTGTTTACAGAAAGGAAGGTAACTAAATAAGTCGTTCTGTTTTCTGCCTTGAGAATGGCAGCATCAACGTTATGGATTAGAATGAAAGAAGAGAGAACTGGTCCTTCTCTAGGATTTCGGAACAGGGAGAGAAAGATAGTGGAAGACAGCAGTGGGAGCAGGAGAGAGCATCAACTTTTAAAGGAGAAATAACTATGATGGCTCTTAAAGGGGAGGTGATGACTAAAATTAAACTAATCAAATTTAGTAAGAGTGCAGCGGTTAGCGTGGATCTTGAAGGGAGAGAAGCCCAATATATAAAAGGATGGGCAGACTTTTTTGGAAGAGAGTCACAGCATTCCTCTCAGCCCTCTCATGTTCTTAGTTCTGAAACACTTTGCACAGCTTGCGAACAGGGCGCTCGGGTGGAGTCAGTGGTATCTTCGACTCCACCCACTAAATTCAAATCCAAAGCAGGGAAATCGGGAGAGGACTTTCTAGCTCCGACGATTGCTTCACCAGCAGAGGATAGTGTAGGTGATCAGGGAGCTAGAAGGAAGGTTCCTCAGAAGTGGGTGCCAAAATTAATTGGGAAACCAAGCGGGGAAGTAAAGGAATCCTTCCTAAAGTATAGAGATACCGGTAGCAGAAAGAGCAGTTTCTCTAAGGTGAGACAGCAGGAGGCAATGAAGTAGCTATCTTGACATTGCTAAAATTATAAGATCAGAACAAATCCCAGATATTATGGATATGGAGCAGATTCCCCGTAGGCGATTCCCTAGTAAGAAGTTGCCTACTTCGCCTTTAGAATTAGATCCCGCAGTAGGTGCAGATTATCCCCGGGCTACAGACGTCCATGTTCCAATGCAACCTGGTTCACCGGCAGCTAAATCCTTCCAGAGACCAGTACTAAGAACTGTGAGGGAACACAGAGGAGTAAGGGGTCAAAGAAGAGGGCCACGGGGTCTAAGAAGTCAGTGGATCTCTGGAGCCTGATCTGCCTGCTAGTACAAAGTAGAAAGATGATATCTGAGGGTATCCTCATATGGTCCAAAAATAATAATAAATTATAAGAACAAGAAAGAATACCGTCCCTTCCGAATCCCAGGAAGAGAGTTACAAAGAAGCTGATTGGGAGTGAGAAACCTCACTAAAAGGAAGGAATGCAAAAAGGGAAACATAGTAGCTGGTGTCAAAGAGAATAAGAACTAAAGGCAACTAAACTGGCACTAGGGAGAGAAGAAATGAACTTATTGCGCAGGTGGTACAGGAGTAGGGAGAGGAACCATTGTACTAACTTGCTACAAAATAGTTGTGCTCCAGGACAGTATAACCTACAACATGCCACTATCTGGGGAGTGAGGTAAAGAGTATGTGGACCCTTAAGAACGGGTGGAAGACACAGCTCAGGTAGGATGTGTAGCCATTATCTCCATCCAGGTAGCTCCCCAGAGACAACGACCAACAACAAAGAAGAAATGATACTGTCCTGTCCCTTTAAGATACATCTGGGAGAGGCCAACAAGTAGAGATGGCTGCTCCTCAGTATCCCTCCTCCTTTGAAACTAACATCGAGGAAGAAGAAGAAGATACCTCCCCTAGTGCCCAACTTTAACATCATACATTTGACACCAGTGAAGGAAAAAGAAAACAACATCCAACATTTTCTAAAAAATACAAACAACCTCTGACGACTAGTGGGGCAAGCTCCAATTTGAAGAATTTAATTTAGAAATTTGAAAATGAAGTACTCCTCTGTGGTTCGGGGGCAAGATAGCTACTTTGCGCCTTAATTATAGTAATTAGAAATAAATTGACAACATTTTGAATATGATCTCTAAATTCTATGGTGATGAATTGGAAGGACTTTAAAGTTTGAGATTAGGAACTGACTTATGAGATCTGGCTTAAGAGTATTTAAAATTTGATTATTAACTTGGTATTTTTATTGTCTCATCCCCAGACAGGCAGCCAAAGATGGGAAGGATTATTCAGAGAACATCATGGAAAGATGGAACTTGGGAAGCTCTGGTAAAATGGAAGAGTTATTCAGAGAACATGAGAGTTGGCATTGGAAATAGTAAGAAAGAGGAAATGTGAACAGCAAGACTCCCCTTGAGAGACCAAAGTTAACATACTAAAAGAGTTATTCAGTGGTAAAAGGAAACTAGTTATAAGGAAGAACGCCTATGGACTGAGAGCCAGTTCAACATACTAAGGATGAAGTACTGGAGGAGAAGCCTATTGAATTAGAAGTACTAAGAGAGTGGGTGTTGGTATCAGAGTCCATGTATTTGACCAGTGGATCTAAATTTGTCTAGCCCTTGATAGTAATGTGGCTTCTATTATCAAGGTGTAAAGAAATTGTCCCTACATTCGGCATTCTTGATTGGCTTTATAATGAAATTGACACCATTTCTCATGCAACTTGATTGATTACATTTGAACAGCTGGGAATTCCACAGGATTGGATGGAATTGTGTTATCGACCACAAGCTGTGGAATGAGAAGGGTGAGGCAGACCCTGAAACTCAAAATATTAAATTGAAGGCTGAGACTGAATTTGGTTGAATTGAAACATTCATCATGGTTTGCTTTAAATAAGAGTCACGACTGTAGGGAAATCTGGACTGAACCCAGCTGAAATTTATATGAGAAACCATCAGATATACATTGAAGAACATCGCGTGAATACGGAGAGAGCTGATTAGTGTTGATCCTAGGATAGTAAAGAGTGTATTATAGAACAGAATAGTGATAGTGAAATAGAAAAGGGCTTGTGACTGACAAAACAGAAGTACAGTGGAATGTATGGGAAAGCATTAATGCATGAATGGTAACTTGCTTTGTCCCACGTTTTTCAGGAATTATCATTTATAGGTTAGACTATGGAAAGGGATGTAAGAATGGGCAATAACATGGATGGAGGGAATTCGTGCCCACTAAAACTAGGGAGGTGAAGTCTCATCAGACGGAAATTGTGAAGCTACGCACACAAAATCTTGCGAAGGTTGATAAGATTGTGGGAAGAAACATCATCATCTTGTTGTTTTTAAGAGATGGAGAATGTAATAGTCCCACATATGTATATCTGATTATCTGATTATCTGATTATTTGATTATTTGATTATTTGATTATCATAAATGATGGTTTATCATATATGATAAAAGGAAGGAATATTTTCTGGCCAAATTGGAGCTGCCAGGACATTAAAATTGAGTAAAGGCTTGTGTGCTGCTGGGCCATTTTGGTCAAGTTAAATATGCCTTTTGCAGAACTGGGACAAGCTGCTGAATGATGCCAGTTTGTCTGCAGCCTAGATAAGAGCTGCAGGGATAGAATGGGACATCTATTGCGTACAGTTCTGGTCTCCAAATCTGAGAAAGGACATTATTGCCATAGAGGGAGTGCAGGGAAGGTTCACCAGATTGATTCCTGGGATGTCAGGACTGTCTTATGAAGAAAGACTGGATAGACTCGGTTTATACTCTCTAGAAGTTAGGAGACTGAGAGGGGATCTTGTAGAAACTTACAAAATTCTTAAGGGGTTGGACAGGCTAGATGCAGGAAGATTGTTCCCGATGATGGGGAGGTCCAGGACAAGGGGTCACAGCATAAGGATAAGGGGGAAATCCTTTAGGACCGAGATGCGAAGGACTTTTTTCACACAGAGAGTGGTGGGTCTCTGGAACTCTCTGCCACAGAAGGTAGTTGAGGCCAGTTAATTGGCTATATTTAAGAGGGAGTTGGATGTGGCCCTTGTGGCTAAGGGGATCAGAGGGTATGGAGAGAAGGCAGGTACGGGATACTGAGTTGGATGATCAGCCATGATCATATTGAATGGTGGTGCAGGCTCGAAGGGCCGAATGGCCTACTCCTGCACCTAATTTCTATGTTTCTATGTTTCTATCTGCAGCTTTTTACAATAAGGTGTAAATTGCATGGAACTGATTGGGTTACTGCAAACCAGATATACATAGTGTAAATAATGTCGCAAAGCTTCATTTGGACAGTTGTTGATTGGTTAAGATGTTGAGCTTTGTCTGGGTTGTCTGATGCTCCAAGCACATGTTGCATAATTCATCTGTGTTAACTTCCAACTAGAAACTTCGCCAGATACATTGTATTAGTTACTGGATTATTGGGTTAGGGAACTGTCTATCATGTACTGTGTTAATCGATATTTGTTATTGGACTGTATTGAGAGCACCCCCATGTGGTTTGGCCCCTCAAGGTTCGGGGACCTATAAAAGGTAGTTCCCATGAGGTCCCATGTCGATCTTCTGGAAGAAAGCTTGCGACTGCGTGACCTTTTGGAGTGTCTCTGCTTGCACGAGGCTAGAAGGGCTTCGCCAAGCAGATACAAGGATCGAACCCGCGGTGGTTAGGTATTGTATAGGGAGGGGAATTTGTGTTGTGTTATCCAAAATAAAATTTAGTTGTGCAAGTGCTTGATTCAGTATTCTATTGACTGAAACTAGACTGGGGGGAGCTTAGAATGAGCTATTTACATCACAACTCCCCCCGTCCCCACAATCCTCCCGCCCCCACAACCCCCCCGTCCCCACAATCTCCCCCGCCACCACACCCCTCCCACCCAATTACACGCCACTCCCCCCCACAAACCCTCCGCCTCCACACCCCTCCTGCCCCACAACCCGCCCGCACACATCCCCCCACACACAACCCCGCCCACGTACACCCCCCTCCCACATGCACACCCCCCCTCCGACATCCCTCCCCCCCTCTCCCACACCACTCCTGCCCACATACACACCTCCTCCCCACCCCACACCCCCCTGCCACATAACCCCCACCCCCACACGCCCCCCTCCTCCACCTCCCCGTCCACACGCACCCCCCTCCCACACATGCAGAGGAGGGGGAGGGAGTGCTCAGGGATGAGGGGAAATGAGCCACACCTGCGCAGTTAGGAGCTATGGGTGAGTGATTAATATTGCTTTGGGGGAACGGGTGAGTGGTGGAATATTGCATTGGGGAATGGGTTGTGTTGGGGGGACCAGGCCTCCCGTGTGACTGGGACCCAATGGGTCCCACTCAGTCTAGTCACATACTAAACACTGAAAAGCCACAGTATAAAAGGTATTCACAAGAAATAAAAGAAGCAGGGAGAATAGTTTGAGAACTTGAAATATTCAAACTGTAGAGGATGCTGACAAAAAAAAACTAGGATAGGTTTTCAACTTGCCCTCCTGAGTAGAAAGTTTCTTCTGAGCAGCATTCAGAACAGGGAACTTGATGGACAGAACTTACTCCATTGTAGTTCACATTATAACACTTCTCTCTCCAACATGCCCGTCTGAATACAGAACATATCCATCGGGAAGAGGTCAGCACAAAACTGTTTTTGTGCTGACCTCTGTTCAAGTTTTTCATCTTGAAAGCTCGCCAAAGAACTTTATTTTCAAAGTTCTTGGCCACTTGTTATAAATAATCAAAATATTTCTAGCCATTATTCAAAAAATAATGATATAAAACTTGATTGGGTTAAACTAATCCTGAATGTCGAAAAAACAAAGGAGGTTATCGTCGACTTCAGGAAAACCCGGCACGGTCCCACACCACTTCACATCAACGACAGCGATGTGGAGGTGGTCAGTAGCACAAAGTTCCTGGGGTGCAGATCACTAACAGTCTGACCTGGTCGAATAACATCTCATCAACTGTTAAGAGAGCGCAGCAGCGGTTGCACTTTCTGCGCCGGATGAGAAGAGCTCATCTCCCCCATCCCATCTTCACTACTTTCTACAGGGGCACCATAGAGAGTATTCTGACCAGCTGTATCTCTGTCTGGTTTGGGGACTGTAGAGCCTCCGACTGGAAGTCTGTGCAGAGAGTGGTGAGGACAGCGGAAAAAATCATCGGGACCTCTCTCCCCTCAATCAGGGATATTGCGACCAAACGCTGCGTGTCTAAGGCCAGCAGTATTATAAAAGACCCCACACATCTTCATCACGGACTGTTCACTCTGCTGTCCTCGGGAAAAAGATATCGCAGCATAAGGAGCAGAACATCAAGGTTCTGCAACAGCTTCTTCCCATGAGCCATCAGACTCCTGAATGCCATGTAATGGGCTGCCACCATTGTCTATTTATCCTTTTCATCCATGCCTATCCTTCGGTTAATTTATTGTGTTGCACAGGGAGCCAAATGCAACGTAATTTCGTTTGGAACTGCATATATCAATGTATTTCTAAATGACAATAAAGTTTGTTTGACTTGGGAAGCTACTCATACACCAGTGTCAGTAATAAAATATTGATTTTTAAAAAAACTTTTTGAACTTTAACATGACATCCATTCAGATAGCTGAATTTCTCTTCCCAGTCTTGAAAATATTAATTCAAAAACCGCTCTTTTTAACAAGAGATGCCAAGAGTGCTCTAGTCTTGGCATCTTATTAATAAAAGCTCCTGCAAGAATGTGCAGGGCCTTAATCCGCAAAAAAAAAAAATACTTAATTGCATGTACAAATAGATATTAAATGGTTGCTTTAGATCCCTTTTCAAAATTATTTTCCACCTAACCACAGAATACAACAGTATTATTTGGTTCTCAACAACCAAATTGACTGAACTGACAAAAAAAACAAGTTGTAAATGATTACTCACCATATTGTGAATCCATACAAATGCATCTAAATGCATACTTCTTAATTAATTTCTTAGGATGTGGTCATTGGTGGCAATACCAACTTGTCTTTGTGAAAGTGATAGTGATCTATCTTCACAAACCACAACAATCCTTATCAGTGTGTTGTGTGTGAATATGAAGTTCCACTATTTAGATCTAATGGGAATACACAGTGGAGACTGAGTGGTGAGAGTACAACTAATTTTCTGATGGCACATTCTCAAGAGCTTGCAGCTTTGTTCTTCAAATTGTGAGTTTGGGAGGTTTTGTTGAAAAAGGTACACCAATCTTATGATTTTGTGGTTTGTTATGGTTGGAATTGGAACTAGCCTGTCATGGTGCTACAAAGGTGAACCTGGTGTTTTTGAGGCTATAACTTTGCTGCAACTCGCTTGTAATAAATAGTTGAGACCAAAGGAGCAATTTCCCATGCTGTCTTCTTCAACTTGCTTCGGCAAAAGAAGACACAAAGTGCTGGGGTAACACAATGGATCAGGCAGCATCTCTGTTTCTGTTTTTGTAAACCAACATCTGCAGTTCCTTGTTTCAATAACTTATTTAAGCAGATGGATTGTGGATGCAACTACATAGCCCGGATAATCAATGGGAAAAATCTTAATTGCATCTTCCTGCAACAAAGCTCTGCAGACACCATATTTCATGATACTGAAATATCCCTGGTTTCCGGTATCACACCCACATTGATATTCTATGTATGAACAGTCTGGCAGAATATTTGAACCTGCTGAAAAGAAGGTGCAGAATTGAGACATGGAGGCATGAACCATTTGAATGCTATCAGTAACCAGTAGGCATCAGCATTAATCCACTGCAGCTCACTGCCTTCAGGAGAGGAAGAAGTGATTTGGTTTCCATCTAAAACCAACTAAATGATAAGACTATGGACTGGAGAGGTGATCCTGGAGGGCATAAGCATGAATCGGCAATTGTTCAAGATATATGTAAAGAACCAGGAATAATAAACCCTAGTACTTGTAAATGCCAAAGGAGTTTTGGACATAGTTTTAGTGCATAGCTATCAGTTATTCATTAAGCTCCAGTAGCTCCAGTAGTAGAAGAATCAATTGTTGGAGAAACTCATTTGGATATTTTAACAGCTTTAGTTCAGACAGACATTTACAGGCTTTGATCAGATGGCATGTATACAGATGAGACATTTCATACTACCTCTATCCTTTTCTGCAAGCTATTCATAGCAAAGTAGAATTTGACAATAACATGAACACGTCATCAGCCTATTGATTCATTCATTAAAGGCATCTGGCCAGGCAAGCACGTTCCCCTCCCAACTTGTTGAATAGCACTTAAAAGGAGATTTTTCCTCTTTTCTAATCAGTTGTCATACCTGAGTCACTGCTTTCCTAAGATTAGCTATCCCGTCATCAAGTGGGACTCATCCTGGGATCTTAATGTTTGTATAGTATATCATCACATCATGTAATACTTTAAAGCATTAAACCATGAGGGGAACATCAGATAGTTATTTTATGTGGCTGAGATGAAAGAATGCCCTCTGCAACTGGGATGCACATGTGAATTTATCTTCCTTTCAATGGTCATACAAGTTTATAGAAGACCCTTGTAATAAGTAACAAGCCATAGACATGTGGTATTGCGCAGTTTGCACAAATTTTATAGTTCTGGGTTCCATATGCATAGCACATGAATGTTTTAAAATGGATTGGTTGAATCCCCACCTCATCAGAACAGCTGGTAGCTAAGAGTGAAACCAGCAATTGGCAAGAACAAATCCCTATTCATTTGTCTATATCAGATAACAGAGTTTCCTGTACAAATGGTATAAGGTCCTTATGTACACGTACTCTGAACTTGCACTGGTATTATCTTAATAATGTACTGCTGAGCATTTAGAAAACAATTCTTGTAAAACTAAAAATAATATTTTTTGATGAGGACCATAAGTAACATATTTTATACATAATATTTTCTGAAATGGCCGTGTAAAGTTTTTCCAGCATGGTGGAATGAGAGAAATCAGTAGATCAAGCTAATGCAGACACACGAATATTGTAAGTCTTCAGGGAAACATGGCATGATAATTTCTTGCAGCTGTGCTGTTAGGTCCCTGCAAATTACCAGACTGGAGAGGAAATGCTGGCCACACCCTCTGACGCACCAGAAGCGCAGTATAGTACAGCAGGACATTGTGTGCATTAACGTACAACACATTCTTTTTATGCTAGCAATTTCTGTCTTGGATCAAAATGTATTATTTTAAATGGTGACTTTAGCATATTATGTGAATTATTTCTTCAGATTCGAAGCACAGAGTTATATTCTTTTTCTCAAAGGTTGCATATAAATGAAGCAGGTTCTCACAAAAGTAGACGTGTACCTTGCCTCAATTAATATAATGTCGAATAAACATAAGATTCAACATTTTATTGCATATTACAGGATTATGTAGGATTGTGATAATTAAATAAAATGGGAAAACAGTCGATGCAGATCAGGGCTGCATCATAGATGTGTAGACTGCTATTCTGGAATTCTGCTCAATTATTTTTAGGAGGGCTTGAAATAAATTTTGCATATCTGTTCATCGTGAGATGAGATTCCTTGATAAACAGTCACTTTTGATTTCTGCAGTCCCTCACAGAAAGAAAGTAGTTGCACTTATAAAGCATTTTTCAATTGTCAGCATATCCCAAAGCCTTTAACAGGCAGTGAAAGACATACTAAGGTATGCATTTTTCTGCTGCCTTTTTATCCCTTTCAATACATCCCCAAGCATTTGAAATACTTTTGAATTCTAGGCCCTATTCTAATGCAGGAAATTTGCAAAGGCAATTTGAATATAAGACCTCCTCAAATAGTAAAATATTAATGATTAGAAATCTGTTTCAGAAAGGTTGAACTAGACGCAACTTCGCAGTCTTCAAATTAGTGATGGAATCTTTAATATTTTTATTTTGTCCATTTATATCTGATAACTAAATGCACATAACAATCTGGTGTCAACTTGATGGCGAGAAAGGTCTGATGCAGTTGCAGCTAACTTATTTGGGTAGTACTCATGGTGTTCATTGTTCTCCCAGCTTACGTCAATGCACTGTTCCTTTTTTAAATAATGAAGGTTTCTAGGAGCCCCAGAAAGATCTGAATAGAGTGGAAAATAACTGTTTCTTTCAAGCTCTGTTATGTTTCAGAGCTCTGCCATTACTTGAATCACATTATAGGAAATTTGTTTGCCCCTGTTGGGAAGATAAGGTGAAATAAACCTTATTTTGGGGGTAGATGTTCCCCAGCTCTAAAACTGCCAATTACCGGTGTCCAAGACCACATTGGTTCTTGCAAATGTGTTCTTCCATCAGGAGATCAGCTCCCAGCTCTTTAATGAATCCAGAGCTGTGCGGGGCTCCCAATGCCAACAACCTTTGACTTAAAATGGATACACAAGAAACTGCAGACGATGGAAACCTGAGCACAACACAAAGTCCTGGAGGAACTCAGCGGGTCATAGAAACATAGATAATAGGTGCAGGAGCAGGCCATTCGGCCCTTCGAGCCAGCACCGCCGTTCATTGTGATCATGGCTGATCGTCCTCCATCAATAACGCGTGCCTGCCTTCTCCCCATATCCCTTGACTCCACTAGCCCCTAGAGCTCTATCAAACTCTCTCTTAAATCCATCCAGTGACTTGGCCTCCACTGCCCTCTGTGGCAGGGAATTCCATAAATTCGCAACTCTCTGGGTGAAAAAGTTTTTTCTCACCTCAGTCTTAAATCACCTCTTTATTCTAAGAATCAGGCAGCATTTGTAGTGGGATTGGACAGATGATGTTTCGGATCAGAATGGAGGAGAGAACTTGGAGAAGAGTGGTAGTTGTGGGACAAAGCATGGCAAACAATAGGTTGATTACAGATGGACACAAATGTCTTTGACGTAAAAGCTTTGATTGCTTATTGCTCATCCAAGCTCTCCAGCTGTCAAAACTGCTGTCTGCTGAATGATTATGACATTCAAAACTTATCAGAATCCAATAAAAAATATGGAGCAATTATTTTCATTAAAAAAACTCAATAGATTTTACATACACACACACATATACGCAATTGAAGAAAATGTTAACAGAATTGATTAAAACAAATAAAAGGTTATTAATCTATCCTTGTCAGCAAATTTCTCTGGACTTGTCGTACCTGCACGAGATTGGTATGGGTGACCTCCAGTTGGCCCAGCTCACCCACCGTGGACGTCGATGGGACCCGTGCTGTGAGAATGAGGAGGGACCTGCAAGCAACCGGCAAGAGGGAGGTGGGCCATTGGGGAGTGAGGAGGGTTGTCAGAGAGCAAGGTGGGCCATCAAAGAGCGAGGAAAGTCATCGAGGAAGGCTGTCGGAAAGCAAGTACTTGTGTACTCTCTGGGTGAGATCTGCTACATGATATTACTGGGTTGTATGCAAAACAAAGCATTTCTGTATTGAGGTACATGTGATAATAAAGTATAATTGAATTGAATCGTTGGAGTATGGCTTCCCTGAGAGCTGGGACATATGTACCTCCTGTGGATTTCATGAGAAACATAGAAACATAAAACATAGATCATGGCTGATCATCTAAAATCAGTACCCCGTTTACTGCTTTTTCCCCAAAAAGGGGGGGGGGGGGGGGGCGGGATTAAAATCCAGTTTTCTACTGCCTGTCAGAGGCCGAGTACCTCGGGCTGCTAGCTGCTGAAGAAAAATCGATCGGACTTCCGTTCCCGGATTTTTATTTTTTTTCTAAATTGCGAGACAATTTAATAATTAGATTAAAATAAAAAGCGCCAACGCCTCAACGCCTTAATTCCTCAACGCCTACAACGTGACGGATCGCATGAATGGGACAAAACTACCGGTAAGTCGTCTATTTTACATATAATCTTGCTTCTTGGGATGGCTTTAATCTAATTTTACGTTGCAAAAATGTGATTTGGGCCCCATACGAACCGGCAGTGTTTTTCCTGCCGATATGGAGTTCAAATTCACCGCAAATGCAACGTACCAATCGATCATGTTCCAGAAAAACCCACTCGCAAGATGATTTAAATGTTCCTTTTTTGGACAATCATGTCATAAGAGCATCTAAATCGTCTATATTTTGTGTTTTTGTCTATCCATAGTCAATATTTTTATACTAAATATCAGTTTTAGTCCCATGTAGTGTGCAAAAAATAATAATTTTGATTATATTGAGTGGATGTTTCTAGATTAATTTATGGGAATTAAACATTAAATTCCTTCCATCTGGCATATAAACTCATGACAGTGAGATTTAAAAATCATGTTATATTGTGAATTCTTGTGTGAATGGGATTAGTTTGTTATTTGGATACTTAGGCTATTAAAAAAAAATATCCTTTTCTTAAGAAATGGAATCTACAGGACTTTCTTCATGGGAAAGTAGTGGGCAGAAAGGCATGTCACGCGTGGTTTGAAGAGCAAAAACTTGTAGTTTTTACCATGCCAAAATTGAAAAGTTGAGGAAAAACAAGGTGTACAGAGTTGCTTATTGCTTATAATCTGAGGAGTATGATGATGATTCTGATTATGATATGCCAATGTACCAGCTAGCAACTGATCTTCTCCATAAAGACTTGGTCTATTGCTAGAAATTGTAATTTATTTACCTATCTGTTACAGACTTACAGTATATAATAGAATAATATTAAAGTTCTGATCTTGAGAATATCACATTTTTGAATTTCCTAGGCAGTCTGGGTGTTTGCTACTATTTCCGTCACAACGGTCAATTTTGTAATTAACTACAATTAGGTAATTAACTAATTATATGCTTTAATTTCAGGTCATCCAAGTAAGATGTTTTATATTTGTTTCAGAATGCTTCAATCTATAATAACTGAAAATTTCATTCAGTTCTCTTAATTTTAAAGAAAGTTATTGGCTTTTGACTGTCCTCGGTCACAGCTTTTGTGTTAAGTCAATGGAAAAGCAATAGGGAACAAGATGCTGATTTCTGAGTATGAAAATGGCCATAACTTTTTTAATACTGAAGATATGAAAGTGAATTAGGTGTCAAATTTAACTAAGTTTTATGCTTTATCTGATGGGACAAATTGCAAACTTGACTTTTAAAATCTCAAAACGTTGTAATATTGTTGGAATATCTGTTCCTCACTTAGTTGGAACATTAGTGAGTGATAAACAAACCCGGTTATACAAAGGCTGCATAATGTTGGCAAGACAGCAGTGAATTTTAGATTTGTAGGATCTGGTGGGCATTCAGAAGAAATTACAATGCACTAGTAGTGTTATATTGTTTGCTGTACAATACGGTACAACATGAAACCACAACAAAACATAAAATGCAGCAATAGATAAGCACAATAAATTATTTATTTATTCCATCTCTGTTGTGAATATTTATGCAATTGCTTCTCCATTAATCGTATCTGAGTTCCTCTTCACACCCGTAGCCACAATTCATCCATCCACATCTGCTCTGGTTCCATTCAATCTGGTTCATTTTGCATTTCCCACCCACTTTCACCAAATCCATGTCACTACATTTTCTATTCCTTTAATCTTTACAATTCTCAATCATTCTTCCTGGTTGTCATACCTATTGGTTATTATTGTAGAATATTCTCAGACATAAAACCACAACACAACCAAACGCCAAATAACAGAGCCTAGTTTTCTGTGTCATCTATAAACAATGCGATCTCTAATTATTCTTTCTTCTTTGACATCCTTAAACAAGTTCCAGCCTCCAAATATTCAGACCATCTGTCCCAAAATGAACCATTAGTCCCAGCCTCAATTCCCAGTCCAGCTTACACTCTATTAACAGCACCAAAATATTAATGGACATGAAAAATATTAGAAATATAGAAACTAAGTGCAGGAGGAGACCATTCGGCCCTTCGAGCCAGCACCGCCATTCATTGTGATCATGGCTGATCATCCGCTATCAATAGCCCGTGCCTGCCTTCTCCCCATATCCCTTGACTCCACTAGCCCCTAGAGCTCTATCCAACTCTCTCTTAAATCCATCCAGTGATTTGGCCTCCACTGCCCTCTGTGGCAGGGAATTCCATAAATTCACAACTCTCTGGGTAAAAAAGTTTTTTCTCAGCTCAGTCTTAAATGACCTCCCCTTTATTCTAAGACTGTGGCACCTGGTTCTGGACTCACCCAACATTGGGAACATTTTTCCTGCATCTAGTTTGTCCAGTCTTTTAATAATTTTATATGTTTCTATAAGATCCTCCCTTATCCTTCTAAACTCCAGTGAATACAAACCTAGTCTTTTCAATCTTTCCTCATATGACAGTCCCGCCATCCCAGGGATCAATCTCGTGAACCTACGCTGCACTGCCTCAATCACAAGGATGTCCTTCCTAAAATTAGGAGACCAAAACTGTACACAATACTCCAGATGTGGTCTCACCAGAGCCCTAAACGACTGCAGAAGAACCTCCTGTACTGAAATCCTCTTGTTATGAAGGCCAACATTCCATTAGCTTTCTTCACTGCCTGCTGTACCTGCACACCAACGTTCAGTGGCTGGTGTACAAGGACACCCAGGTCTTGCTGTACCTCCCCCTTACCTAACCTAACCCCATTGAGATAATAATCTGCCCCCTTGTTTTTGCCGCCAAAGTGGATAACCTCACATTTATCTCTATTATACTGCATCTGCCACGCATCTGCCCACTCCCACAACTTGTCCAGGTCCCCCTGCAACCTCCTAACATCCTCTTCACACTTCACACTGCCACCCAGCTTTGTGTCATCCGCAAACTTGCTAGTGTTGCTCCTAATTCCCTCTTCCAGATCATTAATATATATGGTAAGCAGTTGCGGCCCCAACACGAGCCTTGCGGCACTCCACTCGCCACTGCCTGCCATTCTGAAAAGGACCCGTTCACTCCTACTCTTTGCTTCCGGTCTGCCAACCAATTTTCTATTCATGTCAACACCCTACCCCCAATACCATGTGCTCTAATTTTAGTCACCAGTCTCCAGTGCGGAACCTTATCAAAGGCTTTCTGAAAGTCTAGATACACTACATCCACAGGCACCCCTTCATCCATTTTACTTGTCACATCATCAAAAAATTCCAGAAGATTAGTCAAGCATGATTTCCCTTTCATAACACCATGTTGACGTGGACTAATCCTTTTACTGCTATCCAAATGTTTCATTATTACCTCTTTAATAATTGACTCCAGCATCTTTCCCACCACCGGTCAGGCTAACTGGTCTGTAATTCCCCGTCTTCTCTCTCGCTCCTTTCTTGAAAAGTGGGATAACATTTGCTATCCTCCAATCCATAGGAACTGATCCTGAATCTATTGAACATTTGAAAATGATCACCAATGCGTCCACTATTTCTAGAGCCAGCTCCCTGAGGACCCTGGGATTTATCATCCTTCAGTCCCATTAGCCTACCCAATACTATTTCTCGACTAATGAAAATTTATTTCAGTTCCTCTACCCCCTTAGATCTTCTGTCGTCCAGTACATCTGGGAGATTGTTTGTGTTCTCCTTAGTGAAGACAGATCCGAAGTACCTATTCAACTCTTCTACCATTTCCTTGTTGCCCATAATTATTTCACCCGTGTCTGCCTTCAAGGGACCCACATTTGACTTTGCTACTCTTTTTCCCTTAACATATCTAAAGAAGCTTTTACTGTCCTTCTTTATATTCCTGGCCAGCTTCCCCTCGTACTTCTTCTTTTCAGCACGTATTGCCCGTTTTGTTTCCTTCTGTTGTCCTATGAAGGTTTCCCAATACTCTGGCTTCCGGCTACTCTTTGCTGTGTTATACATCTTTTCTTTTAGTTTTATTCTATCCCTACCTTCTCTTGTCAGCCACGGTTGCCTCCTACTCCCCTTAAAATCTTTCTTCCTTTTTGGAATGAAATGATCCTGCGTCTTCCGGATTATGCCCAGAAATTCCTGCCATTGCTGTTCCACCATCATTCCTGCTAGGATCCCTTTCCAGTCTACTTTGGCCAGCTCCCCTCTCATGCCTTCATAGTTCCCTTTGTTCAACTGCATCACTGCCAATTCCGATTTAACGTTCTCCTTCTCAAATTGCACATTAAAACTAATCATATTATGATAACTACCTCCAAGCGGTCCATCTCGGAGGCATTCTACAAACTCTCTTTCTTGGGGTCCTGAACCAACCTGATTTTCTCAGTCTACCTGCATATTGAAATCTCCCATCACCACAGTGGCATTATCTTTGTTACATGCCAGTTTTAACTCCTGCTGCAACTTACACCCGGGCTACAATTTGGGGGTCTGTAAATAACACCAATTAGTGTCTTCTTGCCTTTACAATTCCTCAACTCAATCTACAGTGACTCTACCTCGTCAGTCCGTATGTCTTCCCTTGCAAGGGACAGAATTCCATCCCTCACCAGCAGAACTACCCCCCCTCCTCTGCCCACCTGCCTGTCCTTTCTATAGGATGTATAACCCTGAATATTAAGTTCCCAGGCCCGATTCTCCTGCAGCCACATCTCAGTAATCCCCACAATGTCATATCTACCAACCTCTAACTGAGCCTCAAGCTCATCTACTTTACTTCTTATACTTCGCGCATTCATATACAATACTTTTAATTCCTTACGCACTCACCTTTCACATTGATCCCCATTACACTTGACCATACTCTCCTATCCCTTTGTGAGCTTTCTTTCCCGTTAATTCTGGGGTCATTAACCATCCCTTTACTCTCTTTCCCTTTATCTCCATCGTTGACTATCCCATTTGACACACCACCCCCCTTATTGTGTTTAAAACCACCCGTGTAGCAGTAGCAAACCTGCCTGCCAGAATGCTGGTCCCCCACCAGTTAAGATGCAATCCGTCCCTTTTGTACAGTTCCCCCTTACTCCAAAACAGATCCCAGTGACCTAAGAATCTAAATTCCTGCCCCCTGCACCAGTTACTCAGCCACACATTCAGGTCCCATATGTTCCTGCTCTCGCCAGCACGAGGAACTGGAAGCAAACCGGAGATAACAACCCTGGAGGTCCTGCTTTTCAGCATTTTTCCGAACTCTCTAAAGTCACGCTGCAGAATATTCATCCCCTTCTTTCCGACATTGTTTGTGCCGACATGCACTACCATTTCTGGCTGTTCACCTTCGCCCTTGAGGATTTTCTGCACTCTGTTCGTGACATCCTGGATCCTGGCACCAGGAAGGCAGCACACCATCCTCAAATTCCATCTGTTGCCGCAGAAACCCCTGTCCGTACCTCTCACAATGGAGTCTCCAACTACAATGGCGTTGCCTGACGTTGGCCTCTTTGGTTTTGGCTCAACAGCCCTTTTTGCTTCTAAGTGGGTGAACCTGTTCACAAGAGGTACAACACCCGGGGACCTTTGCATTCCAAGTTTCCCTCCCTTTTCTCACCGTCACCCACTTTCTCCATTCCAGTACCTTAGGCGTAACAATCTCACTGTAGGACTTGTCGAGGAACGACTCAGTTTCTCGGACGAACCTGAGGTCATCCACTTGCTTCTCCAGTTCCCTAACATGGTCCTTCAGGAGCTGTACCTGGATGCACTTCTCACATTTGTAACAGACAGAGGCACCAGCAGTGTCATTGACCTCCCAAATACTGCAAGCATCACACTGAATCAGCTTGCCTGACATCTCCTTCTTTTGTCTCTCCCTCTCCACCGATTTGCGTAGCCTCCTCTCCTCAGCCTCCTCGCCGAAGACTCTCGAGCCAAAGACTCGCACTTTTCTCACAGGCCACTTCCTCACTGCCGCTCCCTCAGAGCTGTCTTGGTTATATTGACTGATAAATTGCCTAATTTACCAATTTACAAACCAAATTCATCAGTTTTCAACTGTTTTCCCCCTAAGACTCACTTCTAACTCTCCTCCCATGGGCTAGAGCCAATCAGTGTTTTCTCCTGCTTCTCTTTGTTGCGGTTGCTTCCAAATCCACGGGAGCTCTGAGCCTGACTCTGACATTGACATGGTTTTGATTTACCAATATGTCATCCTTCTTTATAATTTCTCCATCAGTCAAGCCCTGTTTGTTGCGTGTCTGGTCATGAACATATTATTTACAAAGGTGTTTACTGAGATCAACCAAAGAAGTATTCATTGATCGACCTATTGCATGCTGAGGAAGCCTGCCTATCTAAGACAATATGTCAATTAGGTCTTTCTTATCTACCTGTTTCAACATGTCCTGTGCTGATCATGCTTCTAATTACCATGGAATCATTAGAAAGAGTGTTGGAATTCTGTGACCTCCAGTTACAAGAGGTTATCTTCAGGACAATATTTCAGTAGATGATTTGTTCCTTATTTGCACTAATGAACATTCAAGCTCAATTACACAAACCTGGTCTGACTTTGGCACTATATACATACACTCTTGTCCCACCATAGGTTTTTACATTATTGTGCTAATTATCCCAGTTGATGATCTCTCGTTTCACGAATGTTAAAATTTCTTCCAAATGAATATTCAAGCAATAGGTTTCAGCTAAAACCACCAATTGAATGTTCATTCCTGTAGAACTGTGCGGCTGCCACCACAATATAAGCCATCTATAGACTTGCTTTCTTAAATGTTTCTTTTGATGCCTCTTTTTCTTCCACAAATTTATCCAATATGCACCCACTTTCATTCTGTTTCACATTAAGATCTGATTAAATAATTGTTTTTAGCTTAGTTCTTCAATTCAGATATCTAATTCCATGACGAATAAAAAATGATCACCCCCATTTTAAAATCTCTTCAGCACTCATTTTGATGATATTGTATGGCTTTCTACAACCATTCTGATCCCACCTTGATTTGTTCTCAGCTTTGATTTTATATAGGATTTGCTTCCAAGCACAGAATATTGGTCAGATACCAATTTGACGACCAATTTTGCGAATACATTCTCCCTTGTAAACCTGCAAATCATATTATTAGATAGCCAAGCACAGGTGAATCAGCAGGAACTAGGCGCAAGGCCTTCCCCAGGAACAAACTGAAACTGGGATCTAGAAATCCCTGATAATGTCAGCATTTATTGCCATTCCTAATTGGCCTTGACAATTCATCATCATTGAAAACATTAGCGACGCAGTGGTGCTGGTTTCCGACGGGAACGGTGACAGACGCACCACACATCTCTGTCCTCCAGTTCCTGCGGACTTCCGCCGCTGGAAGTATAGGATTTTGGTGTGTGTGCTTTATCGTTATCATTGAAAAGGTGACAGTAATCTACTTTAACTTCCAATAATTAGTCTGGGTCCAACTGTATTGATACTAGTCAAGAAAGCACACCTACATCCTCAGAGAACAAAGGGAAATTTGGCATATCTCCAATGACTTACCTATTTCTATGAATGCACCATAGAAAACATCCTATAAGGATGCATCACAACTTGGTTTAGCATCTGTGGAGCCTTAAACTACCTGATGTTGCAGAGAATTATGGATGCAATCTAGACCATCACACAAACCAGCTTCCTCCCCACTTTTGACCCTATCTACACTTAACGCTGCCGTGGAAACGCAGCCAACATAATCAAGGACAACTTACACCCGTCAATCCCGCTTCTCCCTTCAGGCAGCAGATTCAGGAGCTTGAAAGCACACATCAGATTCAGAAACAGTTTCTTTCCTTCCATTATCGTCTACTGAACAGACCTCACGTAAGATAAGGGGGGTAACCCCAATCTTCCAACCTACCTCGTTGCGGCCATTCCATATTCTTATGGATGAAGTGAGGCATTGTTGCTTTATTTTGTTGCTTTAAGATTGCTACTTTTTAAGTATAGTGTCAGCTGGTTTCTGCTCTCTGTATAGCATGAGGCTTCTGATTAAATAATCTCTTGTTTCAAACTCCGGAGTCCTGGTGTGTCTGTTCAACATTTAACATGATAGTCAGACAGAAAATCAATGTTAGTTTAGTTTGGGTTAGTTTAGATATACAGCATGGAAACAGACCCTTCTACTGACCAAGTCCATGATGAACACCGATCACCCATTCACATTAGTTCTGCGTTATCCTACTTTCGTATCCACTCCCTGCACACAAGGGGCAATTTACAGAGGACAATTAAACCACAAACCCACATGCATTTGTCATGTGACAGGAGACTGGGGCCTCCAACGGAAACCCAGGTGACCACAGGGAGAATACGCAACCTTCATGCAGACATCACCCGAGGTTAGTATTTACATGTATTGCACGTTTATAAATTTTACACATTTTTTGATCCTATAAAGCAATGAAGAAAAGTCTGGTCCTAGGCTCTGTCATGAATGTGGTGAGGAGTTTTCTACTTTATTTGTATCATACAACACAGATGCACTGTTCCTTCATGCTGAATTGCGAGTACACCCAGAAACAAATCTACCAATTTTTGAAGCTGCATACGTTTCTGGATATATTCCAGAAATATTAAAAATAACTACACAGGGTGGCACAGTGGCATAGCGGTAGAGCTGCTGCCTTACAGCGTCAGAGACCCAGGTTCGATCCTGACTACAGGTGCTGTCTGTATGGAGTTTGTATGTTCTACCTGTGATTGTGTGGCCAGGTACTCCGGTTTCCTCTCACACTCCAAAGATGTTTGTACATTAATTGGGTTTCATAAAATTGTAAATTGTCCCTAGTGTGGCACGGGCTCAGTGGGCTGAAGGGCCTGTTTCCACGCGGTATCTCTAAAGTCTAAAGTAAAGGTAGAAAAAGTAACGACATTGAATACATCTTGGACCCACTTATTCATTTGTAGAAAATATTCTCTTTATTCAACTTGCTCCCACTATCGAATTTCTAGACCAGGTTTGAATCAAAAGATGTGCATAGTTAGTGTTGAGATAAGTTTGTAGTCAGTGTTGAGAGAAGAATTGCCCACATCAAAGGACTGTTACTGATAAGTCTGCTGTAAAAAGGAAAGCTGAGCCCTGATGAGAAGCTGAGCAACTTTAGGAGCACTGGTGAGAATGAATGTAAAACAAATGGAAGTCATTAACTGATGGAAACCAAAATATCTTACGGTATCTGATGTGAATAAAATTTAGCAACCACAACCTTGCATTTCAGATAATAACACAGACATCAGACATTGTACAGGCACTAATGTAAGTATTGGAGGATCTTTAAAGAAAAGACTCCTGAAAGGTTATGGATTCATGTCCCCCTCGCAGACCTGAGTGCAGCATCTAGGCTGCCATTCCGATGTAGTACTGAGTGAGTGTTGTTGTGTTGGAGATTCTGAGGCTTGCCCTATGATAACTATCAGACCATGAAGCAGTCTTGAAAGATCTGCAACTCTGAACTAAAAATGAAGTCTTTCATCAGGATGAATCGCAGCTGAATAAAAATAGAACCTCTCCCAGGTTTCAAGCTACTTTTAGTTTACTCATGTTACTCCCTCATTTGTTGGCACTTATGTGATTACCATGGAAATCAATCTTCACGCTAAACATCAAAATTGATAAATCACGACTATCCCACAGGTAAAAGGGAGATGGAGAATCAGACTTTGTGAATAAAGAGGGTTGAATTGACTTCAGGGGCTTTCAACCAATCATTGATCCTTTCAAGATAGATGTCAATGTTCAACCAGTTTGACTCATGTCATGTGACAGTAAAAAGCAGCTGAGTACATAGAACACAGGCAAAGCTTTGGGTCATGAGACAATCTCGGCTCTGTGGGCTGTAGGTCTCTGCACCACTCTCCTGGACAGGCTGCACAGTGGTCATTTGCTTCAATTAATGTTTGCCTGACCTCGAGTGCAATTACCTGCCCAGTTTGTCAACAAAACTGTGACCACACTTCAAAAATAATTAATTGGTTGTGAACTATTTGGGGATTCCTGAGCTTGTGAAAGATGTGGCATCATTGCAAATTCCCTTTACCTACTACTCTTATGCCCGTCCCACTTAGGAAACCTGAACGGAAACCTCTGGAGACGTTGCGCCAAACCCAAGGTTTCTGTGCGGTTCCCGGAGGTTTTTATCCTCCGGCAACCACCTTCAACTAGCATCGCAACCGGCTTCGACTAAAAAATTACCGATTTTTAAAACGGAAATCACTTTCGACATTAGAGAGACTGACAAAAACCTCCGGGAGCCTCCGGGATCCTCCGGGAACTGCATGGAAACCTTGGGTGGGGTGCAAAGTCTCCAGAGGTTTCCGTTCAGGTTTCCTATGTGGGACAGGAGCATAAGAGTAGTAGGTAAAGGCAATTTGCAATGATGCCACACCTTTCACAAGCTCAGAATCCCCAAATCCTAAGTGAAACAGGGGCATAAGAGAGCAGAATGAGTAGTCAACACCTCAACACACGTCCTCCACATAAGTCCTCAAGGCTAGAAAATTATTTTGCAACTTAAACAATGGCGTCTCTCTCTCTCTCTCTCTCTCTTTTTTTTTTTTTCTTTTTTTTTTTCATTTCAAAAACTTTATTCGACACAAATCATAAAATACAATACATCAAAACATAATCAAAAATCACACTATAACGAACAGATCATTGAAGTACAACAGTACATTCATTTATAATCGCCTCAACCCCACGCGGTGACCAGCGCTGACGGAAGGCCTCCAGAGTCCCCGTGAACACCGCGTGTTCCCTCTCCAGGGACACACGTGCACGGACGTAGGCCCGAAAGAGGGGCAGGCAGCCGACTCTCGCCTGACCGTCGACCGCCCGCTGCCTGGACCCACGAATGGCCATCTTGGCCAGGCCGAGGAGCAAACCGACAGGTAATTCCCCCCCCCCCACACTCGGCTCTCCCCACTCCCTGCCTTAAGTCCAAACACCAGGATTGTGGGGCTAAAATGCAGCCAGAACTTGAGGAACAGCCCCTTCAGAAATTGGTACAGGGGCAGTAACCTCACACACTCCATATACACATGGAATACGGTCTCCTCCTCTCCGCAGAAAATACATGCGGCAGACGAGCCCGTGAACCGACTCAAAAGTTTATTACAAACCACCGCTCCATGCAGCACTCTCCACCCCAGGTCCCCAATATAAAGGGGTACGACTCCCTTATAGAAGGACCCCCACTGGGGCCCCCCGCTGCCTTCGGATGGTAACACCGTCCTCCATGGTGAGTCAGGACGGGAGACGAAGGCACGGTGGTTCAGAATGTGCAGGAGCATCCTATACAGTGCGCGTCTCCTTGCGTCACAAAATGGCATGCTGGTCATCTCAGAAAGGCAGCTCAGATTATGCGGAGCCGGAGGCCGAGAAATATCCCGGAGCCTAGGCCCGATGAGCAGATCTGACGGAGCGGGGGTAAGCTCTACCTGAACCACTCTAGGCTCGCGCCTCTCCTCGACACCCACCATGACAGGATGAGGACCAGCCACACCCGCAGCCACAACATCCCCCTCTCCTCGTGGAGCAACACTGTGGCTGAACACCACCAAATTCCTCACTCTTAACACATCCCTGTAGAAAACAGGCAAGCCCCTTAGAGCGGGTCGACTGACGCCCGCCACCGGGAGCCGCGAGACCCCCCTTAGGCAACGATCCTGAAGAAAAAAATACGTGGCCAGAGCGTGCCATCTGGGAGGGTTCTCTACATACATGTATCTCCGCAGAGTCCTGAGACGGAGAGCCGCCACCTGGGTACGCACGCACACCAAGGACTGGCCTCCCTCCTCTAACGGAAGACTCAGGACCGCCGCGGAAATCCAATGCTTCCTATTTCCCCAAAAGAAATCCACCAGCTTCTTCTGTATAGCAGTTACAAATATAGAGGGCGGGACAAGAGTAGCCAGCCGGTACCATAACATAGAGGCCACCAGCTGGTTTATGACCAGCACCCTCCCCCGAAAGGAGAGAACTCCAAGCAGGCCTGACCAGCGCCCCAGCCGAGCAACCACCTTCGTCTCCAACTCTTGCCAGTTTGCCGGCCAAACATCCTCAGTGGGACTCAGGTACACCCCCAGATAGAGGAGGTGCGTGGTACTCCACGCATACAATGCCATCTCCTCCGGCAGGGAGTCTACCCGCCACTGACCCACCAAAAGTCCAGAGCACTTACTCCAGTTAATCCTAGCAGAAGATGCAGCCGAGAAAATCTCCTGGCAGTCACGCATCCTCCGCAGGTCACCAGGATCATTGAACATAAGAAGTACGTCATCGGCATACGCCGATAGAATCACCTCAACCCGCGGGCCAGGTAGGGCCAGGCCTGTCAACCTCCTCCGAAGAAGACACAGGAACGGCTCCACACAGACCGAATACAACTGGCCCGACATAGGGCACCCTTGGCGGACCCCCCCTCCCAAAATGAAAAGGAGCTAGCACCGCGCCATTAACCTTTACAAGGCACTCCGCAGCAGCGTACAAAAGCCGGACCCGGGCCACGAAGTGTGGTCCAAACCCAAACGCTTGCAACGACCCAAATAGGTATTCATGCTCCACCCTATCAAAAGCCTTCTCCTGATCAAGAGACAGAAAAGCAGCTGACTCACCAGTACCCTGGACTAAATGAATCAGGTCCCTAACCAGGTGGATGTTATCCTGGATGGACCGGCCAGGGACTGTATAAGATTGATCAGGATGAATCAATTGATGCAGCACGGAGCCCAGGCGATTTGCCATTGCCCGTGCAAAAATTTTATATTCTGTGCAAAGGAGAGAGACTGGACGCCAGTTCTTCAACAAACGGAGTTCGCCCTTCTTAGGCAGCAAGACAACAACCGTCCTACGCCACGAGAGAGGCATCACTCCAGTCGCCAGGCTCTCCCCCAGAACCAACATATAGTCACCCCCTAGGATGTCCCAGAAAGCTCTAACAAACTCCACCGTCAACCCATCCAGCCCGGGGGACTTACCCCTCCTGAGCTGATGCAAGGCGCGAGTCAACTCCTCCAAAGATAAGGGGCCATCAAGAAGATCAGCCTCCTCCCTATCCACGGTCGGTAGACCCTCCCACAGAACTTGCTGAGCCTCCACACTGAAACCCTCCGCAGAGAACAGGGACCCATAAAAGGACCTAACCAAGGCATTAATCCTCTCTGGCTCAGTGACAGAGGAGCCATCATCTGCAAGCAACTCCACGAGCTGTTTTCGAGCTCCCCGCCCCTTCTCCAAAGAGAAAAAGAAAGGCGACGCTCGGTCCAGCTCGTGGAGCATCTGGACCCGAGACCTCACGTATGCGCCTCGAGATCGCTCAAGCAGCAGACTCCTCAAAACCTCCTTCTTCCTCTGAAACTCTCCCCATTCGCTGGAGTCTTCACCAAACTGACCCAGGCGAGACTCAGCGTCCTGTATCTCCCTCTCCAGCTTCCCGACCGCGGAGTCCCGCCTCCCAGTCGACCCCCATGTATATTCCTTACAAAAGAGACGGATGTGAGCTTTACCCACATCCCACCACTGCCTAAGGGAAGAGAAGCACCTCTGCCTCTCTCTCCACTTCACCCAAAACCAAGTGAATGACTCCCGGAAACACCGATCCTCCAGCAGCCTGTTGTTAAAGTGCCAGTATGCGGACCCAGCCCGAGCGCACGCTGGATTAAAATCCACACGCACCAGACAATGGTCCGAGCACGGCACCAGCCGCATTGAGGCCGCTGAGACACGGGAAACAAACGCTCAGGAAATATAAAACCGATCAATGCGGGAACCACCGCCCTCAGACCTCCGCGAAAAAGCAGTGGAATCAGGGTGAAGGTCCCTCCAAGCATCAACCAACTCAAAGGAGTCAATCAAGCCTCTCAGCTTCTTCGCTACAGCAGGCGCACACTGAGTACCAGAACGGTCCCGCACCTCAAGTGTGCAATTAAAGTCCCCACCAAGGAAGACACACTCTCCCCTATCAATACTGCCCAACAGAGCATTCACCTCCCGAAGTAGGCCGGCCTGCATCGTGCCGGAGCTAGGGGCATACACGTTAATGAAATGCAACGGCATGCCATCCAGGCTCACGGCCAGATGGAGCAAACGTCCTGGCACCACTTCCTGCACCTTTAAAATGCTTGGCAGAAAATTTGGGGCCAACAGAAAAGCCACCCCACTCGAATTTGAGCTGAGATGGCTCATATAAACCCTCCCTTCCCACTCCAGTTGCCAGGTAGGTTCATCACTAGCAACGGTATGTGTCTTTTGCAGATAACAAACTGCAAATCTCCCCTCCCTTAGGGCTGATAAGAGCTGAAATCTTCGAAAACTCGCTCTACTCCCATTTAAATTTAATGTAGCTACTGTGAATGTGTAGGCACATTAGATTGAGACCATCACACTCCCTGTAGTCTTAAGAACTCCTTTTCTGAGGACCTTCAAAAAACCCCAAACTGCCCCAAATCCGAGTCAGAAAGACCACTATCCTTGTTCCTAAGGATAGCCTCGAGACTCGCCTGCAAATCTAGACAATCCTCCCACCGCCTTCTAGCAGCCTCCCATAATGTTTTGGAAGCACGGCTTGTTTTTAGGAACTCTCGCACCTCAACAATAAGCTTCGCCTCAGACACGGCCTTGGAGTCTGGGCTCACAGCCAACCCGCTCGCACCTGAATCAACAACCTCAGAAAGACCAGAACTCTCTGACAAATCACTCTCTGTGCCACACCCACTGGCCGCATCGCTGTCCCCCTCCTCAGCCATGACACGACCCCCCAGATCAATGCTGGGGGTGGGTCCTGACACCCCTGCCTGAGACTCGCAGCCCTCTGAATGGCTGGGCTCCTGCACGCTACCATCACCCTCCTCTTCTGGGCCTGGGGAAGCAACAACAAGAGGCATCCCCAGGGCCTGTGGAACACTGGCACCCTCGGAGTCTGAAAGAGGATCACGACCCATAACAGCCCTGACCTCCACATCATCCAGAGTGCCCTCTCCACAGGCATCACCCAGAGAATCACCACCTGCTATTAAACTCACCCCAGACAGCTCATCCGGTGGGGCATCCCGCCCCCCAGCACCTCCACTGGCACCGATATGGAGCACAGACTTGAACGACAACACCCCCGAAACTCCCCCCTCAGCCTGACTCTGCACATCCCCCGTCACAGAGGGCACACTACCAGGGGAGCCAACCACGTCACCTAACGTGCTAGCACCCTCAGTAGGCCTCTGAAACGAGGGGACCTCGTCCAACCCAGAGGGTACACACCCAAGGGAGCTAACCACAGCACCCGCCGAGATAACTCCCTCAGAGGGCCCCTGAGATGAAGGGACAGACTCCCGCCCAGTGGACACAACTCCACCGGAATCAACTTCAGCACCCAGTCCTGTGACACCCGCTGTAGATCCATGAAGAGAAGGCCCAACCACCGACCCAGAAGACACCGGGTCAAGACCACTTTCAGCCACCTCAGTGGTGGAAAGCCCGGAGAAAGACATCCCCTTCGCTCTGGACCCATGCCCTTCCTCATCTTCACCAGGCAGATGCCTCCTTTTAGTCCCACTCACATGCGGAGGTACGGTAACCTCCATAAAGGAAGGGTCATCCGCCCCCACATTACCCCCATCCACTTTGCCACCCACACGTTTAGGCTTCTTTACCCCCTTCCGAACCACCGCAACTCCCCCCTGGGCCCCAGCAGGTGCAGTCTGCACCACACTGGAGCTAAACTCACCCGATTGCACTTTCTTCGCTCGGGCGGCCCTATCCCTCTCCTTCTTCTTGTTGTGCTTCCCCTGCTTCTCCCAAAACCCCCCCTCAACACTCCCCTCCTCCTGCGCCCCACCTCCATCCGCCGCCACAGGCGCAAGACGTGGGGGGTGTGGGGGGCGTGGGCTCTCACTGCCCAGGGTCCCCAAAGCGGAACCTACGGACCCAGAAGGCTTAGCACTGCCGCCCCGGGTCACCAAGGCAGAACTGGCAACCTTAGCCGGGTCAGCAGTACCGCCCCGCGCCGCTGAGGTTTGACAAGCCACCCCAGATGGGCCAGCAGTGCTTTCCTGGGCCACTGCACTAGAACCTCTAGCAGTGTCCCCGCGAAAAAGACACTCCCTACGGAGATGTCCAAATTCGCCGCACGCATGACACCGTGCCTTTCCCCAACTCCAACGCACGGTTCTGGGGACACCCTTATGCACCACCTCAAAACTCCCCTCGGCACCATCCCCCTCACCCACCTTCATGAACACCCTCCTCTTGAAACTGAAGACCCCTTTCTCCTCTGGGTCCCCCCCGGGATGCAAGAGATGAAAACATTTAGACCGCACCTCCCCGAGCTTGGACAGGTGTGGAATAAGTACTGCATCCGAAAAATAGGTGGGGCAGCTCCGCAGAAGAACCG